>CM061747.1:95754519-96254452 GCA_030979885.1 Lolium multiflorum
AAATATTCCTGTATTTCTTCTGTTTCACAGTGAACTGAACTTCTCATTTTATGTGATTGAATTCAGGATCCCGATTTAATTACTGAGGATATGTTCTTTCTTTTTCAAAACAGCAAACTGTACAAAATCTTTTGCAGTTTTATGTCATTAATGAACTTCTCTCTCATCACAGTGTGAACTTCTATGTTACCAGTTATGTGTGTAAAAGTATTCCCATATCTATTCGTTTTTCTCAATGCAAACTGTACAAATATTCCTGTATAGTCATAAATGATTTTTCCTGTAGGAACTTCTGTGAATATAAACTTCCTAATCCTTTTCATTTATAAGCGAACTTCACACTCACTCTATGTGAACTTCTTCATAAGGTAGCATTTTTATTACATCAACGATACTGAAACAACCATAATTGTTCTCGGTGTGCTGATACAAAACATAAGGATCAATAAAGTAAAATGGTACATAAGCTTATTTCATAGTAAATTTTTTAGACTCAGTTGCTAAGACGTGTCACGAAGCATCCGAGTTCTCTTGTTCCGTCGTAGAAGCAGAACATGCAGATATCTCCATCTTTTATTTCTGCACCCATGACTACATCTAGCCAATTTGTTGTTATCACTGCATGCCCAGTTGCAATTTTGTTTATCCCCACTCGTGTACCAACCCATGCATTTGTGTTGGAGGTTATTGGAATTGTTGTTGGCACCGTGAGATAATTCTCTAGGTGTTCTTCAGTGTATTCCTTATTGAAAGTCTGCAGGAAACACATGAAAGTAAATATCATAGTGCTGTAACAACTAATCTCACTATGCATATGTTAACAGTTATCTAAGTTAACATGAAACAATTTGTTTTTTGCTATAAGTGAACTTCACAGTTTCTTTTATCTGGACTTCAGAAAACATGTAAATATCGGAAGCTTGTAGCAGTTTTTATAAAGTTAGTAATACATGATGGTTCAGTCAACAAAACGTATGTAATACAGGTGGTGTAGGAAATAAGTGTTGGCAGTTGGCGGTTTAGTATTACCATTTTGCCCCTCGTGAGGTTGTTCGTTGTCTTCCCCACCTTGCATACATAATATGGGATTTGTGGCTTGTAGTCATTTACTTGGCTTTTCAGATGATCCAGATTTGCTTTCCTTCATTTCCGAAGTGGCAGTGCTTGTCAAAGAATTCCATTCCATAAATTGTTGGACCAGCACAAAAATAAGCACATTTTAAAGTTCCATAAAGTATTTTTGAAAGCATTCTATCTTTTTTACCTCTTAACCAGGTCTCTTCATCCCTTTCGTTGTTGCTGAGGTTGATGTACGATGGACCAGCAGCCATTCCTGTCACAAGATTCTAATATAAAACATGTCTTCTACTAACTGGACCTCTGCACTTATTCAAACTGAACTGCCACTTTTTAGTATGCATGTTTGTTTGATTTTTACACTTAGTCTACTTTTTAAACTCCAACTTTTTTATTCTGTACATTTAAGTTCCCCATCTCAGTCTATTAATGCCGGATACATGTTGTAGATTTATAAACTCCCCATCGTATTTCTTTATTGTACATTTTTTCCATTTTTTCATTAGTGAACTTCTCATGAGTTCCTATGTGAACTGCTTTTTTTTGTTCATCATTGTCTGTATTTTTTTCTCCTGCCTAACATTTTTTTTCTTTTGATGATTTTTGATAGATCTGTCGTATGTAAGCACTTTTTGAAGTAATCTGTAAGGTATCATTTTTTTTAAGTTGTTAGATCTTCTTTTTCATACTAGCCTAGAGTCAAAACCTTGGTAATTAAGGAAATGCAGTGCGAATCAATGAGTAGATGGGAGGGGCATGGGGTGGGGTTGATGAGACGCACCTTCTTTTTTGCAGGTAATCCCTTCGCCTTTTTATCCTGAATTCCTTTGTAGATCTTAGTAGACCTCTTCTCCTTTTTGCTCTGTTCTTTGTTTCTCCCTTTTGCCTTTCTTCTCCTTCGGATGGAGTGGTGAAGTGGGTTAGCGCCGAGGCGTGTTTTTGGGTGGGTGGGGTGGGTTGGTGTGGAACGTCTTTTTATTCAGGTTTACTCTGTGCGAACATCTGCACTGTTACCACGTGAACTTCTCAATTTTTGTCTGTGCTTGCACTTGAACTTGCCCTGGACCCGGATAAGATCCCTTTGTTTGTTATCCCGCAGGATTTTGTTTTCTTGTTTCTTTCTCGGCTGTTTTGTTTTTTTGTTTTGGATATGTATTGGTTGTTTCCTGATTTTGTGGATCAAGACGTGTTTTGTTACATTTCAATCTATAAATACAAGCCTTTTTTCCTTTTTGGTTCGGTGCATGTGAATCACCAATTCTTCTTCTTTTTCTTCTTTCTGTGGTTTGCTCTGTTCACCGATTGCATGGCAAACCCTCCCTTTTCCCACAAGTACACCCTCCCCTGCCATGGCACAACCACTATGAAAGTTCTGTACACGAATGCAGCATCAAGTGTTGAGGAGTGGATCACCAATGTTGAATCTTCCCTCGATTCTTCTGCTAGGAAGATTGTTGGTCTTGATGTTGAGTATGATAAACTCAGTGGAACCTATTTCAATCCGAAGAAAGCTGCTGTGATCCAGCTATGTGTTGGCACTGATGTTCTTGTGTACCACATATGCCATGCTGATGAGAGGGGTGAAAAGTTGGCTGAGTTTCTTCATGGCTATAGGTACACCTTTGCTGGGTTTTGCGTCGCAGAAGACCGCACCATTCTCTCACGTTCAAAGTACTATGTTCATAATCTGAAGGATATCCAGGCAATATGGAGAGATCCGGACAAAAAGAAGAAACTTCAATGCCTGAAGATGTTGTTGGAGCTATTATAGATCCCATCTATTTTGAGATGAAGGATGGTTTTGGAAGGAGGGAGCACAGGATGTGGGATGATCCGCCGCCTCTACCGCCTAAGCATTTGGAATATGTTGCACGGGATGCATATGTAACGTACGTGAGGTTTTTCGAAGGCTGGATGTGTTTGAGAGGGGCTTCTTCTCCTTATTCAAACATCCCGAGAAGAAGCGTGGCAGGGATTGGTGAAGAATTTAGTTTTGTAGGGACATTTTTCTTTTTTCCCTATGATCAGTTGTAATCGTTCATTTTTTTCCTTCATTTTTTAGGTTTTATGTTTACGAGAACTCCTTATTTGTTTAGATCTGAACTTCGCAGTCATATTTTTACTTTGTGTTTCCCTTTTATTCATTTTATAATACAATGAAGATGTCCCTATTCTACTTTTTTTGCAGTCCTATCTATTTTCTGTTCATTTTTTTAATAATTCAGTACTTTCACACTCATATTCGAGTCTGAATTTCCTAGTCTTGTTTTATATATACAACTTTTTAAAATCTTTTTTATAACATAAGTATTATGTGAGAACTTCGCAGCTGTGGATATCTGAACTCCTTTGTCTTTATCATTTTTTTTGCATGTGTGTTTAATTTTCATACTAACTTTTTTCACCCGTCATAAATAGTGAACTTCCTGGATAATTGGTTGTGAACTTCCTACTATTAATTTTTTCAATCAACATGCGCGTTAACACCTGTCTAGCAGTTCAAATACAACATATTTTTTCTCATAACATCCTGTGTAGATAAAATAAAGGATTTTTATTTTCGTGCTCCCCAATCCTTAGTTGTACCTGCCCTCACCCTTAGTTTTTCTCGCTTCCAATCCTCATTCAACCCGCAGAAGGAGCTCTAGACGGAGGATTCCTGCTTAGTTGATTTCACAGGCTGCAATACAGGCTCCATAAAGGACACATCTCCACTTATCCGCATCATCGTGGGACCCACAACTTGTCCACGTTAGCGTGCCGGACCCACAGCTTACCTAGGTGACCGTTAAATGGAGTCCAAAGGCCTCCGCGCCTCATGCCCGTGCCATTGCTTCCTTCCCCGCGCCCATCGTTTCTTCTTCTCGCTACGGGGCAACCCTTCTCCGCAGGCGGGTGATGTCTAGTTTTTCTTCGACCTCCCGTTCTTCATGGTCATGGAAGATAGACCCGCGTGCCTTGACAAGATGCCTGATCACACGCTAGGAGCTCTCGAAGCGGTCGACCAGAAGACGGTGACGAGAATGGCAACCGTGGACGTGAGTTCGCCATGCGCGAGCTTGCCATATAGAGAGGGGGATAATGTTAGATCTCGCTATTCTCTGTTTTCTCTCGATTTCTTGTTATTCCCTCAATTTGGATTTAGGGTTCACGTTGTTGTTTTCAGATCTTGAAGAAATGCAGGCATTTCAGGATCGATGTGTACGTTCGGAGGCTTCAATTGCAGGAATCAATTGGTGCCATGGCATGCACTTGGGAGGGGGGACTTATTGTGAGAGAATGCGGCGGAGAGAGGAGCCGTTCCCATTATGCCTAATGCTCCCAATTTAGGACTGGTGGAAGTGAAGGGAGAAATGAACAAGAAGTTAAGGCAGCTGATCGAGTCGAAGAAGTTAATCTGATGGCTGGTTGTTTTTTTGTTGTATAATTATGATCGGATTCTTATCATTGCTCACCAGGCGCTAGAAGTTGTTACAGGGGATACCTTGTTACAAATCCATTATTCAGTTACATGTACTTGTAGTTGTTTTGCCCACTGTCCCTGTTCATATTGTTGCTTCCAGCTGTGGCTATTTTAGACGTACTTGTAGATTGCCGTTTTCGTGGCTGACGGAACGTTGCATTAGTTGCAAATATCTCCTCAGTGCACTTTATTGGAGAACGGGGTTTTTTTGGTGGACCTGACCAACCCGTAATATCCTCACCATCATCATCATCTTTTGATGTTGTGGTATCCCGCTTCCTCTTGCTGGTATCCTTGTCATCTTGTTCTTGGATTTTCTGATTGACATTCCCTTCAATGGCGGCAGCATTTGTTTTTCGCCTGGAATGTGGAACAGTGGCTGGATAAATGAAACAGGCTCACAGCATATGGGAGTCATTGGAGGCTTTTTAGGGCCTGACCAGCTGATTATCTCATCGTCACTGCCTGCTCCCGATTCTGTGCCCGGCAGTAGTAGTACCTGGTAAGTTTTTAAGAGGTGAACTTCTTGAACATTGGTACTAGAGCTTTTATACATAAAACATGTCCGATGTCTTCAAAAAACTAAAACTAGTAAAGTTAACTTCTAAGCAAATTTAATACAAACTTCCATCATATATGCACTGTTTTTAAGAACTTCACACTAAAAGACATAAGTTTTCTTTTCCTACAACTAGCACAGTGGCCCTCACAACTGGGCGACAACTTATTAACTTTCATTTTGTTATATTGTGAGAATAAACTTTCATGAAGTTCCGTACTTAATATGTTTCCATGAAGATCCATGCTTGATATGTTTACTACAAAACTCTATATTATCTGTAGTTAGATTTTTTTTAAAATCACATTGTTTATGGTATGAATATGGTTGGATAAATGATAAAGTATAGCATCAAAAAATCCAAGATGAGTCCAATGCAAGGTTTTTTTTCTCGGTAGGCAAAAAATATCGGTGGCCATCGGTATTCCGGTATTTCTGAAATTTCGGAAATACCGTCCAAATACCGGCCGAGATTTGTCAAACCAACTCACTATTTTGTTAAAAATTTATATATTTTTTTTAAATTTGACCAAATTATTTAAATACCGGAGAATTTCGTTCGGTATTTCTTTTCTCGGTCGTAACCGGTAAAACCGGTTTTCGCCGAAATCTTGGAAATCCCGGCCGAGAAAAAAAACCCTGGTCCAATGATTATCTATAGGCTCGACTATAAGATTAAAATTCTGGACTTTAAGTTACATGAAAACGTGGAATATTGTAAGGTAGACACATCGGTTACTCTACAAATTTATTTGAATCTTGCAAGTTTGATTTCATTTCTTAGGACTTGCATGCATGAAAGTTAAGGTAGGTTTGGCTCTAATTTTTTTTAGAACATCGATGACATATAGTAGACCCAAAGTACATTTGGTATCAACATTGTTCACCATTTATTAGCGTAGAGTGGTAGAATTAGAGCTACATTGTTCATCATGTATTTGAACCAATTTTCCAGCAAGATGGACATCCAAAATCGCTTTTTATATTTTTCTAAGCCCCGCAGAAATCGGTCCATTAATTAGCTGCCTCCTAGGTTGAAAGAGAAACGAAGCACAAATATATGAAATTGTGGACCAAATTCACAAAATGAGCGGCTTCTAGCAAAGGGTATGAAAAGGTAGTTTTGGACAAACCTAAAAATAATCACACGTATAAGGGTTTACAAAAATATATGTATTTTTTGAAGCACAAATATATGTATTTTCACTAACTAAGATCTATTGTAATTGTGTAGTGTGTTTGCACTTTTCTATTAAGTGGGGTGCTTGACTCCAAAGACCAATACTTAATTTTGTTAAAATAGTTTAAAACCTAAACTTCAAAATTTTCCATTTTTAAACATATATATCCTATAGATTTTTGAAAAATTTACGACATTTGTGAAATTTGGGTAGTTGCGAAAAAATAATCCTTAAACAAATTGTCAAACTGTTGTCTTACCTTCTTGATGTGTATTTGCTGGATCACCTACCATCACTATATTCTGCGGAATGCGGTGTGTGTTGAATTATCTAGCCTTCGAACGTTCAGTGTGCCGCAACTTATATTCGAGCTGGTATAATTTATCTATAGAGATATTTGTGGAATAAGTATCACGATGGGAAGTCTTCTAATCTGGTTTTAAATACTTGTGTGTAAGCATATAGCTAGAACTGGATTTCAAATACTATCGCGATCACCCTTGCCGATCGATCTCAACGTCTCTTGTTTACCTGATTGTGGTGCTTATTCCGATTGCTTCCAACTGCGTCTTTTGATATTTTTTTCTGTGATCATGAATGTCCATAGTACTGATTCTAGGATGAGAAGGGCGCCGGGAGCCCGGGAAAGATGCATTTCGAAAGCTCGAATGTCTACACTATGGAGGTTGGAAGAGATAAGGACTACATGACTGATTGGCAGCAAAATAGAGATCTTGAAATATTGTGCATGGACCATTAGGTACATGTCTCGTGGGATTGTAAAATCAAATCTGAGTATTTTCTTTCCCTATTCAACTGGTACCCCTCTTATAAGAAAATTTGTGCCTTTCCCACGTGGAGACATATCTCATCTTAGATATACATCGTTACTTAATTTACGCGTTTAATTTTAATGGTCAATTTTTCACCGACATGACAGGATGTACATGTTTATAGTTTAAGTAATATTTTTTTGCTATAAATCTTAACCATTAAAATTACGATCGATTATTCAAATAATTGTAGTACATGTGAATTAACATGATGTCTCTATTTTCGGTCAATAATGTATTTTGCTTTAATGTCTAATAAACATAATTTTTTGTTTCTATTGAATGAATCTGGATCCTAGAGATATACGTGTTTCTCATCCTGTACATGGTAACGTGATTTCTCCATCTAGCATGGCCGATCAATTTATTTTTGGCTCCTTCCCTTTCACGTCCAACATGCATGGTACATGATTTTCCTTCCAAATTGATATATATGCATGGTACGTTGATTTCTCAGTCTAGCCGGTTGATCAACTTTTTGGGGGCTCCTTCCGTTTCACATTTTACATGCATGATTCCTGATTTCTCCGTCTAGCCGGTCGATCAATTTTTGTGGGGCTCCTTCCTTTTCACAGCTTACATGCATGACACGTGATTTTGCTTTCATATTGATATATATGTTTTTTATTAAACGTGTCAAACATGGTTACACAGTTACGTATGTAACTTTTTTTCCTTGTTAAATCTGATGGGATTCGTAGTATAGAAAAAACAAAAAATTTCCTACCGCAAGACCCAAACACAAGCCAAGATCTAATCTTAGTAGATGTAGCAATGAGGAGATGAAGAGATTAACCCTCGAAGATTCCAAAGCTACGAGATTAGATCTCGCGGTGGATGTAGTCGATCACTTCCCGCTTGCAAGCGCGTAGACGATCTTGATCTTGACGGTGCCACACTCCGGCAGCACCTCCGCACTCGGTCACATCGTTCGGTGTTGATGAAGACGACGCCCTTCTCCCCGTTCCAACGGGCAGCGGAAGTAGCAGATCCTCCTCGGAATCCCGGCACGACGGCGTGGTGGCGGTGGTGGTGGAGAACCCCGGCAGGGCTTCGCCTCATGCGCCAAGGAGTTGTGGAGGAGGAGGCGGCAAGGGTTGGGGAGGTGATACGTTTGGGGCGCCGGCCTTAGGGGTGCGGCCAACTTTTGGTCTTGGGTTGGCCGGCCCCCTCCCCTATATAGGTGAAGCCCCAAGTCTGGCTTCCAAGTCTTCTAATAAGACCCCAACACCAAAACTTACTCTGTGGGAAACCACTTAAAGGGGGGAAACCCATTTGGCTGCGACCCACCTTCTGAGGTGGTTGGTCGCTGATCTGCAAGGAGTCCACCGGGACTCCTCCCCAGGGTTTGGCCGCTCAGCATGGAGTCCTCTAGACTCCACCTTCCATAGTGCCTTTCTTCCGGACTTCTCTAGAACCTTTCTAGAACCTTCCATAAATGCACCTGATCATTTCCAAACTTGGAATGACACTTCATATAGAACTTTATTCTCCTGACCATTCCTGGGAACTCCTCAGGATATCCGATTCCATCCGAGACTCAACAAAACTTCGAACTCATTCCATATTCCATATCTACTCAAACGACATCAAACCTTAAGTGTGTCACCCCACGGTTCGCGAACTATGCAGACATGGTTGAGACTTCTCTCCGACCAATAACCAATAGCGGGATCTCGAGATCCATAATGGCTCCCACATATTCAACGATGACTTAGTGATCGATTGAACTATCGATATCGATAACTCCATCTTTATCATCATGATATTTACTGTCTGGAGGTTGAGCTCAACGCATCAATGACAATTCGTTCAACCTTGTTCCCGACAAGTACTCTTTACCTGCATCATGGTATGTGGTCTCTGAGAACAATTCATACGTTTGCGTCACGGACGCAGATCCCACCGGACATAGGGCTCAGAGTATCTATCCGCTATCCGATGGATAAATCCCACATTGATCCATATGCCTCAACTCATACTTTCCGGATACCTAATCCCACCTTTATAACCACCCATTTATCAGTGGCGTTTGATGTAATCAAAGCCTCCTCCGCAAGTGATTTACATGATCTCATGGTCAAATGACTAGGTAACTATGTATCGAAAGCTTATAGCAAATGAACTTAATGACGTGATCTTATGCCTACGCTTAATTGGGTGTGTCCATTACATCATTCATATAATGACATAACCTTGTTATTAATAACATCCAATGTTCATGATCATGAAACGATGATCATCTATTAATCAACAAGCTATTTATACAAGAGGCTTACTAGGGACTTCTTGTTGTTTACATAACACACATGTATCAATGTTTCAACACAATTATAGCATGGTATATAAACATTTATCATAAACACAAAGATATATAATAACCAATTTATTATTGCCTCTTGCGCATATCTCCAACAGTCTCCCACTTGCACTAGAGTCAATAATCTAGATTACATTGTAAGGTACCTAACACCCATGGCATTCTGGTGTTGGTCATGCTTTGCCCTAGGGAGAGCTTTAGTCATTGTTATCCCGCAGGATTTTGTTTTCTTGTTTCTTTCTCGGCTGTTTTGTTTTTTTGTTTTGGATATGTATTGGTTGTTTCCTGATTTTGTGGATCAAGACGTGTTTTGTTACATTTCAATCTATAAATACAAGCCTTTTTTCCTTTTTGGTTCGGTGCATGTGAATCACCAATTCTTCTTATTTTTCTTCTTTCTGTGGTTTGCTCTGTTCACCGATTGCATGGCAAACCCTCCCTTTTCCCACAAGTACACCCTCCCCTGCCATGGCACAACCACTATGAAAGTTCTGTACACGAATGCAGCATCAAGTGTTGAGGAGTGGATCACCAATGTTGAATCTTCCCTCGATTCTTCTGCTAGGAAGATTGTTGGTCTTGATGTTGAGTATGATAAACTCAGTGGAACCTATTTCAATCCGAAGAAAGCTGCTGTGATCCAGCTATGTGTTGGCACCGATGTTCTTGTGTACCACATATGCCATGCTGATGAGAGGGGTGAAAAGTTGGCTGAGTTTCTTCATGGCTATAGGTACACCTTTGCTGGGTTTTGCGTCGCAGAAGACCGCACCATTCTCTCACGTTCAAAGTACTATGTTCATAATCTGATGGATATCCAGGCAATATGGAGAGATCCGGACAAAAAGAAGAAACTTCAATGCCTGAAGGATGTTGTTGGAGCTATTATAGATCCCATCTATTTTCAGATGAAGGATGGTTTTGGAAGGAGAGAGCACAGGATGTGGGATGATCCGCCGCCTCTACCGCCTAATCATTTGGAATATGTTGCACGGGATGCATATGTAACGTACGAGGTTTTCGAAGGCTGGATGTGTTTGAGAGGGGCTTCTTCTCCTTATTCAAACATCCTGAGAAGAAGCGTGGCAGGGATTGGTGAAGAATTTAGTTTTGTAGGGACATTTTTCTTTTTTTCCTATGATCAGATTGTAATCGTTCATTTTTTTCCTTCATTTTTTAGGTTTTATGTTTACGAGAACTCCTTATTTGTTTAGATCTGAACTTCGCAGTCATATTTTTACTTTGTGTTTCCCTTTTATTCATATTATAATACAATGAAGATGTCCCTATTCTACTTTTTTTTGCAGTCCTATCTATTTTCTGTTCATTTTTTTAATAATTCAGTACTTTCACACTCATATTCGAGTCTGAATTTCCTAGTCTTGTTTTATATATACAACTTTTTAAAATCTTTTTTATAACATAAGTATTATGTGAGAACTTCGCAACTGTGGATATCTGAACTCCTTTGTCTTTATCATTTTTTTTGCATGTGTGTTTAATTTTCATACTAACTTTTTTCACCCGTCATAAATAGTGAACTTCCTGGATAATTGGTTGTGAACTTCCTACTGTTAATTTTTTCAATCAACATGCGCGTTAACACCTGTCTAGCAGTTCAAATACAACATATTTTTTCTCATAACATCCTGTGTAGAGGTTTAAAATAAAGGGATTTCTATTTTCGTGCCCTCGGGTCCTTAGTTGTACTCAGTTTTCCCCAGCTCCTTAGTTTTTCCTCAGTTTTCCCCAATCCCTTATCTGTAACCCGCAGAAGGAGCTCGGACGGAGGATTCCCATTTAGTTGACGTTGGTTGGTGCCGCAACCGCTGTTGGTGCCCCGCAGTGGACACGGCTCCACTTATCCAGATCATCGTGGGACCCACAACTTGTCCACGTTAGCACGCCGGACCCACAGCTTACCCATGTGACCGTTGAAAAATAGGAGCCCGAGCAAGCCCCGCGCCCGTGCCATTGCTATCCCTTTCTTTCCCGCGCCCCATTGTTCTTCTTCTCCGCCAGCGGTAGCCCTTCTCCGGCAGGCGGGTGATGTCTAGTTTCTCTTCGACCTCCCGTTCTTCTTGGCACAGATGGACCCGTGCTCTGACAAGATGCCCTGACTGCCCATGCTAGGAGCCTTCAAGCCGACTGTAAGACGGACGAGAATGGCAACCGTGGACGTGAGTTCGTTGCACGCGAGAGCTTGCCATATAGAGAGGGGGATAAGGTTAGATCTCGCTCCAATTTCTCTTTTTCTCGATTTTCTTGTTATTCCCTCGAATTTGGGATTTAGGGTTCACGTTGTTGTTTTCAGATCTTGAAGAAATGTAGGCATTTCGAGTGGATCGGTACGTTCAGAGGCTTCAATTGCAGGAATCAATTGGTGCTATTGGAGCGCAATTTGGGAGGGGGGACTTGCTGTAGAGAATGCGGCGGAGAGAGGAGCCGTTGATTATGCCCAATGCTCCCAATTTAGGACTGTGGAAGTGAAGGGAGAAATGAAGAAAATGAACAAGTTAAGGCACCTGATCGAGTTGAAGAAGCAAGCTAATCTGATGGCTGTTGTTTTTGTTGTATAATTACGATCGGATTCTTATCATTGCTCACCGAACTATAGTTGTTACAGGGGATACCTTGTTACAAATCCATTATTCAGTTACATGTACTTGTAGTTGTTTTGCCCACTGTCCCTGTTCATATTGTTGCTTCCAGCTGTGGCTATTTTAGACGTACTTGTAGATTGCCGTTTTCGTGGCTGACGGAACGTTGCATTAGTTGCAAATATCTCCTCAGTGCACTTTATTGGAGAACGGGGTTTTTTCGGTGGACCTGACCAACCCGTAATATCCTCACCATCATCATCATCTTTTGATGTTGTGGTATCCCGCTTCCTCTTGCTGGTATCCTTGTCATCTTGTTCTTGGATTTTCTGATTGACATTCCCTTCAATGGCGGCAGCATTTGTTTTTCGCCTGGAATGTGGAACAGTGGCTGGATAAATGAAACAGGCTCATCACAGCATATGGGAGTCATTGGAGGCTTTTTAGGGCCTGACCAGCTGATTATCTCATCGTCACTGCCTGCTCCAGATTCTGTGCCCGGTAGTAGTAGTACCTGGTAAGTTTTTAAGAGGTGAACTTCTTGAACATTGGTACTAGAGCTTTTATACATAAAACATGTCTGATGTCTTCAAAAAACTAAAACTAGTAAAGTTAACTTCTAAGGAAATTTAATACAAACTTCCATCATATATGCACTGTTTTTAAGAACTTCACACTAAAAGACATAAGTTTTCTTTTACTACAACTAGCACAGTGGCCCTCACAACTGGGCGACAACTTATTAACTTTCATTTTGTTATATTGTGAGAATAAACTTTCATGAAGTTCCGTACTTAATATGTTTCCATGAAGATCCATGCTTGATATGTTTACTACAAAACTCTATATTATCTGTAGTTAGATTTTTTTTAAAATCACATTGTTTATGGTATGAATATGGTTGGATAAATTATAAAGTATAGCATTAAAAAATCCAAGATGAGTCCAATGCAAGGTTTTTTTTCTCGGTAGGCAAAAAATATCGGTGGCCGGTATTCCGGTATTTCAGAAATTTCGGAAATACCGGCCAAATACCGGCCGAGATTTGTCAAACCAACTCACTATTTTGTTAAAAATTTATATATTTTTTTTAAATTTGACCAAATTATTTAAATACTGGAGAATTTCGTTCGGTATTTCTTTTCTCGGTCGTAACCGGTAAAACCGGTTTTCGCCGAAATCTTGGAAATCCCGGCCGAGAAAAAAAACCCTGGTCCAATGATTATCTATAGGCTCGACTATAAGATTAAAATTCTGGACTTTAAGTTACATGAAAACGTGGAATATTGTAAGGTAGACACATCGGTTACTCTACAAATTTATTTGAATCTTGCAAGTTTGATTTCATTTCTTAGGACTTGCATGCATGAAAGTTAAGGTAGGTTTGGCTCTAATTTTTTTTAGAACATCGATGACATATAGTAGACCCAAAGTACATTTGGTATCAACATTGTTCACCATTTATTAGGATAGAGTGGTAGAATTAGAGCTACATTGTTCATCCTGTATTTGAACCAATTTTCCAGCAAGATGGACATCCAAAATCGCTTTTTATATTTTTCTAAGCCCCGCAGAAATCGGTCCATTAATTAGCTGCCTCCTAGGTTGAAAGAGAAACGAAGCACAAATATATGAAATTGTGGACCAAATTCACAAAATGAGCGGCTTCTAGCAAAGGGTATGAAAAGGTAGTTTTGGACAAACCTAAAAATAATCACACGTATAAGGGTTTACAAAAATATATGTATTTTTTGAAGCACAAATATATGTATTTTCACTAACTAAGATCTATTGTAATTGTGTAGTGTGTTTGCACTTTTCTATTAAGTGGGGTGCTTGACTCCAAAGACCAATACTTAATTTTGTTAAAATAGTTTAAAACCTAAACTTCAAAATTTTCCATTTTTAAACATATATATCCTATAGATTTTTGAAAAATTTACGACATTTGTGAAATTTGGGTAGTTGCGAAAAAATAATCCTTAAACAAATTGTCAAACTGTTGTCTTACCTTCTTGATGTGTATTTGCTGGATCACCTACCATCACTATGTTCTGCGGAATGCGGTGTGTGTTGAATTATCTAGCCTTCGAACGTTCAGTGTGCCGCAACTTATATTCGAGCTGGTATAATTTATCTATAGAGATATTTGTGGAATAAGTATCACGATGGGAAGTCTTCTAATCTGGTTTTAAATACTTGTGTGTAAGCATATAGCTAGAACTGGATTTCAAATACTATCGCGATCACCCTTGCCGATCGATCTCAACGTCTCTTGTTTACCTGATTGTGGTGCTTATTCCGATTGCTTCCAACTGCGTCTTTTGATATTTTTTTCTGTGATCATGAATGTCCATAGTACTGATTCTAGGATGAGAAGGGCGCCGGGAGCCCGGGAAAGATGCATTTCGAAAGCTCGAATGTCTACACTATGGAGGTTGGAAGAGATAAGGACTACATGACTGATTGGCAGCAAAATAGAGATCTTGAAATATTGTGCATGGACCATTAGGTACATGTCTCGTGGGATTGTAAAATCAAATCTGAGTATTTTCTTTCCCTATTCAACTGGTACCCCTCTTATAAGAAAATTTGTGCCTTTCCCACGTGGAGACATATCTCATCTTAGATATACATCGTTACTTAATTTACGCGTTTAATTTTAATGGTCAATTTTTCACCGACGTGACAGGATGTACATGTTTATAGTTTAAGTAATATTTTTTTGCTATAAATCTTAACCATTAAAATTACGATCGATTATTCAAATAATTGTAGTACATGTGAATTAACATGATGTCTCTATTTTCGGTCAATGTATTTTGCTTTAATGTCTAATAAACATATTTTTTTGTTTCTATTGATTGAATGAATCTGGATCCTAGAGATATACGTGTTTCTCATCCTGTACATGGTAACGTGATTTCTCCGTCTAGCATGGCCTTTCAATTTATTTTTGGCTCCTTCCCTTTCACGTCCAACATGCATGGTACATGATTTTTCTTCCAAATTGATATATATGCATGGTACGTGATTTCTCAGTCTAGCCGGTTGATCAACTTTTTGGGGGCTCCTTCCTTTTCACATTTTACATGCATGATTCCTGATTTCTCCGTCTAGCCGGTCGATCAATTTTTGTGGGGCTCCTTCCTTTTCACAGCTTACATGCATGACACGTGATTTTGCTTTCATATTGATATATATGTTTTTTATTAAACGTGTCAAACATGGTTACACAGTTACGTATGTAACTTTTTTTCCTTGTTAAATCTGATGGGATTCGTAGCATAGAAAACAAAAAATTTCCTACCGCAAGAACGAAACACAAGCCAAGATCTAATCTAGTAGACGGTAGCAACGAGGAGATGAAGAGACTAACCTCGAAGATTCGCAAAGCTTAACAAGATTAGATCTCGGGGTGGATGTAGTCGATCACTTTCCGCTAGCAAAAGCGCGTAGACGATCTTGATCTTGACGGTGCCATTAATACCGGGCAGCACCCCTCCGCACTGTCACACGTTCGGTGTTGATGAAGACGACGTCCTTCTCCCCGTTCCAGCGGGCAGCGGAAGTAGTAGATCCTCCTCGGAATCCGGCAGCACGACGGCGTGGTGGCGGTGGTGGTGGAGAACTCCTGCAGGGCTTCGCCTATGCGCTGCGGGAGTTGTATGGAGAGGAGGGGCAAGGTTTGGGGAGAGGCTAGGGTTTTGGGGCGCCGGCCTTAGGGGTGCGGCCAACTTTTGGTCTTGGGTTGGCCGGCCCCCTCCCCTTGCTCCTCCTTATATAGGTGGAAGCCCCAAGTCTTGTCTCCCAAGTCTTCGAATAAGACCCCAACACCAAAACCTACCTTTGGTGGGAAACCTACTAAAGGGGGGAGTCCTACTCAAGGTGGGACTCCCACCTTTCCTTGAGGTGGGGTGGCCGGCCACCCTTGGTGGAGTCCACCTCGGACTCCTCCTCGGGTTTGGCCGGCCTAGCATGTGGAGTCCCTCTGGGACTCCACCTTCCATAGTGCCTTTCTTCCGGACTTTCTAGAACCTTCTAGAACCTTCCATAAATGCACCGGATCATTTCCAAACTTGGAATATGACTTCCTATATATGAATCTTATTCTCCGGACCATTCCGGAACTCCTCGTGATATCCTGGATCCCATCCGAGACTCCGAACAAAACTTCGAACTCCATTCCATATTCCATATCTACTCAAACGACATCAAACCTTAAGTGTGTCACCCTACGGTTCGCGAACTATGCAGATGGTTGAGACTTCTCTCCGACCAATAACCAATAGCGGGATCTGGAGATCCATAATGGCTCCCACATATTCAACGATGACTTAGTGATTGATTGAACCATTTACATACGATACCGATTCCCTTTGTCACGCGATATATTACTTGTCCGAGGTTTGATCATCGGTATCACGATACCTTGTTCAACCTGTCTCCTGACAAGTACTCTTTACTCGTACCGTGGTATGTGGTCTCTTATGAACAATTCATATGCTTGCAAGCCATTTAGACGACATTCCACCGATAGGGCCCAGTATATCTATCCGTCATCCGGATGGACAAATCCCACCGTTGATCCATATGCCTCAACTCATACTTTCCGGATACCTAATCCCACCTTTATAACCACCCATTTACGCAGTGGCGTTTGATGTAATCAAAGTACCCTTCCGGCATAAGTGATTTACATGATCTCATGGTCGAAATGACTAGGTAACTATGTATCGAAAGCTTATAGCAAATGAACTTAATGACGTGATCTTATGCTAAATTGGGTGTGTCCATTACATCATTTATATAATGACATAACCTTGTTATTAATAACATCCAATGTTCATGATCATGAAACGATGATCATCTATTAATCAACAAGCTAGTTATACAAGAGGCTTACTAGGGACTTCTTGTTGTTTACATAACACACATGTATCAATGTTTCGATTAATACAATTATAGCATGGTATATAAACATTTATCATAAACACAAAGATATATAATAACCAATTTATTATTGCCTCTTGGGCATATCTCCAACATCCCACTTGCACTAGAGTCAATAATCTAGATTACATTGTAAGGTACCTAACACCCATGGCATTCTGGTGTTGGTCATGCTTGCCCTAGGGAGAGCTTTAGTCAATGGATCTGCACATTCAGATCGTGTGTACTTTGCAAATCTTTACTTCTCCATCTTCGATGTACTCGCGAATCGAATGAAAACGCAGCTTGATATGTTTTAGCTTCTTGTGTGACCTGGTTCTGTGGCGATGGCACCCACGTTGTCACAATAAATGACTAGTGGGTCCAATGCACTAGGAACCTGTTGCCTTCCAAAACCCACCGGCGAGCAGTGGTTAAGCAACACAAAGAGCCGGGAGGCTTCCAAGACTGCTGGGGGCCCTGGTCCCTCGACGTCGTCCCGCAATGTTCCGGCACACGTCCTAGCGGTTCCAAGGGCGTGCCACCTGACCTATACCTGGTCAAGAAGGTGTTGGATTGCTTCGATTAGTCTCCTGGTAGACACGTAAACATTAAATACGAGCCCGACGGCTCTCAGGTTGCCCTGTGGATCAAAGAGCCGATCGCCCCATGGTTCACGTCGGGTTAACGATGACATGGGGCTCCTGCTTGATCAATATAAAGCTAAACCAATCCACGACAGTTTAGGGTTTTCACCGCATGATCGGAACATCCTACGCGTAGTTGAGCCTAATAGACACGAAAGATGATGGAAAGCTAACCCTAAAAGAGGCCTAAAAACCAACATTAAGTCAATTCCTCGAACATCCCTCTTAGGACTAACAAACCATACCTTACGCACTACCGGATCGTTCAACCCGTTTGCAAGGCCTAACCATACGGATATTAAACCAATCCTTGAAGAATCAAGGACCAACTATAACAGATTGGATCTACTAAATAACGAACAAGCAAGGTGTGCCCTTACACCTAGGTAGGCATAAGGGCAGCTAGATATCGAGGCAGCATAGCTAAGCAAGCATGTGTAAGAAAAGCATCCATGCAAACCCCAAAACACCTATGATAAATAGTGCTACTCGCCATCAACAACGCTTCAGCACGAGCAACACAAGGTAACGAATAAACGATGCCTAGATCGCAAAGATACCAGTATGATGCTTACCCAAATAAACCCTCGAAACAAGGGGTGGCGATGCGCCTGGTTTGTGTTTGTTGTGAACGTGATTGTCCTCTTTAATAACCTAGGTACATATTTATAGTCCAAGGGACTTTCAACGTGTGCACCTAACCGTGCACGGGTTAAACTCTATCTTTTAATTCTAAACTAAGATGCAATCTACTATATTTACGATACACGGGCAATCTAGCCCAAACTCTTCGCAAGGCCGCTTCAGACGCTCCACGTGTATATCCTTCAAGCCCATCTCAATTACGGCCCATCTCCTGATTTGCCAAAATCCGGTGATAATACATGCCCCCTGGTTTGGCAATGATAATTTCAAACCACTCTATTTTTCCTTCACCGGGCAGAGCAGAACCGTCGTTAGATTCTTCATCATGATGCCTTGCCTTCTCAACTCTCTCGCACGATTTGACAGCTTTGGCACCACATCTCGAAACTGCTCGAGCATTAAATCTCCACTAAATCTCCTTTTATTTAACCGCATCGAACAGTTCACCTCTTCATCCCCGCTCCGAACTAGCCGTCCCAAAAAACCCTCCTCCACAGCCATGTCTTCTTCATCCTCCTCCTCCACAGCCTCCTCAGGCCTTTCCTACGTATCTTCTCCTCTTCGGGAGTCGACGCCAGAATGGGGCACGCTAGCGGCGTATGACATCTTCGCCCCATCGTGGTGGGACGCGGAGGATCATGCTTCCTCCGTCTGGTCCGAGGACGACAAGCCTTTGACCGACGGGGAAGATGACTTCCAGTTCCTCGTCAACGGGGAGCTGGAGGCGGTGACCGAGGATGATGCGTTCTCCTGGGACGACTTCACCACCTCCGAGGAAGAGGAAGAGGAGGAAAGCGACACTTCCTCCGACGAGCCGCCGGCGAAACGCATCGCTTTGGGTCGGATGCCGATGACGACGACGAGGACGAGACGAAGAGGAGTACGGGGCCCCTGCCGAAGGCTACGGCAGCAGCGACGAAGAGCCTATCAAGCAGCTGCCACGGCACCGACGAGGGTAGCGACGGTCCTTAGGCTAGGATTAGTAGCATAAGACTAGTATTAGCAATCGGCTCTTTTGTTCTTCCTCTATTGAGCAATCGGCTCTTCTCTGTAAAAAACCTCCTTATCAATGAAGAAAGTGTTTTTATGACAAACTTGCTTCCTTATCGATTTTGCCGATTGTCAACATGAGTTAATGCGCAAAAAGCCGATGGCAACACATCGGCCTTTACCTCGGAGTGTTTGCCGATTGTCAATGCGAGTCAACGCGCAAAGAGCCGATGGCAAAACGTCCGTCTTTATCACAAAACGCGAGCAAGGCCAACCCAGTTGCCTGTTCAAACGGTAACTTGCAACCTTTGCCTACAAGAGCAAACTCAGATCCCCAAATCGCCGCTCGCACAGATCCAACTTCCAGCCACACAACTCTCAGATCCCAATCGCGCAGACCTCCGCGGCGAATCCAATGGCGGAATCGCTCAACGCCCAACACGAGGTCTCTGGCTTGAAGATAATCCCCACGTTCCTCACCATCCGAGTAAATTGCTGGAATTATCAACAAAACACCCTAATTAATGTCTCATTATGCCATTAATTTTTTAGGTGTCAGAGATTCTGCTGTCGCATCCTTCCTTCCGAATTCTCTTTGTCTTGGTCCTGCTCCACCGAGAGTCCTGCTCATCTGATTTCATGCGAGGCCAATAGGATTCCCTTTGTGAACCAGAACTTAGATCCATCTTCTTGGGCCGATTGCTTACGAGCCTGCCTCCTGAGGATTGGGTTTCATGGTATAATAGGGTAGCCAAGACCCACCAATCCACCTGGGACACTACGGGAATAGCCGATGCCTTAGCCTTATCACTGTCTCCACTTGAAAAACATGAAACCTTTTGAAACCATTGGCTACTTTTGGTCTGATGCTTTGAATTGTTTCATGTTTGGCCATGGTCCCATGACCCCAACTCTACTAGACGTGGCCATGATCACTGGCCTAGATATCGCATCCCCAAGCCCTTCTCGCTTATGCTGCCAAAGGTTCCTTTCCCAGCTTTTCCTCCAAAAAGGACTGCACAAACTGGGGTACTTATCTTCGCCGCCAAATGAAAACCAAAGGCCCTGTAACAGAAAGAGACACACGGCCTTCTTAAACTTCTGGTTGGAGCACTTCATATTTTGTGGCCCTTCCCTTGCTCCCACCAAGAATTACCTTTCCTTGGCCTATGAACTTTCCTAAGGCACCAAGCATGGCATTGGCAAATTGTTCCTTGGATAAGTCGATATCTCCAACTAATGTCTGTCAAACTGCTTTCCCAAAAGACAGTCAAAACAGAGGTCCTTTGGTGGTTCATTCAATTATGGGCCCAACTATACTTCCACCACATCCCAAACTTCCCTCCCCTGGCTACTCGCACCTTTCCGATGCCACCGGGAGGCAAATCCGATGCACTAGCTACGGCCAAGCTCATACAGCCTCCCAGGCAGCAAGCTGGTTCCCAAAGAGCCTCGGAGGGTTCAAGATCTTCCCCAAGGCCTGGACAATCCCCTCTTTTTTCCTTACACGGAGTCTGAAATTTTCCAGTCTCCTTCAGGTTAGACACTTTGCCGATGACACCAGCACCCGGCAATTATACTCCATCATGATTCGCCCCTGTTTTCTTCCAAGTGGGCTGAGTACCTCCAACAGATCATCAAACCTGGTTATGAGTCCTACGGTCGTAGCAGCCACAGCTTGGTCTTGGGCAAGTGTCTCCCCATTTCTTTCTCCACTTCTAAGAGAAGACCTGACTTGCCGATGTCCTCACTAGTCGAGGTGTTACTCTTTCTTGATGCTCTAGTCATCCCAATTCCTCATAACCTCTCTTTCACCTCATCAACGGATGACTTCGAGGCCTGGTGGGCAATGTGGAAGGCTCACGCCTTTCGGAGGGCCCTAGGACCATTGCTGAAACAACTTGATGCCGAATATGATATCCCTGCAGAACAGGTACCACTCACAATTTTGTCTTGAAGTGGCCTATCGTGATTTCTTTCTTTTACCACTTCGCTTGTTCTCTTGCAGCAACAAGATGGTCCAGAGCCTGCATATGATGACGGCTCCTCTTCACACTCCACCCACCAGCTCCGGTGGTCCTCTTCTGCAAAAACTCACCATCCTTGAAGAAGGTCGTGATGCAGAACCAGCCGATTTTACCCAAATCGGCTCCCAAGAGCGGAGTATCTTCTAGGCCAGCTGCCCCCGAGCCCCAGCCGAGAACAGCAGTGAGGAAAGTAGCTGCCAGAAGACCTTGAGGCGCCACACCTCCTCTCCAGCCCAAGAAATTCTGCACGTAAGCTAATCCACTCTTGGCTGGTTTCATTCATTCTTCTAGGCTTTTGTAATATGTTCATATTTCTTTCACAGACCTCTTACTGAAGAAATCTCCAGCGAGAATACACAGTCCCAGTGAGAGGACTCAAGCTCGCACCTCCGGGAGAACACCACGCCGAACCAGCCAGACTTGCCACCGTCGGCTTCAAGAAAAGGTCAAGACCCGAACCTGCTTCTTCCCAGGCTTCTCCAAAGCAGGACAGGGTGGTCTACGCACAAAGAGCCGATGCATCAAGAGAGCTCGCAAGACGCCACAAACCTCTTCATCAGATCAGGAGCTTTCGAGCCTAATTGCTCCTACACTCTCTTTGACTCATATTTTGTGCTGACCTATTGTTGTTCCCATCGGCTAACCATTCCCTTTTCAGAATGATGACACCTCTAGTGGGGAAGTCAAGGAGGTAGTGACGCCATCCACCACCCTGGACCTAGCCACCTCCAAAAGTGGAGTCGACAAGGCTGCTACCTTGGCCACGCCCTCAGCAGAAACACGAGCCGATCGCCTCTTCATCAGCCGCCCCTATGGTCTTAGGAGAGGTATACTTCCTTCCCTTAGCTCTCCCTTGCTTTTTTGCTGCATACTGACGTTGTTCTTGTTGTTTGTCAGGGTTATGACCTCTCAAACCTGCTAACGCTTGACCCTGAATTCATTGCCCCGTCTGCTAAAGCAAGCGAAGAGTCAAGGCCCCACGCTACCCATGGCCAACTCCAACAGCTCAAGGCTTTGCTCTCCTCCCCAATCGAACATTGGTTGAAGATACCGAGGGAATAAAGAGCATTCTTGAAGACCTCCAGCCTCATCTCCCGTGACATTGCAGGTGAAGCTCGCCACAGGTGACTTTGTCCGCTTAGGTCAAGGGTGACCTTGGCTCGTCAGAGAATCGGCTTGCGCCACGCCCAGCTTCCATTGAAAGCCGATATTGCGGACAAGTGTCAGCGGCTTAATGAGAAAAAGGCAGCTTTGGACGCAAAAACCGACACGTCTGTCAGTACCGCTGAACTGGAGATCTTGCAAAAGGAGTTGGAGGACCATGAAGAGAAGGTGCAGGTAACCAAGCAGCTCATCCATGACAAGGAAGCTCTCATTGCCCGCTCCCATGAAGAAGCAGAAGGTCTCGTAGCTGAATCAAGACTGATCTGGCCGAACCGCACCTTGAACAAGCAGCTGGTGACGGGCCAGGATGAAGATGACGAGGCTGAGATCGCCGAGGTAGATCACGTTCGTGCTTCCGCACTCCAGGCCCTTGAGGCATTCCTTCAATAGAGCTCCTCCATGTAATGATAACTGCTCCGCTGAGCCTGTACTTCTGTTGTAACAGCTTGTACCTCTTGAGTCGATGGCTATGCATCGGCTTTTTATTCTTAAGTCGATGTCCGAGCATCGGCTTTTTCTATTTTCGATTTTTTTTCCGGCTCCTCCTGGGTACATACTTCGTAGCCTCGTACCTTCTCCGTGTGTATGCCCCCCGAGCCGAATCCTTCAAGTAATTGAAGATATCGTCTTTCCAGCCAACTATAAGCCTGTCACACAACTCACCATGCTAAATAGCACAGGGGCTAACAAGTGTGGTGAGAATGATTTTAGCCGATTGCTGGAATCGGCCTCCCTTGCAGCTGTATCGCGTAGTAAAGGTCTATGCTCTACTTGTATTCCACTACTACGTGACATGCTTGAGGTGAGATCCTTGCTTTTTATTTTTTGGGGCCGATCAGGGATCGGCCTTGCCACGTACGTCTATAGACTTGGATCTTGCTACTTGCTGTGCCAGTGGATAAGACCAGCCTCACCCCGCTTTTTTGAAGCTTCGATGCGCTCACAGCCGTCCGATTGATTCCAGAGCGGCTCTTGGTCGTCTGCATCCCAAATGTTCATGCCAGCCAAAGAGATCTCGATCGAGTCATCCGCATGAACAACCTCCACTTCATCTCCATCCCATTGTATGATGCACTGATGCATTGTGGATGGAATGCAACAGTTAGCGTGGATCCAATCCCTTCCTAGCAGGACAGCGTAAGTGCTTTTGCTGTCGACGATGAAGAACGACGTAGGGATGGTTTTCGGCCGACGGTTAAGTCTACGTTCAGAACGCCTTGGCTTCTGACGCTTGGCCGTTGAAATCGCTTAGTGTGACGTTGGTCTTGATCAGATCTTCATTGGAACGTCCCAAACGTCGTAACATGGATTACGGCATTATATTGACTGCCGCTCCCGTGTCAACCAACATCGTGCTGATAGGCTGCCCATTAATATAACCTTTCAGGTATAGGGCTTTCAGATGCCTATAGCTCCTCTCTCGTGGCTTCTCAAAGATGATTGGCCGCGGGCAATCAAAAACTGTGCCGACACTTCCTCGTCTCTTGGAGCACAAAACTCGACGGAAGAATGAACACCATGTTTGCATCAGCCGATGCCTCCGCATCGGTTTGTCGTTTGGGCGCCACACTTTCTTCGGGCAGTGCTCTCGTCCGCGTGTTTGCTGAATTTTCACGGCCGATTGGGCCGTGCTTTCCTCAACGTGTATTGGTACTGTGCCTCGGCTTCCTCTAGGTTTCGTAGGCCGCACTCTTTCGCTTTTGGGAGTGGTTGAGTCCATCAGACACCACCTTGGCCGGTGATATCTATCTTCTTCATCTGACTCCTCGAAGTCTTCATCTTGAGATGACTCAGCTCGTTTGTTCTGAGGTGGGAGAGGTCCTAGACGCTTGAACACTGAAACTTCATTTGTCCCCTTCCTCGTCTGTCTACATTCTGGGCAGTTCTCGATTGTAGGCAATCGGCTCATTCCTGAGTCCCAATGTTTGAAGAAAGGACAGCTCCAATGCCTATCCATGTCCTCTTGCTCTCTTGACTCCCTCTAGCGTGACGCTCATACCCTTCATTGTTTCTATCATATCGACGGTATTTCATGTCATCTGCATCAGACCGACGATCTCTCTCATCATCTACGTCATAGCGCCGACGTCGGTCATACTGCTGCTCATATTTGTTAAGGAGGTGCGCGGAAAGTGGTCGTTGATACCGCACGCTTCTCACTTCTTCCTCAGTCAAATACCGTCTGTCATCATATTGGGGCCGGTCGCGTGGATCGGCCGCCTCTTTATCTTTGCCACGGGAATGACTGCTTTCTGCTTTATCCTTGCTATGACGATCTGCAAGCCCTGCCATGTTGATATCAAAAGAGAAACCTGGCTCGCGTCTTATGCAGTGACTGAGATCCACCATGTTGACGTCAGGAAACGGATGCGTGTCAACTCTCATGGCAAACTGACCGAAGAGTAATCGGCCTTGTTCTATCGCCATTTGAATCTGTCCGCGCAAGACTTTGCAGTTGGTGGCATGAGTGAACGTGTGATGCCATTTGCGTATGGCCTGCCGTTCATCTCTTGTAACGTGGATTTTGTGGCCTTCGGGTAACTTCAGCTGTTTTTCCTTCAGCAGCAAATCAAAAATCTGCTCCGTTTAAATCAAAGTCAAACCCTTTTGCAGGCCCTGGTTGTTTCACCCATTTACAGGACACGGGTTTTGCCCCCCAGTCCATTCAGCTACAGCGACTTCCTGATCTTCTGAGAATCTTCATCTTCTTCTGCTCGACCAGGGCGACGCGCTTGAACTTGTCCTGGTACACCTCGGGTGGCGCTGTTCATACGATGTCAGTTTCTGAACCATATGCGCCAGTGAATTGTAGTCTGCTTGGAAGGTCACATCTTTGAGCGGCGCTGACAGGCCTGCTATTGCCAGCTCGACTGCTTCCTTCTCAGATAAACGAACCGAATAACATCGGTTCATGACGGTCCTGAAGCGCTGAATATATTCAGACACCGTCTCTCCTCGCCTTTGCCGCACCTGAGTCAGATCGGCAATGCCAGCTTCAGTAGCTTCTGAATGATATTGTATATGAAACTGCTCTTCGAGCTGCTTCCATGTTCGAACCGAATCTGGTGGCAACGAGGTGTACCACCCAAAGGCTGGACCCGTGAGAGATTGTGAAAAGAACCTCACACGTAGCTGGTCTGAAGCTGAGACCATGCCCAACTGTGCCAAATATCGGCTCACGTGCTCAACTGAGCTAGATCCTTCTGATACACTGAATTTTTTGAAGTCAGGGAGCCGATACTTAGGCGGTAGTGGGATTAGGTCATACTCATTGGGATACGGCTTGGAATAGCCGATCATTCTCTTCTTCGGCAGGATACCGAACTGGTCTCCCAAGATTGCGTAATCTGATCCACCGTCCCACCGGCGTGCCAGAATGTGTTGCCGCCAAAACCCACCGGCGAGTGGTTAAGCAACACGAAGAGCCGGAGGCTTCCAAGAGGGGGCCATGGTCCCTCGACGCCGTCCCGCAATGTTCGCACACGTCCTAGCGGTTGCAAGGGCGTGCCACCTGACCTATACCTGGTCAGGAAGGTGTTGGATTGCTTCGATTAGTCTCCTGCATGGTAGACACATAAACATTAAATACGAGCCCGATCGGCTCTCCGGTTGCCCTGTGGATCGGCTCAAAGAGCCGATCGCCCCATGGTTCACGTCGGGTTAACGATGACATGGGGCTCCTGCTTGATCAATATAAAGCTAAACCAATCCACGACAGTTTAGGGTTTTCACCGCATGATCGGAACATCCTACGCGTAGTTGAGCCTAATAGACACGAAAGATGATGGAAAGCTAACCCTAAAAGAGGCCTAAAAACCAACATTAAGTCAATTCCCGGAACATCCCTCTTAGGACTAACAAACCATACCTTACGCACTACCGGATCGTTCAACCCGTTTGCAAGGCCTAACCATACGGATATTAAACCAATCCTTGAAGAATCAAGGACCAACTATAACAGATTGGATCTACTAAATAACGAACAAGCAAGGTGCTGCCCTTACACCTAGATAGGTATAAGGGCAGCTAGATATCGAGGGGCAGCATAGCTAAGCAAGCATGTGTAAGAAAAGCATCCATGCAAACCCCAAAATACCTATGATAAATAGTGCTACTCGCCATCAACAACGCTTCAGCACGAGCAACACAAGGTAACGAATAAATGTACCTAGATCGCAAGATGCGATCTAGGCAGCATGATGCTTACCCGGAAGAAACCCTCGAAACAAGGGGTGCGATGCTGGTTTGTGTTTGTTGTGAACGTGATTGTCCTCCTTTCTCGATAACCCTAGGTACATATTTATAGTCCAAGGGACTTTCTATCAGGCGTGCACCTAACTGCACGGGTTAAACTCTATCTTTTAATTCTAAACTAAGATGCAATCTACTATATTTACAGATACACGGGCAATCTAGCCCAAACTCTTCGCAAGGCCGCTCGAGACGCTCCATGTGTATATCCTTCAAGCCCATCTCAATTACGGCCCATCTCCTGATTTGGCCAAAATCTGGTGATAACAGAACCACACCGAGCTCAACAATGAACCTCTTCATCCATACCGCTTCCGATGAAGCCTCCGAAGCCGCTATGTATTCTGATTCAGTTGAAGACTTCGCCACCGTGCACTGCTTGGAGCTCCACCAGCTTACCGCAGCACCATTCAATATAAACACGTACCTAGACTGAGACTTAGAGTCATCAGGATCGGTGTTCCAACTTGCGTCGGTGTAACTGGTTACAACGAGCTCTTGGTCACCACCATAACAAAGAAACATATCCTTAGTTCTTTTCAAGTACTTCAGGATATTCTTGACCGCTGTCCAGTGTTCCATTCCTGGATCACTTTGATATCTGCTAGTCAAACTAACAGCATGTGCTATATCCGGTCTAGTACACAGCATGGCATACATGATAGAGCCTACTGCCGAGGCATAGGGGATATGATTCATCCTCTCTCTTTCTTCTGCCATAGCCGGACCTTGAGTCTTACTCAAGACCTTACCTGGCAACATCAGTAAGAAACCTTTCTTACTTTCATCCATTCTAAACTTCTTTAGAATCTTGTCTAGGTATGTACTCTGTGAAAGCCCTATTAGGCGTCTTGATCTATCTCTATAAATCTTGATGCCTAAAATGTACGCTGCTTCACCAAGGTCCTTCATTGAAAAACACTTATTCAAATAACCTTTTACACTGCTTAATAGTTCTATATCATTCCCAATCAATAATATCTCATCTACATATAATATCAGGAATGCTACAGAGCTCCCACTCAATTTCTTGTAAATACATGCCTCTCCATGGCACTGTATAAACCCGAAGTCTTTGATCACCTTATCAAAGCGTCGGTTCCAACTCCTGGATGCTTGCTTCAGTCCATAAATGGAACGCTGAAGTTTGCATACCTTGTCAGCATTTTTAGGATCAACAAAACCTTTGGGTTGTACCATATACAACTCTTTCTCAATGTCACCATTAAGGAACGCCGTTTTGACATCCATCTGCTAAATCTCATAATCGAAAAATGTAGCTATTGCTAACAAAATCCTCACAGATTTTAGCTTCGCTATAGGTGAGAAAGTCTCATCGTAGTCAACACCTTGAATTTGTCGGAAACCCTTTGCGAAAGTCGAGCTTTATAGACAGCATCTGTTTTTCTCTTGAAGATCCATTTATTCTCAACTGCCTTGGGCTATCAGGTAGATCTACCAAAGTCCATACTTTGTTATCATACATGGATCCCATTTCGGATTTCATGGCTTCTTGCCATTTGTTGGAATCTGGGCTCATCATCGCTTCTTCATACGTAGGGTCCTCATCATTGTTGTCCACAATCATGAGATTTAGACAAGGATCATACCAATCAAGAGTGGTACGTTCCCTTGTCGACCTGCGAGGTTCAGTAGCACTTCGTTCGAAGTTTCATGGTCATTATCATTAGCTTCCTCTGTTACGGTGCGGCACAGAACATCTTCCGGTACTGCGCTACTCTGATCAACGAGAGAAGGTTCAGTAACCTCGTCGAGTTCTACTTTTCTTCCAGTCACTTCTTTAGTGAGAAACTCTTTCTCAAGAAAGGTTCCGTTCTTAGCAACAAAGATTTTGCCTTCGGATCTGTGATAGAAAGTATACCCTATAGTTTCCTTAGGGTATCCTATGAAGACGCATTTCTCCGCTTTGGGTTCTAGCTTGTCCGTTGTAACTTTTTTAGGCTTCGCAACCCCAAACTTTAAGGAACGACAGCTTAGGTTTCTTATTAAACCACAATTCATACGGTGTCGTTGCAACGGATTTCGATGGTGCCCTATTTAAAGTGAATGCTGCTGTCTCAAACGCATAACCCCAACACGATAACGGCAAATCAGTAAGAGACATCATAGAACGAACCATATCAAAGAGAGTTCGATTACGACGTTCGGACACACCATTGCGCTGTGGTGTTCCCGGCGGTGTCAACTGTGAAAGTATTCCGCATTTCTTTAAATGCATGCTAAACTCATAACTCAGATATTCGCCTCCGCGATCAGAACGTAGAAACTTGATCTTCTTGTTACGTTGATTTTCTACTTCACTTTGGAATTCCTTAAACTTCTGGAAAGTCTCGGATTTATGTTTCATGAAATAGATATACCCATATCTACTCAGATCATCTGTGAAGGTTGGAACATAACGATAACCACCGCGCGAGGTCTCATTGGTCCGCACACATCGGTATGTATGATTTCCAATAAGTCTGTAGCTCGCTCCATAATACCAGAGAATGGAGTCTTATTCATTTTTCCCATTAGACATGCTTCGCATCTTTCAAGTGACTGAAAGTCAAGTGATTCAAGTAGTCCATCGGAATGGAGTTTCTTCATGCGTTTCACTCCAATATGACCAAGACGACAGTGCCACATATAAGTAGAGTTATCATTCAATTTAATTCGCTTAGCATCAATGTTATGAACATGTGTATCATTACTATCGAGACTTAATAGAAATAAACCATTCTTCTCAGGCGCATGACCATAAAAGATATTATCTATTATATTATTAAAACAACAAACAACGGACGGCATAGATTAGTCATTGATTATACAACAGACAATGAACGACCTAGATTAGTCATAGATTATACAACAGAAACCATCGCCTCGGATTAAAAGAAAAAAGAAAAACGCCTCACGTTTCCAAGGTAGTTTAAATGGCAACCATATCCAGAAACGTAAGAGCATATACAACACCATTTAAAACGACAAGGAAACTACTTCCGAAACGTACGCGCATAACCAACGCCTTTTAGAAGGTGGAATACTACGTGCTTGCATATATATACCCAATCCAACACACAATTCTCCACGTCTCCACCTTTTTTCAACAACCGCGATATTCATGTTGCTTAGCCTAGATTGATCAATGGAGCTCATCTTCCGATCACCACCATCCGCAACACGACAATCTCCAACTCGCACGCGAGCTTTGCGGGCACGATCTGTACTCCATCATGGTGACGGCATCATCGCTCTTGGCAAGCGTGCCAACCAAATCAGGAGGCGTTTGCGGCGACGGCGCAGAAACCCTACGCATAGCTCCAATCCCCTTGCTCTTCGGTTTAAACGCGGATGCGGCGATAGTGGGCTGGCGGTTCGCTGCTTTCATGTTTGCAGATCATCGGCCACTGAGGAGTTGTAGATCATCAGTGGGGTATCCCAGCAATAGCAGAATCACGCCTCGGGGGTGGTAGGCCGTCGGGCGGATATGGTGATGGCAGCTGCGTGCCTGCCTCTACAAAACCTCGGAAGCGCTCAAAGACGGCGACGGCAATGTGCGGAACACACCAGGCACTGGCCTGAGTATAGAGCCAGTTCTACGGGAAGCTTGATAGCGATTGGTAGAGACACTACAACGTCAGAAAAGCATTGGATCTCGAATCACGTTTCCCAAGATTGAATGGACGGTTGTTGGATCGATGGCGTGTTAATGTGGCGGCGGGAGGTTCCAGGGGTTATCTGCACTCATGAACAACAAAAAATCATTGTGGTGCAGAGCGCGGGCCGTCGTCCGCTATGAACTCTAGCAGCCTGAGCTTAGGGACGAGAACATGTTTGATGCTATTCTAGCCGACGTTGATGGATTACACGGTTCAATTGGTTCACCAGCGTGGGCATGGCGAGCGTGATTGCAATATGCTTGCTCGCTGCCGCCTGGCTACCAGGATATTGTTCATGATGTTGGTGAAGTTTCAGCCCGATGATTCCATAGACCGGATCGGCCAGTAAGTACTTCAGCCCCATGCTCTCAACTCCACAGTCCACAAACCCACACGATCGACTGATATGCAGCAACTGCTTGCATCAAACACGTGATGATTTCGAGTAAAAAACTTGATATACGTATGCATGAAGTCGAAGCCAACGTTGATCCAGTCGCCGGTGTGAGTTGTCGTCAGACAATGCAGGATACACACCTGCTATATTCCTCCTTCCTGCGGCAACCATATGATGAGCAACCAGAGGGCAACAACAGAGCAGTATATATGGATTGGGCGACCGGCTGCAGCGTCCTGTGGTTTGCATCTGTTCGAGCCCTGCTGAGTTTCTGATCACAATTGTGCACTACAGTTTAGGGTACAATTCCATGGACTAGATGTTTAGGCGGACTGCGCAATACATCAGAAGTCTATTGAAAAAGTTTCTACAGTCTTCTTGAGCTAACATGCGGTGCATGCATTTTGTATGCAAGCCATCTCACGAATGTATACAAACTATATACAAAAGGCTTATTATGGAAGAGAGAGTAACTATTAGATTTTTTACATGCTTCATATTAATGGCATGAAGAGCTAAATTGTAAAATATGAATAATATCATTTTAAGTTGGATTCGAAATACAACTCTATTATATATATAAAAAATCGAAATAAGAAGCATAGGAATTTTTTTAAATTTATTGTTTGTAATACTCCATATAAATTTCATGGTATATCAAAATAAGCAATTATAGCAGTGTGAACATAAACTAAATAAAATTGGAGTCATATTTGCAATTAGATTTTTATAGGTAGTCTCCTCCATAAATAACTACATAAAAATTTGACATTAGGAAAATATAGAATCTGAAACCAAAGTAATTTGGAAATGGCCATCGATATGCATGCATAATGTAGAGGAATACGAATGATAACATATCATGGGTTCAGCCGACTGAGTGGTAGAGATGAGAAAGGAGAATTTCTCTCTTGCTTTTCAGAAGAGAGATGTACACATTAGCATGGCTAAGACCGTTATTTAGTCTGATAGTGGTCGGTAAGAGCCAGGGATATTGATATTTTACCCGGTGGACAAGAAGCATGTATTGAATAAACAACTTGGAAATGAACGGGTGTGTTCTTGCATGCATAGATTCGAGATTAGGAAAACGGGATCATAAAATAGAACATCAATTACCAGTAGTCGTTCATGTGATTTGCCGGAAAATATCAGATGCATATATCTTAGGGCCTATATTATTCATGGAAAAGTTTAGTGCATAATATCGGAAGAGGAAATTTTCCTATGATGAAACTGTCCGTCCATTTGATTCAAATCAATGGAGGATAGACAAATGGAGGACATTTGCTTTGGGTTGGATTTCAAAAGAGCAATAAAGCAATCATACAGTCCACTTAAAACTTATTTTTTATATTCTATGCATAAAGGAACAATGCAAACAACATAAATCCTATGGTTATGACATAGTCCTTTCTTTGCATATGTCTTAACCTTGATTTTAAAATTGTTTTTCAAATATAAGGAGTCCCTAAGTATGTGCCAAAGAGATTGATACAAAGCAATGGAGATATGATAAAATAGAATGGGGGGGAGAGAGAGAAAGAAGTAGATGATCTCAACTTCTTTTGTGAATATAGATCGACGATACATTGCTTTGGCTAGATGGGGAACATATGCAGCTAAACTAAAATAAGCATGCCTGAAATAATCAAACTCCATACTTGAAAATAATAATAACAACCTTATGACGAATGATGAGGCTAGCACTAGCATAAACAAAAAGGACACCGGTATTTCAATTTAGCCTATTGGGTTTTCTTCTATAAAAGGCAGACATCAAGGACAAAGGAAGCACGGAAGATGAAGGCACATATTAAGCCTATGCATTTTCACGGTGGGTATATATATAGACCAAAAGTCCATCTTCACCCATCAAATTCCTTATCAATATTTTACTATATTTCATGGATTTTCTAACAGAACTAAAAGTTTAGGCAATAATTTAATTAAATTTTATTTTTCATATGACAAATAATCGTCATAGAAATCAATATCTAGCCGCGCAAATGCGCGGGCCATCCAGCTAGTTCCTAAAAATAGAACAACCATTATTCTCTGACTTGAATGAATAACCGTCTTGCATTAAACACGATCCAGATATAATTTTCATGCTCAACGCAGGCACCAAATAACAATTATTGAGTTCTAAAACTAATCCCGATGGTAGATGTAGAGGGAGCGTGCCGACAGCGATCACATCGACCTTGGATCAATTTCCAACGCGCATCGTCACTTCATCCCTCGCTAGGCTTCGCTTATTCCTTAGTTCCTGTTTCGAGTTACAAATGTGTGCAACCGAACCAGTATCAAATACCCAGGCACTAGTACGAGAACCAGTGAGATAAACATCTATAACATGTATATCAGATATACCTTTTTTCTTCTTGACAAGGCCGCTCTTCAGATCAGCCAAGTACTTGGGGCAATTCTGCTTCCAGTGCCCCTTCCCATTGCAGTAATAGCAGTCAGTATCAGGTTTAGGGCCACCCTTAGGCTTCTCAGAGGCGCGGCAGCTTTCTTGCCGCCCTTCTTGAGGTCCTTCTTAGGTTTGCCTTGCTTCTTGAATTTGGTAGTCTTATTGACCATCAACACTTGGTGCTCTTTCTCAGATCTCAACCTCAGCAGATTTCAGCATGGAGAAGAGTTCAGGTAACTCCTTGTTCATGTTCTGCATATTGTAGTTCATCACGAAGTTCTTGTAACTTGGTGGCCGTGATTGGAGAACACGATGAATACCCAGCTGGTTAGGGATCACAATCCCCAAGTCACTGAGCTTCCTCGCCTGTCCGGACATAGCGAACACGTGCTCACTAATGGAGCTGCCCTCTTCCATCATGCAGCCAAAGAACTGCTTCGAGGCCTCATAGCTCTCCACGGCCGCATGAGTTTCAAAGATAACTTTGAGCTCACGGATCATCTCACAAGGGTCGTGGTGCTCAAAACGCTTTTGTAGCTCTGCCTCTAGGATGGCACACTGAACTTGAGAGTACACTTTAGTCCGAGTCTCGAAACATTCTTTTCTTCCTCGGATACTGCAGGGGTGGTGGGGGACCTAGCGGTGCATCGAGCACATATTGCAGATTTCCGCCATTGAGGAAGATCCTCACATGACGGAACCAGTCGGTGAAGTTGCTACCATTGCTTTTAAGCTTTTCTTTCTCTAGGAACTGATTAAAATTGATTGATGGGGACGCCATGATCTACAACATATATTTGCAATAGTTTAGACTAGGTTTATGACAAATTGAGTTCAAATTTTTATTTAACAAAATTAAAACTAGGTGAACTCCCACTCAAAACAATATCCCTCGCATTGTCTTAGTGATCACACGAACCAAATCCACCACACCAAGCCCGATCATCACGAACAAGATGTAATTTCAATGGCGAACACTCAAAGTGTTCATCATATCAATCATATGACTCATGCTCTACCTTTTGGTATCCCGTGTTCCGAGACCATGTCTATACATGCTAGGCTCGTCAAGGCAACCTTAGTACCCGCGTGTACAAAACTGGCTTGTACCCGTTGTATGCACATGTAGAATCTATCACACCCGATCATCACGAGATGCTTCGAAACGACAAGTCTTAGCAACAGTGCATACTAAGGATGAACACTTTATTATCTTGATATCTAGTGAGAGGGATCATCTTATAATGCTACCGTCACGATCTAAGCAAAATAAGATGCATAAAAGGATTAACATCACATGCAATTCATATGTGATATGATATGGCCCTTTTGTCTTTGCGCCTTTGATCTTCATCTCCAAAGCACGGACATGATCCTCCATCATCAACGGGCATGATCTCCATCATCGTCGGCGTAGCACCAAGGTCAATGGCGCCGTCTTCATGATTGTCCTCCATGTAGCAACTATTACAACTACTTTGAAATACTACTCAACATGAAATTTAAAGACAACCATAAGGCTCCTACCGGTTGCTACAATACAATAATGATCATCTCATACATATTCATCATCACATCATGGCCATATCACATCACCAAACCCTACAAAAACAAGTTAGACGTCTCTAATTTGGTTTGCATATTTTACGTGGTTTAGGGTTTTCGAGTAAGATCCAATCTACCTACGAACATGAACCACAACGGTGATACTAGTGTTGTCAATAGGAAGAGTAAATTGGATCTTCACTATAGTGGGAGAGACAGACACCCGCAAAGCCACTTATGCAATACAAGTTACATGTCGAACGTGGAGCAAGTCTCATGAACGTGGTCATGTAAAGTTAGCCCGAGCCGCTTCATCCCACTATGCCGCAAGATGCAAAGTACACGAATTAAAGACAACAAAGCATCAACGCCCAAAAAACAATTATGTTCTACTCGTGCAACCAATCTATGCATAGACACGGCTCTGATACCACTGATGGGATTTGTAGCATAGAAAACAAAAATTCCCGCAAGAACGAAACACAAGCCAAGATCTAATCTAGTAGACGGTAGCAACGAGGAGATGAAGAGACTAACCCTCGAAGATTCGCAAAGCTTAATGAGATTAGATCTCGGGTGGATGTAGTCGATCACTTGCCGCTAGCAAAAGCGCGTAGAAGATCTTGATCTTGACGGTGCCACAATCGGGCAGCACCTCCGTACTCGGTCACACGTTCGGTGTTGATGAAGACGATGTCCTTCTCCCCGTTCCAGCGGGCAGCGGAAGTAGTAGATCCTCCTCGGAATCACGGCAGCACGACGGCGTGGTGGCGGTGGTGGTGGAGAACTCCGGCAGGGCTTCGCCTATGCGCTGCGGGAGTTGTGGTGGAGGAGGAGGCGGCTAGGGTTTGGGGAGAGGCTAGGGTTTTGGGGCGCCGGCCTCAGGGGTGCGGCCAACTTGTGGTCTTGGGTTGGCCGGCCCCCTCCCCTTGCTCCTCGTTATATAGGTGGAAGCCCCAAGTCTTGTCTCCCAAGTCTTCGAATAAGACCCCAACACCAAAACCTACCTTTGGTGGGAAACCTACTAAAGCGGGGAGTCCTACTCAAGGTGGGACTCCCACCTTTCCTTGAGGTGGGTTGGCCGGCCACCCTTGGTGGAGTCCACCTGGGACTCCTCCCCTTAGGGTTTGGCCGGCCTAGCATGTGGAGTCCCTCTGGGACTCCACCTTCCATAGTTCCTTTCTTCCGGACTTTTCTAGAACCTTCTAGAACCTTCCATCAATACACCGGATCATTTCCAAACTTGGAATATGACTTCCTATATATGAATCTTATTCTCCGGACCATTCCTCCTCGTGATATCTTGGATCCCATCCGAGACTCGAACAAAACTTCGAACTCCATTCCATATTCCATATCTACTCAAACGACATCAAACCTTAAGTGTGTCACCCTACGGTTCGCGAACTATGCAGACATGGTTGAGACTTCTCTCCGACCAATAACCAATAGCGGGATCTGGAGAGCCATAATGGCTCCCACATATTCAACGATGACTTAGTGATCGATTGAACCATTTACATACGATACCGATTCCCTTTGTCACGATATATTACTTGTCCGAGGTTTGATCATCGGTATCACGATACCTTGTTCAACCTTGTCTCCTGACAAGTACTCTTTACTCATACCGTGGTATGTGGTCTCTTATGAACAATTCATATGCTTGCAATCCATTTAGACGACATTCCACCGAGAGGGCCCAGAGTATATCTATCCGTCATCTGGATGGACAAATCCCATTGTTGATCCATATGCCTCAACTCATACTTTCCGGATACCTAATCCCACCTTTATAACCACCCATTTACGCAGGTTTGATGTAATCAAAGTACCCTTCCAGCATAAGTGATTTACATGATCTCATGGTCGAAAGGACTTGGTAACTATGTATCAAAATCTTATAGCAAATGAACTTAATGACGTGATCTTATGCTACGCTTAATTGGGTGTGTCCATTACATCATTCATATAATGACATAACCTTGTTATTAATAACATCCAATGTTCATGATAATGAAACGATGATCATCTATTAATCAACAAGCTAGTTATACAAGAGGCTTACTAGGGACTTCTTGTTGTTTACATAACACACATGTATCAATGTTTCGGTTATACAATTATAGCATGGTATATAAACATTTATCATAAACACAAAGATATATAATAACCAATTTATTATTGCCTCTTGGGCATATCTCCAACAAAATCCTATCCATAAAATATAGATCTAACAGTTAGAATAATTCTAATGATGTGGATTAACGTGGTGTCTTTATTTTAGAGCTCTGTATTGTGCTTTTAGTATATAATAGATAGACAATGCATGTGAACTTCCAGTCTTAATTCATACGAGCCTGCTCTTATGTTTTAGTGTAAAAAAATCCAGTGGAGGTGAACTTCAAATATTAATTCATATGAACTTTAAAGATATCTCCTATAGTGGTTTTTTGTTTACATTGATGGACGAAAAAGCAGTAAAATAGTTATGTGAACTTCCAATATAAATGCATACGAACTTTTTGACGATGATCTGAAGTGCTCCTTTTTTTTGCAGTGATGAACGCAAAAGGCAGTAAATGATTTATGTGAACTTCTTGAGATTTTTTGGTACCTCATCCACCACTGGCCTCTTGAAGGAGATTGGCTGGTTTGAATTTGAAGGATGCGCCGCTGATTTGCGTATAATCAGAGCCATTACCGGTGTAAGGAGGCGAGATCTCGCCGGGTTTCCGTCGCTGCCTCCTTCGTGTTGCCTCCCACCGACGCTCAATCCCCAGCTCCGGAGGTTCTTCTCGACGAGTTACGGCGAGTAAGGAGGAGGAGGGATTTCGCCGTTCGTGTCCGTCGCGGGCTCCTTCGCGTCGGCTCCCGCCGCAGCTCACTCGCCCGCGCCGGAAGGAGGAGAGCTTCGTCGGACGGAGGTTCAGTGTCTCCGCTCGAGGCGGGGCGGTCTGTGTTCTACGAAGCGAGGCGGGGGGAGTTCGGTCTGTTCTCGTACCGGTTCGGTCGGGACGTGGAGGAAACCGAGTAGGATAGGGGGGTTCGAGAATAGCTATTCTAGAACCACTCTTAAGGGGGGTTCGAGAATAGTTGGGCTCTCTCTCTCTCTCCCTCTCTCTCTATATATATGAGCACCAGTTAATTTACCTATATATATATATATATATATATATATATATATATATATATATATATATATATAGGTCTGCTATTCTCGAACCGGTTCGAGTGAACTTCTCGACGGAAAACTAGAATTGCATATTCATACGGACAATATTTTTTATGTTAATTTTCGAATCACTTGTCGGAATGATGCGTATAATATACCGTTGGATTCGTATGGAAATTTCAAAACTTTTTTCGTTTTATTGTTTTCCCAAATTCTGTATTGTATAGAACTAATTTTAAATATAGAAAATAATATTTTCGCGGATTTGTTTGTTTTCGTGCAGTTCTTGGAGTCTAATTTTAAAACGGTTAGTCGGATTTATGCGTATGATATGGCGTTGGAAAGCTGCTAACCGGGCGCAACTTTTTCATGTAGAACACCTTTCAATTTTTTTTACCGTTTAAGAGCAGATTTGAAAATACGTCATTCTGCTTTCCGACCTTCTCTCTTTCTCGTACTGTTTTTTGGATCTTATTTCCGAGCTACTTGTCGGAATGTTCCAAATGATATTGTGCTGAAAAGATATTGATTAGGCTCAAATTTTTATGTTGAACTTGTTTCTAAATTCGAAACGGTTAAAGTTTAATTTCATAAATACGCAAAAGCGGAGATAACGCCGACACGAGAAAATTTTGAAATTGGCTCTTCCATATTGATTAGGTGTGGCATTGCGGTGTGTTAGAGTATTAATAGAGTTATATTAGTGTTAATTGTATGTAGGCCCGGTCGATTTGTGAATAACAAGCCGTATGGATGATTTCTATGTGTATGATTTTCGCCCAGAAAAATAGAGTACATGAGCTGTTCGAATATGGAAGTGAACTTCCCGATGTCTGTTAATGAACTTCCGATAGCGGTACAAAAGGTACATGCATGTTCAAGATGAACTTCCTACAATTCAAAGTGAACTTTCGCCCGGGAACAAAGTGAAGTTTTGAGAAAAGCAAATTTCCGGCATGTTCATGGTGAACTTCCCCCATGTTCAAAGTGAATATCGACAAAGAGTAAATTTTCATCATGTCAAAGGTGAACTTCCATGTTGTACACGGTAAACTTTCGTTCTGAAAAAAGTTATTTTCTGCCTTAACCAAAGTTAATTTTGACCAAAAAAACAAATTTTTGACTTGGTTTAAGTGAACTTACGTGCAGTACAAAGTAATTTTTCACCCCGACCAAAGTGAATTTCGATAGAGAGTAACGTTTCAGCATGTCAAAGGTGAACTTTCACGCAGTACAAGGTGTACTATCCAAAAAGAAGGTGAACTTCAGGCGGACTGATTTTTTGTTGCATGAAGGAGTGAACTTCCTTTTCTACACGAACTGAAAATACTGAATAAAATAGTGAACCATTGTAGCCTACTGAATGAACCCCATATAATAAAAGAAAAGGTGAGTTTTTAAACAATTGAAGTGAATTTACACACAAATGTTCCACCGACGCCAAACAAGTGCACTTTGCACGCTCAATGAGCGAACTTCTCAAAGTTAATAAACGTATTGTGTATTAAGTTTTTACAACTTATACAAAAATGGGTGAGAGAGCGAAGCTAGAAAATAGCATTAGGTTCACCAACAAAAAAAATCCAAATTTACTTTTATCGGTATAATACTGAGAATAGGACTACAGAGATAGAAAACGAAATACAAATATCACCCTAAGTTTCTACTTGCAGTCACTAGGTACTCACTTCAAATACGAAAATAAGTGAACTTCTAGCATTTTTAGATGAATTTCTGTCCCGGTCGAACTGAACTTCCACGCCATAGAAATAGTGAACTGCTGATTTCCCATAGCGAGCTTCCTGCGGCGCCTGGAGGACTTCTGGTAGAATATGAAATGTACTGCCAGAAGAATTAAAGTGAACTAAGAATATGTCTAGAGTGAACTTGAAATATAGCCAAAGTGAACGTTAGATTATTATTATATTTATACAAATTGCATAGTTATTTTCTGCTTTTTATGTGACTGCTTCATATTAACAAATGAACTTTTTAACGTGAATGAATTGAAGTTCCTAGTTAATTAATTGAAATTCTCAAATGGATAAACTGAACTTTCCTATACAATTATGAACTTTTTGAGAATGTTAACTGTGTCCACGGGACAAAGTGTACCTCTCATTTTATCTACCAAACTTCTAAGATTTTAGATAGTGAACTGTTGTAACCTGAATAAAGAACTCATGTGTTTTTTTCCTCTAGAATAAACGTTGCAGTTTTATCACAGTTTCATGGGCAATGCGAATTTCTATTTTTTTCTATCAGCCACGCATCAAATATTTGTACTGGTGAGGCTAATTAGAAACCACTACACAGTCAAAATATTACTGAACATTATTACTCATTCCTAATTTCTGTAGGAGAAACATGAAACAATACCTGCATTGTGTATCATCCCAGAAACAATAAAATTAGAAAACCCACAAGAGAACGCAGGAGGGATTCAAAAAGCAGCGTTACTCGCGTAGCAGTTGCAGCTGTGTGGGCAGCAGCCTTGTCACTGGCGGCGGCGCTGTGCCAAGAGGAAGAGATGCATATGAAGGCACCGTTAGGGAAGTTCAGTGTAGCTACATTTCTGCACATGGAGCTTTACAATATCAAAAAGAAATAAAATAATATTACATCTAGCAAGAATATATAAACTAAAGTAGCAGGAGATGTGAACTTCGCGAACTAGGAGAAATGAACTCCACGGATTAGGAAAAGTGAGCTCTTCATCTCCGCACCTTTATTCCTGCTGTGCACTTGCGCCCGGCTGCTTCACGCAATGAAGAGCATGACTTGCAGTGACAACTGCAGGGAGCCAGCCGCAAGAATTCCCAGCTCGTTGCAATGCTGCTTTGTGGGTACTGTGATGATAGTTAAGTCATATACAAAAGCAAACTTCACATATGGAAAAAGGTGCACTACGCCAATCAAGTAATGTGAACTTCAAAAAAGAAATTCCACGGATCGTATTAGCATAAAAATCACAAACTCAAGTGCAGGCTTGTGAAGCTTTGTAGGTTTCAGCTACTTTTAAGATTAGTACTGCTCAATTAGTTGCAGAAAAATGGCAAATTGTTCTACCTTTTTGCTCTGATATTAATTTGTACAGACTGCTCTGGGCAAAATATAGATCTTTCTTAGTGTTAAGAATGAGTATAACAGCATAATAATAGGGAACATGAATGGAATCTTGAATGCATATGCATAGTTTACTTGATAATTACCTTAAGTTTTAACGTTGAAATCCCCATGGAGTATTACCGGATCATCATGCCACGTCTTAGATATAGCATAGTAGGCTCGGTCAAGTAGTGTTCCATACATATAACAAAAAAGGCAGCATAAGGATCCTAGTAGACAGTGGTTGATGGTTAAGATCAAACAAAATACTAGATAATGCTTTTATACGTCAAAACAAGATTGCAGCAATATGCATTTTTGTTCAAATGAACTTCATTTTATTTGTGGAGTGAACTTCACTTTTACAAAAGTGAACTCACCATTAACATTTAGTTTGTTTCATTGAAAAATGAAATGGACTTTCACGGTGTGCAAACTGAGCTTCCCATTATGTCTGAAGTGAACTGTCCAACAAAAGTGAAGATGGTTCAATTATATTTGAACCTCAATGCGGCTGCCAGGTGCTCGGTCAGCCCCAAGAAGACCTACACTGATCTGCTACGGAATGAAGTGTGAACTTCCATAAAAGAAAATAAATTATCACGAATATTGAACAGAACTATCAAATTGATCCATTTGCACTTCCCGAATGCAAATAATGCACTTCCAACAAAGAAAATAAAAATATGGAGACAAGCTTTAGTTTCTATTTCTTTCCTGTTTGTGCTTTCAACTAAAAAGGTATACAAAATAAACTTCCTGATAATAAAGACGAACTTCCCTTTCTGAATAATGTGAACTATACAAGTGTTACCCTCCAAAACCCCCGACGGTTTCAGCAACACGAAGAGCCGGGGCTCCCAGGCCTTTAGTGGATCCCTGGCACCTCGCGTCCGCAAATCTTCCGGCCACGTCCGGCAGTTGCTAGGGCGTGCCACCTGACCTAGACCTGGTCGGAAGGTGTTAGTGCTTCGATGATTCCTGCATGGTAGACACGTGCACGTTAAATACGAGCCCTTATCGGCTCTCAGGTTCCCTGTGGATCGGCTCGAAGAGCCGATCGCCCCATGGTCCTTGATGGATTAGCAATGGCATGGATCCTGCTTGATCAGGACAAAGCTAAAACGATCCACGACAGTTCAGGGTTTTCACCGCATAATCGGAACGTCCTACGTGCGATCGGGCCTAGCAGCTACGAGAGGTGATGCAAACTACCCCTACGCGAGGCCTAAAAACCAACATACGTTGATTCCCGGAACATCCCTCGCAGGGACGGTAAACAACGCCTAACTCACTACCGGATCGTCCGACCCCAGCATAAGGCCTAACTATGCAGATATTAAACTAATCCTTGCAGATGCAAGGAGCAACTATAACGGATCGGATCTACTAAGCATGATCAAGATGCTGCCCTTACGTCTGGATAGACGTAAGGGCAGCTAGACATGCAAGGGTTGAACTACGATAGCATATTACGTGAAGAACAATGCTAACCCTAACACATCTATGATAACTACGTTGCTCGCCATAAAAAAGGCTTCAGTACGAGCAACGCGTGAACAATACTAAGCTTACGCTGCCTAGATCGCGAGATGCGATCTAGGCAGCATGATGCTTACCGGTAAAAACCCTCGTAGGAAAGGGGTGGCGATGCGCCGAGATTGGTTTGTTTTGGTGAACGGTGATTGTCCTCCTTTTCCGATAACCCTAGATACATATTTATAGTCCAAGGGACTTTCTAATTGAGGCGTGCACCTAACCGTGCACGGGCCAGACTCTATCTCTTAATTCTAAATTACAACACGATCTAATATGTTACAGATACACGGGCAATTAAGCCCAAACTCTTAGCGCGAGGCCGCTTCGAAGATGCTCCACGTGTACGTCCTTCAAGTCCATCTTCACTTACGGCCCACCTCCTGATTTGGCCAAAATCGGGTGGTAACACATGCCCCCCTGGTTTTGATAATGATAATTGCAAAACCATCTTTTCTTTCCTCGAAGGGTCATGTCGTGGCAGAACCGTCGCAGTTTTCTTCATGATGACGTCCGCCTCCTCGCCTTCTCTGCACGACTTGACGGCTGGCACCACGTCCCGGAACGCTTAGGCATTTAAACCATGTATTTTCCCTTTATTTAGCCACTTCCCGTGGTTTCTTTCCATCCCCTCCACAGTAGCCATCGGCAAACCGAAAAACCCTCCTCCGCCGCCATGTCTTCCTCTTCGTCTTCTTCCTCATCGGGTCTTTCCACCCAATCCTCCACCTCCCGCGAGCCAACGCCCGAATGAGGCCCACGCGGCCAACATCCGCCGCGCCATAGCCGACGGGGACGAGTCGACCCACGACTCCTACGTCTGGTCCGAAGACGACCGGTCCTTAACGGACGGGGAGAGCGACCTTCGCTTCCTTGCCGTTGGGCAATCGGAGGAGGAAAGCGACGACGACGGCTTCTCCTGGGACGGCTACTCCTCCGCCGAGGAGGTGAAGGAAGAGGAGGAGGATACCACCTCCTCCGACGAACCGCCGGCCAAGCGTCTCTGCCCCTAGGCAGGCAACATCTGCGACTTCGACAGCGACTATGGCGACGCTAGCGAAGAAGATGAGGACAATGAAGGTTCCGCCGGTGGTTTCTTCAGCAGTGAGGACGAGCCGGCCGGGAGCAGTGCCGATGGCGGCGACGATGAGGACAGCAGCGGCCCTTAGATAGGATAGAGCTAGGAGTAGTAGATGGGACAATGTTCCCCCTAGCAATTCCTTTTGAGAGCAATCGGCTCTTTATGTAAGAAATCTCTGCTTATCAATGAAGAAATTCCCTTTAACTCGATTTTGCCGATTTCTTATGTACTGAGTCCGCCGATTGTCGATTCGGTAGATGCTTAATGAGCCGATGGTAAAGCATCAGCTTTCCAATGGATTGCAAAACAGATCGATCTAATTGCCTTCTCGGATATCGACTTGTAGTCCATGAAATTCAGACCCACATTTCCAATCGAACGGGTCCGACGCGCAGCCTTGAGACCCTTAGACCTTTAGACTTTTAACATCATCCAATCATGATGTTCGTCCTGATAATAAAACTTCTGGGTTAACGCTCCCAGGAAAGCCTCTTGGCCCGTTGCTGACAACCTTGATGTTGAAGCTGACACCTCTGCTCAACAGGTGTTTGATCACAGCTTTCCTTGTGATGGTATACTCCTTCGCCGCAACGAACTGGTCTAGGGCCTAACCACTGATGATGGCTCCTTCTTCAAACTCCTCCTGTCAACCCTGGTGGTTTTACTCTGCAAGAGCTCTCCTGTTCAGCATGGTTATGATGCAGAGACAGCCAATTTCAACACCATCGGCCCTTCAAAATGAGGAATTTTCAGAGCTGGCTGCCCCCCGAGCCTCGGTCACGGCGAGAATAGAAGTGCACCAACCGCATCGGGCCACTATCAGCTTCTCCATTGTGGTGCAGCGTTAGCCGATTCCAAATAAATCGGCTTCCAAAAGCAGAGAACCTCCAAGGTGAGCTGCCCCCCGAGCCGCTCCAACTCTTCGTCAAAACTGGGCAAGAAAGCTCGCGCCCAAGGGGACAGTGCACTAGGACGATTTTGGAAGGATCAACAGCTCCCTTGAACCAAGAAGCTTCATTCTTGGCTCCATTCTTGCGCCTCGCTGCTCAGATTGGTCCATCACCTCGGGCGGACTGATGCAGCTTCTGGTGAAGACGTCTGATGAAGTTGTCACCTTGGTCCAGCCCCATGAGGAAATCCCTTAAACTTGCCGGCAAATGCCAGCAGCTTAAATGAGAAGAAGGGTCGCCTTGGATGCCTAACTGATGCTTCTGCTGAGATCCTCGTCCTCGTCTTGAGTCGATGGCCGTGCATCGGCTGTGCTCAAAAATTTCGATGTTTTCGATTTTTTGTGGCCGATTTTTTATGTATCGGCCCCCATACTTGAGTTGTTCTGCTGGAAATTTGACATCCGTTCCCAGCTCCGTATCCTCGTATATCATCCATCTATGTGCCCCCCCAAGCCGATTCTGTCAAGTAATTGATGGTATTGGCTCTTCAGGCAACTGTCGGATCAATGCTGAACACAGACGAAGGTTTGTTGAGGATAATTTTGGCCGATTGCCAGAATCGGCCTCCTTTTCCGTTGCAATGCTTGACGATGGTTTGCAACTTCTGGGATTTCCACTGTAGCTACGTGGCGTGTTGGAGAGAAGATCCTTGGCTTTTCATTTTTTGAGGGCCGATCGCAGGGATCGGCCTTGCCACGCATGTCCAATGTCTTGGACGTGCTACTCCGTCAGGACCACGGACACCATGTTTGTGTCAGCCGATGCCTCGGCATCAGCCGATGTGTGCATCGGCTTTCGCTTGGGGCGCCATACTTTCTTTGGCGGGCGCGCCTTTGTCTCCACGGTTTGCTGGATTTTCGCGGCCAGATCGGGCCGCGCTCTTCAACGTATACAGGTATCGTCTCGGCTTCTTCCAGTTTCGCAGCCGCACTCGCGCTTTTGAGAATGGCTGAGTCCATCGTGGCACCACCTTGGTCGGTGATACCTGTCTTCTTCTCCCTCTCGACTCCTTGAAGTCTTCTTCTTGAGAGGACTCAGGTCCTTCTGAGGTGGGAGAGGTCCTAGACGCTCGAACACTGAAACTTCACTTGCCCTCCTTCTCCTTTGCTGCTTGCATTCGCAGTTCTCGATTGTTGGCAATCGGCTCATTCCTGAGTCCCAGCAATGTTTGAAGAAGGGGCAGTCCCAGTGCTTGTCCACGTTGTCTTGTTCCTTTGACCTCCCTCTAGCGCGACGTTCGTACCCGTCGTCGTTCCGGTCATGCTGACGATACCTCCTGCCTTCCGCATCAGACCGACGATGTTTCTCATCGTCTTCGTCGTAGCGTCGACGTCGGTCGCTGCTCATATTTGTTGAGGAGATGCACGGATAATGGGCGCTGATACCGTATGCTTCTCACCTCCTCCTCGGTCAGGTACCGTCTATCGTCGCCTTGGGGCCGGTCGCGTGGAACGGCCTCCTCTTTATCTTTGCCACGAGAGTGGCTGCTCTTTTGTCCGCGCCATGGCGAATCATAAACCCTGCCATATTGACATCGAAAGAGAACCCTGGTTCTCTTATGGAGTGGCTTAGGTCCACCATGTTGACGTCCGGAAACGGACGCTTGTCTACCTTCATGGCAAACTGTCCGAAAGTTAATCGGCCTGATTCTATCGCCATCTGAATTTGTGCGCGCAACACTTTGCAGTCGTTGGTGGTGTGGAACGTATGATGCCATTTGCAGTATGGCCTTTTGTTCATCTCTTGTGTAGGGATCTTGTGGCCTTCGGGCAGCTTCAACTAAGATCTGTTCAGTTTTGGTCACGTCAAAGTCCAACCCTCTTGGAGGCCCTGGTGGATTCACCCATTGGCAGGACACAGGTACTGGCGTCCGAGTCCATTCGGCTACCGCTATTTCCTGATCTTCCGCAGAATATTCATCTTCATCGGTATTGACCAGGCTGATCGCGCGCTTGAACTTATCTTTGTACAGTTCTGGATGCGCTGCTCATATAAGGTCAGCCTGTTGACCAAGTGCGTCAGCAGTTGTACTCAACTTGGAACGTCGGATCCTTGAACGACGCCGCAAGGCCTGCCACGGCCAGCTCGACGCCTCTTTCTCATATGAACCGAATAGCATCGGTTCTGACAGCTGAAACGCTGAATGTACTCAGCCACTGTCTCTCGCTTTTGCCGAACCTGCTAGTTCAATACCAGCTTCAGTAGTCTCTGAATGGTATTGGGTGTGGAACAGTTCCTCCAGCTTCTTCCATGATTGCACTGAATTTGGCTGCAACGAGGTGTACCACCCAAAAGCTGGGCCGATGAGGGATTGCGAGAAGCACCTCACCCGTAACTGATCCGATGCCGAAGCCATGCCCAGCTGGGCCAAGTATCGGCTCACGTGCTCGATGGAGCTAGATCCTTCGACCCACTGAATTTGTTGAAGTCCGGAAGCCGGTACTTGGGTGGTAGTGGGATCAGGTCGAACTCATTGGGGTACGGCTTGGAATAGCTGATTACCTTCTTCTTCGGCAAGATGCCGAACTGGTCTCTCAGGACTGCGCTGATCTGATCTGCGGTGGAGGTAGTAGCAGCTGAACTTTCATGGACTGGTGCAGTGGCGTACTTGGTTAGCCACGCTTGTTTCTCAGCTTCTGCTCCTATACTCCCCGCTGCTTGTTCTTCCTGCCGGAACAATTGCTCCTGCTCCGGCAATCCCTCCTGGTGGAGCCTGGATCGCCTGCGTCCAGTTGTTGCAGTCCGGCACATACGTGCACACGTACCCGTGCGGGATTTCCTTGGGCGGGTCATGTAAGAATTGATAGTCGCCCGGTCACCCCCAACTTTGTAGACGACGTATGCCGGCGAGCCTTGTTGCTGCGGAGCCGCCATTGCGTACGGCAGAGGTGGCCTAGTGTGGAGTTGCATCTCTCCCTGGTGAGTCCCTAGGACAGGTCCTGAAGGGGAGTACCGACGCTCCATGATCTCTTGCACTACACGGAGCGCGACGCGCTCCAACGTGTTCACCAGGCTCTCAGTGCCGATGCAGTGAATGGGCCACCACATAGTTGATCTCCTGACGCAGGGCTCTGGTACGTTCCTCTGAAGGGAGGGACAGATCCAACCCATCGAGGATGCCTTGTGGTGCGAATCCTTTGAACTGACGCCGTGCGACCGGGTCTTCTCAAAGGAGCCGATGAGTTCGGCCTCGAGGATGACCTTCAGGTCATCGTACTTCTTCTTGTGTTCCGTGGGGAGATCCTCGTACGTGATCGGTTTCTCCGCCCCTCGGATGTTGATGCCGACATGGATGTTGACGTGGATGTTGCAGAAGAGGTCCCACCGGCGTGCCGAATGTGTTACCCTCCAAAACCCCCGACGGGTTTCGGTTAAGCAACACGAAGAGCCGGGAAGCTCCCAGGGCCGCTTAGTGGATCCCTGGCACCTCGCGTCGTCCCGCAAATCTTCTGCCACGTCCCGCAAGGGCGTGCCACCTGACCTAGACCTGGTCAGGAAGGTGTTAGTGCTTCGATGATTCCTGCATGGTAGACACGTGCACGTTAAATACGAGCCCTTATCGGCTCTCGGTTTCGTGGATCGGCTCGAGCCGATCGCCCCATGGTCCTTGATGGATTAGCAATGGCATGGGGATCCTGCTTGATCAGGACAAAGCTAAAACGATCCACGACAGTTAGGGTTTTCACCGCATAATCGGAACGTCCTACGTGCGATCGGGCCTAGCAGCTACGAGAGGTGATGCAAACTACCCCTACGCGAGGCCTAAAAACCAACATACGTTGATTCCCGGAACATCCCTCGCAGGACGGTAAACAACGCCTAACGCACTACCGGATCGTCCGACCCCATAAGGCCTAACTATGCAGATATTAAACTAATCCTTGCAGATGCAAGGAGCAACTATAACGGATCGGATCTACTAATGATGATCAAGCTGCCCTTACGTCGGATAGACGTAAGGGCAGCTAGACATGCAAGGGTTGCACTACGATAGCATATTACGTGAAGAACAACGCTAACCCTAACACATCTATGATAACTACGTTGCTCGCCATCAAAAGGCTTCAGTACGAGCAACGCGTGAACAATACTAAGCTTACGCTGCCTAGATCGCGAGATGCGATCTAGGCAGCATGATGCTTACCGGTAAAAACCCTCGTAGGAAAGGGGTGGCGATGCGCCGAGATTGGTTTGTTTTGGTTGAACGGTGATTGTCCTCCTTTTCCGATAACCCTAGATACATATTTATAGTCCAAGGGACTTTCTAATTGAGGCGTGCACCTAACCGTGCACGGGCCGACTCTATCTCTTAATTCTAAATTACAACACGATCTAATATGTTACAGATACACGGGCAATTAAGCCCAAACTCTTAGCGCGAGGCCGCTTCGAAGATGCTCCACGTGTACGTCCTTCAAGTCCATCTTCACTTACGGCCCACCTCCTGATTTGGCCAAAATCGGGTGGTAACAACAAGTCCATACTTAGGTTGGACAAGCGAACTTGCATTTTAAATAAAAGTGAACTTCACAGTCTATGAAATAATAACTTGAACTTAACTTAACTTGACAGTATATGAAATAATAAAAGTGACCTTTTTTCTTTTTTCTTATTATGATGAACTGAACTTCAGGAAAGGAAAAAAAATTGAATCATGAGAAACAAATAAACAAAATTGCAGAAAAATGGCCGAACTGAACTCCAAACCTGGTGCATCAACCCCTGCTGCATCGTGTAAGTGAACTTCTGTCTTTGCCGAATCAGGCATTCCCACGATGCGCAAGTGAACTGCTGCAATGTCTAATCCAAAGTTCCGACGAGCCATGCGCAACACCGGCGTAGGACTCTCCTGCTACATCCACACATGACAGGTCCATGGCGTCCTCACTCGCCTGCAACGCAGGAGGAACTTCAGATAGAATAACTGAACTTTCATCTACAAACAATGTGACCTTGCAGCAAAATTGTTTACACCACTCGATTCGCGGAGCAAAATAAAGAATTGTACCGGTTACATTTTCCTCTCTATTTTTTTTTACAGGAACGTGAACTCCCTCCTTCGACCTAATTGAACTTCTCAATTGTCAAAAATTACTCTCTACTAAAACAAAATAAACTTCCTAGAATTTTGAGTGCTGGCAGAGAAAGCTTAGTCTATGATACATCCCGCCCCGCCAGCAACCACCGCTGAGCCGCCGCATCCCGCCCCGCCAGCAACCATCGCCGGCTTCCCCACCGCCCTGCATCCTCGACATCACCGGGCGCCCTCGTTACTGCGGTGCCGCCCGGGTTCCTCAAGCTCGCCTTATTCCCATGCGGTCGTGGCACTATGCTGACGGCGGGGTCCCCTGTTCCTGCTCCACCGCCGGGTTACCCCATGCCGGAGCAGGTCGCTTGTCCCCTGTCCCGTGCCCTCCCAGCGCCGCTGTGAAGCCACCATCGATCTAGAGGGCGGCCCCTACTTCTGACGGCGCCGACCACAGAGCCCCTCCGCTCATCGTTCAGTTTCCAGTGAGAGGCGACAATGATTTCGTCTCTAATGCGTCCAGCCGATTCTATGCCTTTTTCATTTTTCTTTTGCTTTTTAATTTTCTACACATGAGTGACTACGGAAGAGAAAATTTGACGCGATAATATGCTTCTTCGATTGTGGCAATATTTAATTTCGATGAGAGCACAAAAACATTGGAGAACTGCGGAAAAAAAAGGCATTTGCATTATCGTCTGCAGTTTAGATGTATTCTTGAGTTTAGTTCATATATGATTACAGAAAGACAAGAAAGAAGAGAACATACACTTAGAGAAACTTAAAAAAGCAAGATCAAAAGTACACAGGTGGTAAGTACATACTACAGTGATGGGGAAGTACAAGTCTCTAGACCAGAAAGTTCAGAAAAAATAAAAGAAGAGTTTGTTAGGTCGCCATTTGCGTGTTCTTCGCCGAAGCGTATATTACCTTGGAAGTAAAATATTTACATTGGAGAGTACAAAAAAATACTAGTCTGGGTACAAATATATTGGTTTCTCCAAGTACATTGGAATATTTAAAACGGGAAGATGCTAGTTGGAGATCATAGGGAATGCTTGGTCTTGGGTTGGGTGGTCTTTTTTTTAAGTGGTTGGGTTGCTCCTTAGTTTTTCCGAGAAGTGCAACCGTTTGTTTCGAGGCAGTTCAAAACGTAGATAAGTACAATTCGTTCGTTTGGGCTATTTTAAGGCAGTATACTCGCCAATGTATTTATCAACGTAAAGAAGCTTTGAAGAAAATTAAAGAGGCCACAGTGCAAGAGATTTTTGGTTCGGCACTTCAGTCTTTTTGGTCCGGGCAGTTCAAGCGTTGTAGTCACGACAGTAGAACCATTTTTGTCCTGGCAGTTCAAGTCGTTTTTTAAATAAATAAAACTCATCCAAAAAATTATCCCACCAGTATCCTTTATAGATTAACTAGCTGGGTGGCCCGCGCATTTGCGCGGCTAGACTATCTATTGGTCTCATTATAAAGAATTTACAAATAAATTATTCGATAGCTATAAATTTAATACACTAAGGGGTTGATTATTTTTAGGCTACACTCATGTGCATATGCACCTTTTAATTTTTTTGACACAAAAATGCACCCTTTTATTGAATGCATTTTGAACATATTTAAAAGTTTTTTAAAAATATTAAAAGAAGGGTTTCGTGTATATCTTGATATGTTACATCTTACGAAGTTGTTTCAGAAATTTCGACATGTTTTGTGCCCCAACGTAAAAAGACAAATTTTTGGTGCTAGAATAGTCTATTTCTCAAGATTTATTTTTCTTGTTACACAGGGCATAAAAATTGTCGGTTTTATGTGAAACTTTACGTCTACACATAGAACATGTTCCTCGACATGCGAGAAAAATCTATGAATTTTTTTAAAATCTTGAAATACGTTTTGTAAATACCAACTGCAGATGCACCCTGGATCAGTTTTGAGTTTCAATGTTTTAACATTTTATTATATATTTTTTCCATTTTTTTCTCAAGTTCATGTAGATCATATGGATTAAACATCTTTCATAGATTTACTTAGTTTGAGTTTTATATAGTAATATTGTCATTGGGCCAGAAAAATATGTCTCGAGTTCTTTTTTTATTTTGATCTTTTTAAGGATTAGATTATTTTTTCATGTATGGCATTTGTCGTGTTGACATTTTTATTTTTAAAATCAAATGTATGCACCAAAATTTTAGAGCCCAGTATGGTGAACTGTTTTTCATATTTTTTTCCAACTCTTTATCTCTCTAAGCGTGCAAGAAAATCCCCTTTTTTATATGGTAGAGTCGACCATATCCAATGCATTGACGTTCCCTAACAAAAATCATGTTTCCAATTCTTGCCAGGCCATGTTCTTGGAGGTGATTCGTGACCAAATCGAGGATGCGATCTGGAGCCGCGAAAATGTTCTCGCCCGCAGGTGATGCTGCATCTTTGTTGTCCCTGATTTTGAATGGTAGAGTGCGGTCGCTGGCAATATCAGTGAGTACTGCACCCACGGCGTGCGCAACGCCGCGACCGGTGTGGACCTGGATATGTTCGACGACAACAAAGGAGCGCAGCTGCGCCAAGTCAGCTGCAACAGTAGCCGTGTGGAGTGGCACTGTGTCCGCCCCCAACGACTCAATCTGAAGACCCGCACCGGGTGGCTGTTCTAGCTCTGGTGCTAAGGGATCTCGGTGGCCGCTCGCCTCGGCCTCGTTTACTGGCAGCAACTGCGACCGGCATTCGGCATGCAAGTATCTCGCGTTGCATTTCCAACTGCTCCACTCACCTCCTGCACGACTGCTTGCACATTTCTATTTTTCCCCAATTTTGACCACAGGATGATCCATAGTTGTTGATTGGTTGTAGCTTTGATGTAATTTCCTCAGCAATGACATTGTCATTGGGAAAGAGAACAGTACCAGTATAACCAGATCATGTGATAGCGCAGGAGGAGCCACAGGTACATCCATCACCCTCTCTCCATTCCACATCTGAACTTTATCCCAGATGAGAAATAATACGTGGTGGAGGATCTGAACGGATCTAATTTCAGCAGCAATTTTAGTGGTTGAGAGAGTATATATAATAGAGATGTGGATTTTGTGACAATTGTAGCTATTGTTGTGAACACAAATTCCTGAAACATAACACATTAAAAAGTTAGCTCTTCAAGAAACATGCTATAACACATAGAAATATATTAAATACATTTGTAGGTCTTGGAGGCTTGTACAATATCATATCTTAGAAGGATTTGTTGCATTACCTGATTTGTTTTGCTGTCATGGCAGCTTTCATTAAGTTTTTGTACTGGTCTCCTTTTGTAAAACAAAATGTTCCTCCAATGTCGCTTGATCACATTTATCTATCTCGATCATTTTTTGGTAAAGTTTCTTCCATCGAATGTTTGGCTTACATAAAATACTTGCGCCATTGTTGAGGTAACAATAATGACAGTGCGATTGCCAATTACATCCTCACTTGAATGATGAGCTAATTTACCCATAATATTATTCTGATTTTATCACCCTGAAGATTTCATTGCAAAGTATTGAGTACAATATAATTAATGAAGGAATACACTATCTATTGTTTAACAAAAAGTCACGGCACAGAAAGATTAATCATTTGGAATCGAAAGATAAAATATCAACACGACAAAAAAGTCAAACAATAAACACGCTGAAGTTAGAATTATGAATATCTACATTAAAGAGCACTGTAGGTGTTTTTATTTCCGCTCTTGTATGGTACGGCCTTGTCGCTAGCAAACTTAAAGTAGCAATCTGAATAATTATTCGATTCCTCCCTTCACCTCCTTACCTTCTACTGTATGGAAACGTAATTTTAATTTCACTACTGGCTGGGCGTTATTTTGTAGATTCTACAACTTTAAGTTGCTAAAAACATATAGATGATCTCAATGATCTTTGATGTGTATGTGTCAGTCATATTGTTCCATGTAGTAGTATTTATTGTATCACCGTGCAAAACAAAAGGAAAGAAAAAATTAGTACGGAGTAGTAGTCTAGACGGTAGAAGAAATCTATTGTTAAATATCTACGGAAAATACCTGCTATCCATCAAGTTCATGTCGATGCCCATATGTTCATCAGTCGAAAGGTGGATTTAATCCCATATTCTTATTCCTTTGGATGTAATGTTCCATGCTTGTCCGCTCGTGGTTAGGTCACTTAATTTCTTGTACACGATAGAGTTGTTGCCTTCAAAACAACTTTACAAATACTGTTTTTATTCATAGGTATATCTGAAATTTGATACTTTAATCAGAAAAAATTAATCTAAATAAATAGTAGCATTGCACGGCGGAAACAGTTTGTTCAGATGGAACCTGTCAAGTCATCAGTTGATGGTGTGCCTTGCCATCCTCAAGAAGGAAATAAAGAATGTTAGAACTGCTGGTGTCTATCCATGGAAGTGGCCAGGAAATCTATGCAGAAGGGCAAGCACGGAATCAACTCAGATCTGCATGTCGCAAGCGGCAGAGAAATCCATGCAGATTGGTATAATACGATTTTTTTTCTTCATATCTCATCTTTTAACAACATACAATATATATCTCAATTACAATTGTTACCTGAAGATTCCAGATATTACCAAAGTTTGATGGTGTGTCTTTGATCCGCTGATGTCCGCCGCATGCCGTCGATATGCCGACGACCTGAAGATTGCAGCTATTACCAAAGTTTGATGGTGTGCCTTTGATCCGTTGGTGTCCGCCGATGCCGTCGATATGCCGATGCAAGCAAGCACTGTCGACTGCCTTCTATCCGTTGTGCCTAAATTGCATCTGTTAATCTGATTGCGAGTTTGATCGATGTGCCTTTGATCTATCGTGCCTCTGTTATTAAATTGATGCTATTTGATGAGTGGGAAATCTAGACAGTACAATGCAAGATTAGAACTTTTACCTGAAGATTGCAACTACAACCCAAATTTGATGATGAGCCTTTGATCTGCTGGTGTCCTGGCATCCGCATGCAGTGGATTTGACGATGCAAGCAAGAGCGCCGACACCGGCCGGAAGGGTTCGAACTACTCCACTGCGTGTCATGCTATTTGTGTATGCAGATCCAATTCAGCAAGAATTAAAATATAGATCCGGCTGAGCCTTGCGAAGCGGCGGCCATGGCTGGCTGGCGGCGGCAGATAGGAATTGGAACCCTGGAACCTGGGAATTCTTTTGGTGTGTGTCTCCTGGGCGGGTAGATGTGGTATAGAAGGTCACTTTATATGCCTTTATCCAAACGTGGAGCGCGTTAGAAATTAAATCTTGGCCGTCTTTTTCTGTCTTTCTAATCTATACCGTTGATTGTTTGTTGTTTTAATAATATAATAGAATAGATAGAGATGCCTAATTAAAAAAGAGTTTGAACGTTCTCCTAGAAAACAATACTCAATATCTATATTCTAGGTAAATTCGATTACATGTTTACCATGTTCTTAGGGACCAATTGCATCAATTAATTGGAGTAAACTATAAAGAATTGCAATATCATAGAAGGTCTAACCGACATTGGTTGGGTTGGAGTACAACTGAGCCTTAGATATTTCTTTGCTTCATTGCTGAGGCCTAAAAAAGAATGGGTTATAGCATGAAACGTACCAATATAAGGATGGGAAAATAAAAAAAAAGTTGGTTGTATCACTGTCGATGCAATTTCTTTGTATGATCACCTTAATAAGAATATGACGGGTTAGTAAAAAAAATCCATCTATATACATAGGGAGAAAATTTAAGCAAATAGTGGTAGACATATGAAGAAGTAATCAATCAAATAAAAAGAAAAATAAGCAAATAATTTGCTTGTTCGCCCCTTCATGTTTGCCGTAGCAATCAGGATCAACAACATCAATCGATGCGTGCCTGCATGGATAGGATTGGATTATGTGGTACATATAGAAGTGTATCAATGCCTCAATATTTGACCAAAAACTAACAAAAAATATTCATTAAACATTCTTCAGATAATATGAAATTATAAGGGCTGAATGAAGCTATAAAATAATTGCAAAAATAACAGCCATGCAATTAATCACACATGATTTGAGTGAAAGCACGGTTGAACCAAAAGTTATAGTTTTAAAATGTACAGAAGTTATATTTATACCTAAAATTATCTTTCAAATTGATAGTTTCACTCAAGTTGTACCCTGCATGGGACGGCGATGTCTCAATTGCAGGCTGGAGCGTTCAGTACAAATGCTTGTGTTCATATGCATACACATACGCCGCAGCAGCTTTAATCTTGCACTATAAAAAATTCATCTGAACGTTAAAAATAACATTATGCATTTCAGATGATTACATACCTCAACATCGACATGCACATATTTATATTCTGATTTCCTGGCCAGTTGAAGTGGACCGAGAAAGATCGCAGACTCGTCGATCGTCACGGCCTGGTATGAGGAACCATGCGTCCGGCAATGTAACATCAAGTAGGTTCCTGTGTGTGGCCGTATCGCATGATGCCTCAACTTTCATGGAGTCGAGAACGCCGGCAGTATAGCTTCGTCTCGCAGCGGCCGGCGCCGGCATATTTCTTGGTTGATGCCCCACTGGTCATATCATCAACGCCGGGTTCCACAGAACTGTGCGAGTTCAGGCCCCAATTTTTTTTGCAAATAGTTCAGGCCCCAATTAAATCTTGGTTGCTACAATGGCGCCTGCGGCCTTCGTGTACATAATCATCCGTTGGATTTTCCTGAAACAATCTACATTATCATCCTAACCTGAGTGGGTGCAAACATGGATGATTTACGTCCAGCATCAAGATGTTGCGGACGACGGGATGCCGGACGTCCACACAATAAGCTCAGGATGATTGCCGCGGATGCTACGACATCTACATGGTTAGTTTGGGAAAGTTGCCGGCAGGAAGCAAGCTAGATGATCAGCTGCCGTAAAACCTGCAAGAGCCGAGATCGAATCAGCACATGACGAAAGCACCTTTTTTTGCCGTGATGGAGGCGTTCTCACCTTTACCAGATTGAATCAGCACGTGAAGAACCAAAACGTTGAGGTGCGAAGTAGCACAGATGCTGCAGCTTCCATGCACTGATCGAATCAATCGGCGGCAGACCAGAGGCTTAGATCGATGCCAAAATCTAATTTTTACTGCCAGATCTAGGAGAAGCTGAAAACATACTTGGAGAACTGTTGTTGAACGTGACCTCCACAGCGATTAAATATTCTCCGGCGAACCTGACGTCCACATCCATCCAATATTGTCCGGCGCTGCGCTAGAAGCCTCGATTGATTGCAACCTGGATTTTTAGGGCTGCAAAGCAGTCTTCGTTCTCTAATAGGATAGGAGACGGAGAGAGAATCCCGGTACGGTATAGATTGCTTCGCACCTTCGGGCCCTGCTCGGCTCGGTCTATTAAGTCAATCTAAACCGCTAAATAATCTAAACGTTAAATTGATCTATCTCCACCGTCAATTGTTTGTTGTTTTAATAATATAATAGATAGGTCAGACAGTTCAACCTTCACATGGTAGACAGTTCAACCGTGACGGATAGACAATACAAGCAGATTGGTTGATGAGTACAAGCTCATAAAATTATCCCGTGGAAAAGTGCGAACCGTGATTTCGATAAGTACAAGAAGTGACCACGGTAAGTACAAATAAATATCATAGTCCGCCTTGGAGTGAATAAAAATAAATAAAACTCATTTCACGAGTCGGGTAATTCAAGCTCATTTCACGAGCAGTGCAAGGTCATGTCACCGGGCAGTTCAATGCTCTATTTTTAGAAATTCAATCTGTGCGGAATTTGAAAAAACTTAATACGTAAAAAGTTGTGTTTTCTCCATAGCTTTCTAACGACATATCATGTGCATCATTCCGACAAATGGTTGAAATAATTGATCAAAATTACCGTCCACCCGTTTTTTAATACGTCCGAGCAGTACAATGTTTCATAGTGGGTAGCACAGGCGAGAAAATACCAAAGTGAACATAATCGTGAAGTACATATACTTTTCGGGGTACACACCCCATGCAGAGAAGTGCAAGATTTAGATTTCAGGAAGTACATGTTCCCCATCGTGAAGTGGAGAGAAAAGTAATAAAATTATCCACAAATTGATTATCAGGTAGGAAGTAGAAGGGTTACATTTGGAGAAGTACGTGCGTGTCGCACCGGCAGCGCGATAGTGAAGTCTATGTCACTAAGTACACATACTTATGCATTGTAGGTTTGTAAAACACAGCCACGAGCATTGCACTTAGTGCTGCTAGTAAGTACAATATTTCAATATTGTGAAGTACGAGACAACGGGTTTAGTAAGTACTCAAACCACCATAAAGTATGAGAAAAAAATCACCTGAGAAAACTCTCCCATTTTTGGAAGTGCACCCAAAAGTACAGAACACTTTCACTGAGAAGTACAATCACTTAATATAGGAAAAACAATTAACTGACAAAATCCAATTGTACAAAAAACAAAATAATCCTGTCATCCGCGAGGAAGTTAAAATACTTGACGCTAAGAAGTACAACTATTCGACACGAGTAGTATAACCACTTAATATAGAAAGTACGAGAAAACCGACAAAATCCAAATGTAGAAAAAATTAAAATAATCCAGTCATCCGTGAGGAACTTCAAATACTTAACGCTGAGAAGTACAACCATTCGACAGGAGCAGTACATGCACTTACATTATGAAGTACTAGAAAACCGACAATATAAAAACATAGATAAAAGAAAATAATCATCACCAGTGAAAAGTTCAAATAATTCACTACGAGAAGTACAACCAATTGACACGAGTAGTACACCCACTTAATATAGAAAGTACGAGAAAACCGACAAAATCCAAATGTAGAAAAAAAAATCCCGTCATCCGTGAGGAACTTCAGATACTTAACACTGAGAAGTACAACCATTCGAAAGGAGCAATACATGCACTTACTATGCGAAGGACAAGAAAATAAACAAAATCGAAATGTAGAAAAAACAAAACAATCGCATCACTCCCGAAGAAGTTCAAAAACTTGACGACAAGAAGAACAACAATTCGACACAAGTAGTACACCCATTTAATATAGGAAGTATAAGAAAACTAACAAAATCCAAATGTAGAAAAAACAAAATGATAACATCATCCGCGACGAAGTACAACCTGTGATCTCGAGAAGTACAAGCATAGACTACATGAAAGTACAAACGGTAATTACAATGTCCAACGAAAAATACTCCCACATAAGTTCACATAACAACATTGAGAAGTTCAAAGATTACGATTCATTAAGTGCAGAATCTCTTACATAGCGTGTGGGGACAATCTAAAATTATCATTCTGAAACACACATGTTTATCTTTTATGTTGGGGACAATCTAAAGAGGAGTCCATTATCTGTTTTCTATGTTGTCCCGGCATGGATGTCCTCAAGTTGAGATCTATCAAAATCGAGAAATCAAATGCGATTTATCTCCTTGGACCTTTGTATAGGTGGCATAGAGGTACCCCTTTGTGACACTTGGTTGAAACATATGTAATGCAATGATAATCCATGGAAATCCGAGCTAATTAGGACAAGATGCGGGCACTATTAGTATTTGATGCATGCGGCTTGCAACTTATAGGATGTTTTATGCATAACCCATATGAATTATTACTACCGTTGACACAATTGTTTCCATGTTTTCAAAATAAAAACTCTAGCACATGAGTAATCCCTGCTTCCCTCTGCGAAGGGCCTTTCTTTTACTTTATATTGAGTCAGTTTACCTACTTCTTTCTATCTTAGAAGCAAACACTTGTGTCAACTGTGTTCATTGATTCTTACATGTTTACTTATTGCACTTATTATATTACTTTGTGTTGACAATTATCCATGAGATATACATGTTACAAGTTGAAAGCAATTGCTGAAACTTAAATCTTCCTTTGTGTTGCTTCAAAACCTCTTACTTTGAATCTATTGCTTTATGAGTTAACTCTTATGCAAGACTTTTTGATGCTTGTCTTGAAAGTACTATTCATGAAAAGTTTTTGCTATATGATTCAGTTGTTTAGTCATTATCTTTTTGTTAGCAAACCATTGCTTTGAGTCACTTCATTCATCTCATATGCTTTACAATAATGTTGATCAAGATTATGTTGGTAGCATGCCACTTCAGAAATTATTATTTTTATCGTTTACCTACTCGAGGGCGAGTAGGAACTAAGCTTGGGGATGCTTGATACGTCTCCAACGTATCTATAATTTCTTATGTTCCATGCTTGTTTTATGACAATACCTTCATGTTTTGTTCATACTTTATAATGTTTTTATGCATTTTCCGGAACTAACCTATTAACAAGATGCCGTAGTGCTAGTTCCTGTTTTCTGTTGTTTTTGATTTCAGAAAAGTTAGTGTACGAATATTCTCGGAATTGGACGAAACAAAAGCCCACGGTCTTATTTTCCACGGAGCCTTCCAAACAAGAGGAGACGGAGAAGGGCCACGAGGCGGCCACAGCATAGGCGGCGCGGCCCCACCTCTGGCGCGCGCCTATGGGGTGGGCCCTCGGCGCCCCCTACGCTGCCCCTTCGCCTATTTATTCCCTCCCGCGAAAACCCTAGTACCGAGAGCCATGATACGGAAAAAGAGACGCCGCCGCCATCAACCCCATCTCGGGGGTTCAGAAGATCGCCTCCCACCCCGGGAGAGGGGAATCATCACCGGAGGGCTCTACATCACCATGCCCGCCTCCGGACTGATGCGTGAGTAGTTCATCCTTGGACTACGGGTCTATAGCAGTAGCTAGATGGTTGTCTTCTCCTCTTGTGCTATCATGTTTAGATCTTGTGAGCTGCCTATCATGATCAGGATCATCTATTTGTAATGCTACATGTTGTGTTTGTTGGGATCCGATGAATATTGAATACTATGTCAAGTTGATTATTGATCTATCATATATGTGTTATTTATGTTCTTGCATGCTCTCCGTTGCTAGTAGAGGCTCTGGCCAAGTTGATACTTGTGACTCCAAGAGGGAGTATTTATGCTAGATAGTGGGTTCATGTCTCCATTGAATCTGGGGAGTGACAGCAACCCCTAAGGTTGTAGATGTGCTGTTGCCACTAGGGATAAAACATCAATGCTTTGTCTAAGGATATTTGTGTTGTTTACATTACGCACAGTACTTAATGCAGTTGTCTGTTGTTTGCAACTTAATATGGAAAGGGGGATGCTAACCGAAGGTGGACTTTTTAGGCATAGATGCATGCTGGATGGCGGTCTATGTTCTTTGTCGTAATGCCCTAAGTAAATCTCATAGTAGTCATCATGATATGTATATGCATCTCTATTTGTCAATTGCCCAACTGTAATTTGTTCACCCAACATGCTATTTATCTTATTGGAGAGACACCACTAGTGAACTGTGGACCCCGGTCCTTTCTTTTACATCTGAAATACAATCTACTGCAATCTCTGTTGTTTTCTGCAAACATAATTCTCCACACCATACGTTTAATCCTTTGTTTTCAGCAAGCCGGTGAGATTGACAACCTCACCGTTAAGTTGGGACAAAGGTTTGATTGTGTTGTGCAGGTTCCACGTTGGCGCCGGAATCACCACGCCGCACTACACTCCTTCACCAACAACCTTCACGTGGCCTTCATCTCCTACTGGTTCGATAAACCTTGGTTTCTTACTGAGGGAAAACTCGCTGCTGTACTCATCATACCTTCCTCTTGGGGTTCTCAACGGACGTGTGCTTTACCGTCACAAGGAGCTGCCTCACGCAAGCAGCACTCGCACACCCCCCATAGCAGCTGCAGCAGGCGCATGGCGGCCTCGCCGTTGAGTCTGATGTGCCCACCAAGCGGCAACGGATCAACGACCTCGTCATGGGCTTAGACGTGACAGTCCTGCTGCAGCTGCAAGAGAACCTCGCCATCGCCATGGAGTCGGTCCTCTCCAAGGAGGAGAGCTTCAAGGTGAAGCGTCCAATTTCTATTCACGTGATCCATGCCAGCAGGCCTCAGGACTTGTAATTTTGCATTGGAATCAATCCCTCAGCATGATCCATGCTAGACCGGGGTGGAGGCCTGAAGGAGAAGCAGCAATCGGAGCACGTATGTGCAACGACCAGAAACGCGAGAGCAGCAAGGTGTTGCTGTTCCACGTCCACCCGACGTGTGCGGAAGTGTTTTCTGGGGATCCCCGCGACTCTAATCATGTCCAATACTCTCCTGCCAAACAGATAAAATGTGTTTTTATTAAGAAAGACCCAGATAATACTCACTGAATCCTATGAAAACACGTCAACCAAACAAGGCCGAAAGGATTTCTACTGCACTAATACTCCCTCTGATTCATATTAGTTGATGTTAATATAGATGTATCTAGACACATTTTAGTTGTAGATACATCAATTTTGGCTCGAATTAGCTGCATTACCACTTTTGAACTTCAATGCAAACTTCAAACTTCACTGCAGTCTTTTTCCCCCTTTCGAACTGGAGATCCAGCCTCTCCATCGATTGATGCATAGGGCGAACTTTATTAGTTCTTGTTTCGTTCGTAGTTTTAAACTTCATTACTCCAAGCTCCGGAGTACTCATATTACTACAATATTACAGTTGAAATTTATGCATATTACTATTACTATTGAAGTTAGTCTTGTACGTATTACTAAGAGTATTGAAGTTTAAGTCCTGCAAACTTTCGGAGTACTATATTACTATTGAAGTTACACTCTTGCACTTTATATTAATATAATATCATGTGTCACACGGGGTCGCTCTGTGAATCTACCATCTAAGGAAGGACGACAACATGAAGCGACTCTTCAAGTAATCCGGCGGTCGCTCCTGGATGAATCGCGCGATTTGATTGACCATGCGTCCAAGCTCCGAGATGTGAACGCACATCTGGTAAACCGTGTTGTGAAGCTATGGAATGAGTATGCCGTACTCTTGAATGAGCACTCATCTCTATCAAAGGACAACTCATCTCTATCGAAGGAGAACCTCTCCATGGTAAATCAGAATGGGTCTCTAACGAAGGAGAACATCTCCATCCTAAAAGAGAACTCATCTCTGAAAAAGGAGAACATCTCCATCCTAAAAGAGAATTCATCTCTGAAAAAGGAGCATACCTACTACAAGTAGCGGAGCATTACAGGAAACTCCAGTAATCTTCTTCGGGTGCGAAGAAGGTGTACCCATATGTGCATGTAGAGAGGTGGACACGGTTGGCGAGGAGACATGTGAGTAGATTGAGGAGGGCAACAACAGCCCACACGGCCAACAATGTTTGTAGTTACAAATCTTCTATCATAAAATTTGTAGTATCAAAATTAATATGTCTCCCTTAATATATGTGGTGTTTGGCAATATATATAGTTTAACATGCAAGGACTCTGCAATGTAATTTGTATTAGTTTGATTGGCTTTCTACCCAAGTGAGCATGTGTCATATTTGTCCAAGGTTTGATTTTTGCATCTTATCAGAATTCTTTGAATACCATACTAAAAATATCCATGTGCATCATTTTGATGCATAGGCTGGGGGTCTCAACCTCCATTACGAAAATGATGTGTGAAGACATGAAACATCGGAGAAAATCCTTGACTGTACCCCGCAAGTGTGGCACCTAGAAACAATGATTAAAATTCGGAGTTGTATCTCCTACCAATACGAACAATTTTGAAACAAACTAAATCCAAACCAAAATAAATTAAATTATATTTGGAAGAAGATATGTAGAAGTACCCCTGTACAGTAGGACGCTATGTGCAATGCATGACATATTGTCAAAAATTACTCGATTGTACCAAAGACATGGGCACCAAGATCTGATGCAAATTTGAATTCGGCCAAAGGAGTGTACAAGCAAAGATTTTGATCGTGTCAGCGATCCAGACATTCTAATGAAGGAAAGGGAATTTGATCATCTTGGTCTTGCAAGTAATGAAATGTGGGGACTCCTAAGATTGACGCCTTCAACACTGATGTTTCTTTTTCAGCAGAAGCTAGTGCCTGGCAACTTTGATTCCAATTCGGCTGATGCAGATGACCATGAGATCATCAAGAGGATCTTGGAACATGTTGAAGCACCTGTCAAAATTCTGCACTCATGTTTGAAGGCAGATGATTGTGATAGGGTGATGCAAGAGCCGCCATATGGTCAATAGATTGTTATTGTATACAATGATGCTGTTTCTTGGATCATCATCTAGATCTTTTGTTTTCTTATGTGCTGGCAGTACTTTATGGAAACTATGTTAGTATTGTCTTATATTGAATTATCGCTATATCTGGACACGGGATGCTTATGTTCTATGACATTATGGAATATATGGAAAAAGATGACACCTTTTTAGCTATTTAGAAAAGGAAAAAAACAACACCTCTTTTCCAACAAAAAATGAAATCTTATTTCACCTTTCCCCAAAATGGTAAGGCACATTTTACCTTTGTCATTTTCGTTAAGACCCATGGTTGTTTATATAAAATGGTAGTCCATATTTTGAAGCTAGTTTTTTTTAAAAATAAACTTATCAAAATTCAAGATTATCATTTTATGGCCACAAGTTCACTTTTTTTTTCATTTTTTCCGAAACAGGGTGGGAATCGACTGCATGCCATTCCTTGCAAACATTGGCGAATGTCGAAAATAATCTTAGATAGGGCGAACTCTAAAAGAATAGGTAAAAACCGAAATAGTCCCGAGACATTGTGATGCATGTAATTCTAACACAATCCCAATAAACTGAAACATATTTTTATTATAAGTAGAACGTACATACCTACCAAATATGTTATCAATGGTGACGTGGGCATTACCCTTCAGGTAACTACCATCGTGTTACCCCTTATGGCCCAACTAGAGGCCCATGAAGACACCCGAAGGTCAGGTGGGCCATAAGGTCGGTTCGCAAGGAGGGTTCTTGAGGAGAAAGGCAAGAAGACGAAGGATAGAAGGAAAGTTTAGAACTAGGACTCTTTGTAACCTAGTCGTACCAAGACAGATCTCTCGAGACCTGGCTCCCAATATAAGGGCCAGGAGAGGGGCTGCCAAGGACACAACAAATCTTAGCAACCATAGCCACCGTAAATCTAGAGCTAGGTCCCTACAGAACTTAGACTCTCGACGAGATCATAGCCGAAACCTTCAGCACCCCATTGTAAACCGATATTTTCATAATCAAGATCAGACAAGCAGGACGTAAGGGTTTTACCTCATCGAGGGCCCCGAACCATGGTAAATTGCCTTCTTCGCTTGTTTGACAACCGATGTCCCGTGTCAGCCTACAGGATTCCATCAACCCTAAGCCCCATATGGAGGGCATTGCCGAGGAGTACCCTCGACAATTGGCGTCTGTGGGAAACTTGACGGCACAAGGCAGGTCATTGGCAGCTCCAGTTACATCAGCAGCGTTCGTGTTAGACTCGCCAACCCCACCAAGTCCAAGAAACTCAGTCCGCTGCGGATCCTTTGAGTTCGTACCACGATCTGAGGCTTCGCATCCGATCTCCATGGACTCACTCGGTAGCATGGATACTATTTTAAATGGTGTTCACTTCATCGTCGATTCTAGAGGGTTTCTTCGCCTTCCTAGTTCAAGCGCATCAAGCCCAAGAACTTCGGTTCCAGACGACACCGCGCCAGCAGCAGCTTCGGCAGTCCCGCTTAGGTGCACGGGAGAGGGCAGCCAAAGCAGTTTCGGCAGCAGAGCGGAGCAAAGGAAGAGACGAAGGGATACACACCGTGAAGAAGAGGAGCAAGTTGCGAACCGCCCTCGACAGCACGAGCGAGGATACCACAGCGCGCAGCCGATCAAGAACCGTCTTCGCACACCTTATCTATCAGCTACGGAGCAACTCGAAGCACCGTGTTACTTGCATTCTTACATCGAACCGAAGGACTGTCTTGAAAAATCCAGTCACCTGCTCAAAAACTGTCGGCAGTTCCACGAGATTCGGCAGTTCTGTGATGAGCTCAGGGCCGAAACGGCAGCGAGAGTCCATCTAAAGGAAAAAATGGCAACATCCTATAATTATTCACCCAAGGAACCATACATACTAGAAGGTTGAGACATCTACGTACCAACCGAACTATTCTCGGCATCTCGTGGAGAGGTTAGCATGATCCATAAAACCAACTTTTCGAAGAGGGAAGCCAAAAACTTCTCGAGAGAAGTAAAGTACGCGGAGGTTGCTATGGTCGAAACGCCCGAATACATCGACTGGTCAGACCAGAGTATATGCTTCAACAAAGCGGATCATCCGAAGGCCGTCCCAAGGCCCGTTCATGCGGCTCTAGTCCTTGAAGCGTAGATTGGAGGTTACAACATGAGCAAGGTGTTCATGGACGGAGGAAGTGGCCTGAATTTGTTGTTCGCTAGCACGATGAAGGCAATGGGCTTAACGACTGACATGCTAAAAGAATCCGATACAGGATTCAACGGCATCATCCCCACCCGACCCGCTTACCCCCTTGGCAAAATATCACTAGACGTGGTGTTTGGCACACCAAACAACATCAGGAAGGAAAAGCTCGAATTTGAAGTAGTCGACTGGGAATCACAATATCATGCTATCCTCGGCAGACCAGCATTCGCCAAATTTATGGCAATACCTCATTATGCATACCTAAAGTTGAAGATGCCAGGCAACAACGGGACAACGATAACCGTCCACGGAAGCTTTTCTCGTTCTGACAGCTGCGACCGGGATTTCCAGAAGATTGCCTCGAAATTTGATGTCAGAGAAGAGCTCAATGCACTCGACGCTGTCATAGACCACACAAAGCCGCCATCCGATAACCGAAACGTAAGATCTGACGAATTCGACGTCGCAAAGGAGGCAAAAAAGCAGAAAGTGCATCCCTCTGATCTGAAGAAAACAATCAATACTTCGGCAGATCTTACTGTCGCATAGGAAAGCACGCTCATCGAGTTCCTCCGTGAGCGCTGGGAAATATTTGCATGGGAACCATCCGACATGCCAGGTATTCCCAGGGAACTCGCTGAGCACGCCCTTAATGTTGACCCCAAAGCCAAACCTGTACAGCAGACAATGCGCCGGTTTTCAGAACCAAAGAGAAAAGCCATTGGCGAAGAAGTTAATCGGCTCCGCAAGGCTGGATTCATTCGAGACCTCAAGGACTACGAGTGGGTAGCCAACCCAGTCATGGTACCGAAGAAAGATACAACGGCTCTTCGCATGTGTATCGATTACACAAGTCTGAACAAACATTGCCCTAAGGATCACTTCTCGCTGCCCCGTATTGATCAAATAGTCGATTCCACAGCAGGGTGCGATCGTCTCTCTTTTCTCGACGCGTACTCCGGGTATAATCAGATCAAGCTCAAGAAGGAAAATCAAGAGTTGACCGAGTTCATCACCCCGCATGGCGTCTTCTGTTACAACGTCATGACTTTCGGGTTGAAAAACGCAGGAGCAACTTATTAGCGGTGTATGCAAGCCTGTTTTGGAGAGCAGATGGGGAGAAACATTGAAGTCTATATTGACGACATTGTGGTCAAAACCAAGCATGCAGCTACCCTCATCGACGATTTGCGGGAAACTTTCGATAACCTCGACAGGTACAAAATCAAGCTAAACCCGAAGAAATGTTTCTTCGGGGTACCAGGAGGACAAGTACTCGGATACTTCATCTCAGCCAGAGGAATAGAGGCTAATCCTCTGAAGATCAAAGCCATCCTTGACATGGAACCGCCAAAGAATTTGCACCAAGTGCAACGGTTGGCAGGGCGGCTGGCAGCACTAAGTAGATTCATCGCCAAGCTGGGAGAGAAAGCTTTGCCCTTCTATCAGCTGATGAAAAAATCAGAAAAGTTCGAGTGGACAGAGGAATCACAGGAGTCCTTTGATAATTTAAAGAGGATTTTGTTTACATCCCCAGTGCTTGTAACCCCACACGAAAAAGAGACAATGCTCATGTATATAGCAGCAACGGTGCAGGTCTTTAGCACCGTCCTAGTGGTCGAGCGAGAGGAAGCAGGAAAAGTTCATGGTGTGCATCGACCTGTCTATTACCTCAGCGAAGTACTCATGCCAGCAAAGCAGAGATATCCTCATCATCAGAAGTTAGCCTATGTCGTATGGAGAATAGCACGTAAGCTGCGGCACTACTTCATGGAGCATCCGATTATTGTGGTAAGCGAAGCACCATTGAAGAATATACTTACTAATCCAGAGGCTATGGGTAGAGTATCTCAATGGGCTATCGAAATAGCACCACACGACATATCCTATGTCAATCGGACAACAATCAAGTCTCAGGTTCTCCCAGATTTCTTGGCAGATTGGATTCAATCCCAAACTCCAGCAGCACCCGACATGTCTAGATCATGGACAATGTATTTTCATGGGTCAAAGCGAAGTACAGGAGCAGGTGCATGAGTAATATTAATATCACCGTAGGGAGACAAGTTGAAGTATATTCTACGCATGAATTTCCCACTACCAACAAACAATGAAGCAGAATACGAAGCACTGTTGCACGGAATGAGAATGGCCAAGGCATGTGGTGCAACTCGCTTGGAAATTTATGGGGATTCGAATCTCGTGGTACAGCAGTCGATGAATTTGGGCGATACAATCAGTGATAATATGATTGCTTACCATCAACTATATCAGAACATGGAAGCCAAATTCAAAGGGTGCGAGCTAAAACACATCGGCAGAGCCAGCAATGAGGAAGCAGACGTTCTGGCAAATATCAGGTCCATGTGCTCCCCTATTCCAAACGGAGTATTCTATGAAGTTATCGGGCAACGATCGATTGAGGAGAAGGTGTCGGTACCTCCAAAAACATCCACTGATGATTCAGAAGCAGAACCAAAGCAAGATGTCGAAGAATCGACGCCGCAACTCGCAGAGCAAGTCCTCCTAATCGAGCCCCTATGGACCAAACATTTTTTGGCATATCTAACAGAACAACGGTTACCGGACGACCCAGTGGAAGCAAGGCGTATTGTGAGACGCTCTAAAGCCTTTACAATAGTAAACGGGGAACTTTACAAGCGCAGTATCTCCAGCATTTTCCAAAGATGCATCGCCATCAACGACGGCAAGGCCCTTTTACGCGATATGCACGAAGGAACATGTGGTCATCACGCAAGTAGCAGAGCTCTTGTGGCCAAAGCTTTTAGAGCAGGATTCTATTGGCCAACAGCAGCATCGGCTGCTCGAGATTAGTTCGAAAGTGCGACCCTTGCCAGCATTTTTCGCCCAAACTACACGCTCCCGCAGCAGATCTAATGACCATACCCTTGGCCTGGCCTTTTGCACAATGGGGACTGGACCAAGTTGGACCACTGCCGAGATCATCGCCTGGGGGACACACATATTTGTTGGTCGCAGTTGATAAGTTCACCAAATGAATCGAGGCGGCACCAGTCAGAGATCAAAAGGCTGAAACTGCTGTCCAGTTTTACAAGGGAATAACTTGTCGGTTTAGCATGCCGCACATTATCGTTATGGATAACGGAACTAATTTCGACTCCAAAAAGTTTCGAAAATTCTGCGAGGACGGTGGCATCAAACTAAAATTCGCTTCTGTCGCACATCCTCAAACCAATGGTCAAGTCGAAAGAATCAATGGATTGATAGGAGATGTGATTAAAAAACGCCTTACAGGCGCAGCTGGAGCTTGGGTCGAAGAATTACCATCTGTACTTTGGAGCTTGCGTACTACGCCAAACAGATCAACTCAGTATACTCCTTTCTTCCTTGTCTACGGAGCCGAAGGAGTTCTACCAGCCGACGTCCGCTTTGAAGCTCCTCGGGTGACTGCATACACCGAAACAACCTCCAACAACGCTTTGCAAGATGTTGTGGATCTCCTTGATGAAGCTTGGGACATTGCTTTAGCAAGAACAACGGTGTATCAGCAGGAGTTAAGAAACTACCACAGTCGACGAGTACGCAATCGAAGCTTTAGCATTGGAGACATGGGAAGGACCGTTCATAGTCACTAAAGTGATACCAGGAGGGGCTTACCGTCTCAAGAACCCAGTTACGGGTGCAGACGTCGAAAATCCATGGAATGTCGCACATTTGCGACGATTCTATGCATAGGTTCTAGCTGCCCCTTACTTGTTACACGACAACTTTTAGTTTGTCATATAGTATGAATAAAATTATTGGTTGGAGCATCCACCCTTATTGTTTCAAGCATTGTAACCTGAACAATTGTTCAGGTTCATTTAAATCGGCTCTTACTCCCATCGGGAGCTTTGGCCAAAATTATGTTCAGGCTCATTTAAATCGGCTCTTACTCCAATCGGGAGCTTTGGCCAAAATTATGTTCAGGCTCATTTAAATCGGCTCTTATTCCCATCGGGAGCTTTGGCCAAAATTATGTTTTTCGTGGATTACTCGATAAATTTCAAGTGTCGCAAGGAAGTATTACAGTATTAGCGGCTAATACTCCCATCGGGGGCTATGGACGTCAATACACAACAAACCATCCAAGCCTCAAGATTACACGAGTGCTGCAGCTGATGGACATATTAAAATGCTCATACCGGTGCACCGTGTTACGAAGCCAAGCGCCTAAATCCCTCGTTTACTCGACGGGTGTCGCTCTTACATAATTTACATATCGACTCTGCAAACTTTGCAATTACAACGGAGTCGTCGAGTGAGCAGGCTGACTTGATCACTCAGCCGCCCTTGACAAACGAATTAACAAATTCAACGAAGATAAGATGATGTATAAAACACGCATCAAAATACATACGAGATACTTCTTGCAATGCAAGATTGATATATATTTACAATTTTTACGGCAGGTTTTCTTGGTCTTCTCGGGCCTTCAGATCCCTTTCAATCCCCGTTTCCATTCGGGAAATAATAACATGTGCAGGGTTTCTAGCAATATCATAATACTGGTCTAATCTCCTACCGGTGTTTGCAACGGCCTCTAAATCCAAGGTCGGATGCCATGCTAAAACTGAAGCAAGAGCAAGTTCAGCACCAGCCAGGAGTTCCTTCCGCACCAATAATCGAACCCTTTCCGGAGTTTTGAATCGATTGAACAGAGCAGCCAAAGTCTTGGGTGCTTGCTCTAATGGAAATAAGGTTCTCCATATCATTGAGAGATGTGCATTGTACTTGTCAAAGTAGTAATGCACCTTCTCCGCCCGATGCTCGAATTTATCTTTGGCAACAGCTTTTGGTCGGTTGGCCCATAATTCATGTTTCGGGTGATTGACATCAGTCATCGCCTCAATCTTTTCATGAATCCTCTTGTTTTCTTCCGATTAATCGAAGGCCACGACTGGTGGGAAACAAAAAAACACTTAGAAGGGAAGCTTTCAGGATAGAACTTCAATCAGAAGATGGATAGATGCTTACAGCTCAAACTTTCAGTAGCAACACGGAGACGATCAAGAGCATGTTGTTCGATTGCAGTCGCAATCTCACTCTTTCTTGTCACCAAAGCCGCCATTGCGTGAAGGGTGGTTATGTCTCTGTTTAATCGAGATATTTGGTAACTCAAACGACGAACAAGGTCGAATTCATCCTTAGCCGAAGAATTTAAAGAAGAATCGGCACGAGAAGAAGTTGAAGGAATCTGCAGCACAACTTCTAGTGCAGAACAAGCATTAATAGAAACTCCCATCGGGAGCGTAGTGCGTATATTACATTAAGAGATTGTTGATACTGGCAACAGAGCCAGCGTAAGACAAGACTAGGTTAACATGTTTCAAGCTTTAATTACAAGGACAGAACAAGAATCCATTCAATGAAGAGCCGACGACGAGCCAGGAGCAGTTTCGGGTGCATCTTTAGTCTTCGCCTCGTCGACCAGCTTGAGGAGCTGATTAGGACATACTACAGCCGATTGTTTGAAGGGTTCGAGATTGACTAAGCAGTTGTTGTCATCCACAGGCAATGCCTTAGAAAACTTTTCTAATTCAGAGCCTAGCCCGTGACCCATCAATAGCTGAAAAGTAAGAACCGCCCCAAACAAATGGGAACGACGCTTAAGTACCTAAAGGAAAAGGGTGATGACCCACAAGTATAGGGGTGTATCGTAGTACTTTCGATAAATAAGAGTGTCGAACCCAACGAGGAGCAAGGTGTTGACAAGCAGTTGATGAAGGATTCACTGTAAATGCTCACAGACAAGTATTCAGGGGGTTTTGATGTAGCAGATAAATAAAGTACGAGTAAGTAAATTGCAAGAGAAATAATTGCAGCGAGTGGCCCAATCCTTTTTAGCACAAAGGACAAGCCGGTTTGTTTACTTATAATGACCAAACGTTCTCGAGGACACACGGGATTTTAGTCTAGTGATTTCGCTTCATATAGTTGATTAATCTTCATTGTTTTGATAAGTGTTGCGTGGGTGAACCTATGCTAATGCACCGCCCTTCCTAGGACTAATACATACTTGTGATTATACCCTTGCAAGCATCCACAAATACAAGAAAGTAATTAAGATAAATCTAACCACAGCCTTAAACTCTGAGATCCTGCTATCCCTCCTGCACCGATATACTAACGGGGGTTTAGGTTTCTGTCGCTCCGGCAACCCCACAATTAGCAAAAGAATACAAGATGTACTCCCCTAGGCCCATAAAGGTGAAGTATCATGTAGTCGACGTTCACATGACACCACTAGAAGAGTAACACCACAACTTAAATATCATAACATTGAATATTACTCAACCATAATTCACTACTAACATTTAGACTTCACCCATGTCCTCAAGAACTAAACGAATTACTCACGAGACATCATATGGAACATGATCAGAGGTGATATGATGATGAATAACAATCTGAACATAAACCTTGGTTCAATGGTTTCACTCAATAGCATCAATAACAAGTAGAAATCAATACCGGGAGAGTTTCCCCTATCAAACAATCAAGATCCAACCCAAATCGTTACAGCGGTGACGAGATGCAGCGGTGGAGATGGCGGTGTAGATGGTGGAGATGATGATGATGATGGAGATGATGTCCAGCTCGATGACAATGGCGATGGCGTCGATTTCCCCTCCGGGAGGAATTTCCCGGATTCCTGCCCGCCGAGAGCTCTTTTCTCTCTGGTGTCTCTCCGCCTCGCAGAGGCGGCTCTGTCTATTCTCCGTAACTCCCCGTGCCTTAGGTTTTTGGGGTGAAGAAGTATGCGAAGGAGAGGAGGCCAGAGGGGGCTATGGGCCCCCTCCCCACATGGCGGTGATACGTCTCCAACGTATCGATAATTTCTTATGTTCCATGCTACTTTATTGATGATACCTACATGTTTTATGCACATTATATGTCGTATTTACGCATTTTCCGGAACTAACCTATTAACAAGATGCCGAAGAGCCATTGCTGTTTTCGCTGTTTTTGGTTTCAGAAATCCTAGTAACGAAATATTCTCGGAATTGGACGAAATCAACGCCCAGGGTCCTATTTTTGCATGAAGCTTCCAGAAGACCGAAGGGGAGTCAAAGTGGGGCCACGAGGTGGCGACACCACAGGCCGGCGCGGCCCAGGCCCTGGCCGCGCCGACCTATGGTGTGGCCCCTCGTGCCGCCTCTGACCTGCCCTTCCGCCTACAAATAGCCTCCGCGAAACCCCCAGACCGAGAGCCACGATACGGAAAACCTTCCAGAGACGCCGCCGCTAATCCCATCTCGGGGATTCAGGAGATCGCCCACCCTGCCGGAGAGGGGATTCATCTCCGAGGACTCTTCATCGCCATGATCGCCTCCGGAGTGATGAGTGAGTAGTTCACCCTGGACTATGGGTCCATAGCAGTAGCTAGATGGTCGTCTTCTCCTAATTGTGCTTCATTGTTGGATCTTGTGAGCTGCCTAACATGATCGATCATCTATCTGTAATACTATATGTTGTGTTTGTCGGGATCCGATGGATAGAGAATACTATGTTATGGTGATTATCAATCTATTACTTATGTGTTGTTTATGATCTTGCATGCTCTCCGTTATTAGTAGAGGCTCTGGCCAAGTTTGTACTCTTAACTCCAAGAGGGAGTATTTATGCTCGATAGTGGGTTCATGCCTTCATTGATACCTGGGACAGTGACAGTTCTAAGGTTGATGTGTGCTTGCCACTAGGGATAAAACATTGATTCTATGTCTAAGGATGTAGTTGTCGATTACATCACGCACCATACTTAATGCAATTGTCTGTTGCTTGCAACTTAATACCGAATGGGGTTCGGATGATAACCTGAAGGTGGACTTTTTAGGCATAGATGCAGTTGGATGGCGGTCTATGTACTTTGTCGTAATGCCCGGATTAAATCTCACTATATTTATCATATCATGTACATGCATTGTTATGCCCTTCTCTATTTGTCAATTGCCCGACTGTAATTTGTTCACCCAACATGCTTTTATCTTATGGGAGAGACACCTCTAGTGAACTGTGGACCCCGGTCCTATTCTTTACATAGCATACAATCTACTGCAATACTTGTTTTACTGTTTTCTTGCAAACAATCATCTTCCACACAATACGTTTAATCCTTTGTTACAGCAAGCCGGTGAGATTGACAACCTCACTGTTTCGTTGGGGCAAAGTACTTTGGTTGTGTTGTGCAGGTTCCACGTTGGCGCCGGAATCCTGTTGTTGCGCCGCATCACATTTCGCCACCATCAACCTTCAACGTGCTTCTTGGCTCCTACTGGTTCGATTAAACCTTGGTTTCTTTCTGAGGGAAAACTTGCTCGTGCGCATCATACCTTCCTCTTGGGGTTCCCAACGAACGTGTGAGTTACACGCCATCAAGCTCTTTTTCCGCGCTGCCGGGGAGATCAAGACACGCTGCAAGGGGAGTCTCCACTTCTCAATCTCTTTACTTTGTTTTTGTCTTGCTTTATTTTATTTACTACTTTGTTTGCTGCACCTAAACAAAACACAAAAAAATTAGTTGCTAGTTTTACTTTATTTACTGTCTTGCTCTCTATATCGAAAACACAAAAAAATTAGTTACTTGCATTTACATTATCTAGTTTGCTTTATTTACTGTTGCTAAAATGAATACCCCTGAAAATACTAAGTTGTGTGACTTCACAAACGCAAATACTAATGATTTCCTATGCACACCTATTGCTCCACCTGCTACTACAGCAGAATTCTTTGAAATTAAACCTGCTTTACTGAACCTGGTTATGAGAGATCAATTTTCTGGTGCTAGTTCTGATGATGTTGCTGCCCATCTCAATAATTTTGTTGAACTTTGTGAAATGCAAAAATATAAGGATGTAGATGGTGATATTATTAAATTGAAAGTGTTTCCTTTCTCATTAAGAGGAAGAGCTAAAGATTGGTTGCTATCTTTGCCTAAGAATAGTATTGATTCATGGACTAAATGTAAGGATGCTTTTATTGGTAGATATTATCCTCCCGCTAAAATTATATCTTTGAGAAGTAGCATAATGAATTTTAAGCAATTAGATACTGAACATGTTGCTCAAGCATGGGAGAGAATGAAAACTTTGGTAAAGAATTGCCCAACCCATGGACTGACTACTTGGATGATCATCCAAACCTTCTATGCAGGACTAAATTTTTCTTCGCGGAATTTATTGGATTCAGCTGCTGGAGGTACCTTTATGTCCATCACTTTGGGGGCGGCTACAAAACTTCTTGATGATATGATGATAAATTACTCTGAATGGCACACGGAAAGAGCTCCACAAGGTAAGAAGGTAAATTCTGTTGAAGAAACCTCTTCCTTGAGTGATAAGATTGATGTGATTATGTCTATGCTTGTGAATGGTAGATCTAATGTTGATCCTAATAATGTTCCTTTAGCTTCATTGGTTGCTCAAGAAGAAAATGTTGATGTGAATTTCATTAAAAATAATAATTTCAACAACAATGCTTATAGGAACAACTCTGGTAATAACTATAGGCCATATCCTTCTGCTAATGGTAATGGTTATGGTAATTCTTATGGGAATTCTTACAATAATAATAGAAGTGTACCCCCTGGTCTTGAAGCCATGCTTAAAGAATTTATTAGTACACAAACTGCTTTTAACAAATCTGTTGAGGAAAAGCTTGATAAAATTGATACTATTGCTTCTAGAGTTGATAGACTTGCCTCTGATGTTGATCTTTTAAAATTGAAAGTTATGCCTAATAATGATATTGACAATAAGATTACTACTACAGCAAATGCCATCCAAGTTAGAATTAATGAGAATATAAGATTAATGACTGAATTGCGTGCTAGGTGGGATAGAGAAGAAAATGAAAAACTAGCTAAAGAGAATAATGTAGCTAAAGTTTGGACTATTACCACCACTAGTAATGTTAATCCTTCACATGTTGCTGCACCTCCTACTATCAATGGTAAAATAATTGGTGTTGGCAATGTTTCTACTCCTAGTGCAAAGCGTACAAAACTGCCTGAAATTGCTAAAACTGCTGAAACTGCTTGTGATAAAACTGCTGAAATTTTTTCCAACCTTGGGAACAATGATCCCATTGCTGTAGCTCATAATGATTTAGATTTTGATGATTGCCACATCTCTGAAGTTATAAATTTCTTACAAAAACTTGCTAAAAGTCCTAATGCTAGTGCTAAAAATTTAGCCTTTACAAAACATATTACAAATGCTCTCATAAAAGCTAGAGAAGAGAAACTAAAACTTGAAACTTCTATTCCTAGAAAGTTAGAAGATGGTTGAGAGCCCATCATTAAAATGAAATTCAATGACTTTGAATGTAATGCTTTATGTGATCTTGGTGCAAGTATTTCTGTTATGCCTAAAAAGATTTATGATATGCTTGACTTGCCACCATTGAAGAATTGTTATTTGGATGTCAATCTTGCTGATAATGTTAAAAAGAAACCTTTGGGGAGGATTGATAATGTGCGCATTACGGTTAACAATAACCTTTTCCCCGTTGATTTTGTTGTCTTGGATATCGAATGCAATGCATCTTGTCCTATTGTGTTGGGAAGACCTTTTCTTCGAACCGTTGGTGTTGTTATTGATATGAGGGAAGGTAATATTAAATATCAATTTCCTCTCAAGAAAGGTATGGAACACTTCCCTAGAAAGAGAATGAAGTTGCCTTTTGATTCTATTATTAGAACAAGCTATGATGTTGATGCTTCTACTTGATGTTACTTGATTTGCACTTTTGCGCCTAGCTGAAAGGCGTTAAAGAAAAGCGCTTATGGGAGACAACCCATGTTTTTACTACAGTACTTTGTTTTATATTTGAGTCTTGGAAGTTGTTTACTACTGTAGCAACCTCTCCTTATCATGTTTTTGTGCCAAGTAAAGTTTCTATGCCAAAGTTGATGTTATATTTGGGATCGCTGCGCAGAAACAGCATTGCTATCTGTCACGAATCTGGGCACAAGTATCTGTAGAAAATTCGAAAAAATCTGCCAATTTACGAGCGTGATCCTCAGATATGTACGCAACTTTCATTAGTTTTGAGTTTTTCCATCTGAGCAAGTCTGGTGCCATTTTAAAATTCGTCTTTACGGACTGTTCTGTTTTCGACAGATTCTGCCTTTTATTTCGCATTGCCTCTTTTGCTATGTTGGATGAATTTCTTTGATCCATTAATGTCCAGTAGCTTTATGCAATGTCCAGAAGTGTAAAGAATGATTGTGCCACCTCTAAACATGTGAATTATTAATTGTGCACTAACCCTCTAATGAGTTTGCTTGAAGTTTGGTGTGAAGGAAGTTTTCAAGGGTCAAGAGAGGAGTATGATATACTATGATCAAGAGGAGTGAAAGCTCTAAGTTTGGGGATGCCCCCTTTAAGAAGACTCAAGCGTCTAAGCTTGGGGATGCCCAAGGCATCCCCTTCTTCATCGACAACATCATCAGGTTCCTCCCCTGAAACTATATTTTTATTCAGTCACATCTTGTGTTCTTTACTTGGAGCGTCGGTTTGTTTTTGTTTTTGTTTTTGTTTGAATAAAATGGATCCTAGCATTCACTTTGTGGGAGAGAGACACGCTCCGCTGTTGCATATGGACAAATATGTCCTTAGGCTTTACTCATAATGTTCAAGGCGAAGTTTCTTCTTCGTTAAATTGTTATATGGTTGGAATTGGAAAATGCTACATGTAGTAATTCAAAAATGTCTTGGATAATGTGATACTTGACAATTGTTGTGCTCATGTTTAAGCTCTTGCATCATATGCTTTGCACCTATTAATGAAGAAATACATAGAGCTTGCTAAAATTTGATTTGCATATTTGGTCTCTCTAAGGTCTAGATAATATCTAGTATTAAGTTTTGAACAACAAGGAAGACGGTGTAGAGTCTTATAATGTTTACAATATGTCTTTTATGTGAGTTTTGCTGCACCGGTTCATCCTTGAGTTTGCTTCAAATAACCTTGCTAGCCTAAACCTTGTATCGAGAGGGAATACTTCTCATGCATCCAAAATCCTTGAGCCAACCACTATGCCATTTGTGTCCACCATACCTACCTACTACATGGTATTTCTCCGCCATTCCAAAGTAAATTGCTTGAGTGCTACCTTTAAAATTCCATCATTCGCCTTTGCAATATATAGCTCATGGGACAAAATAGCCTTAAAAACTATAGTAGTATTGAATATGTACTTATGCACTTTATCTCTTATTAAGTTGCTTGTTGTGCGATAACCATGCTTCTGGGGAACGCCATCAATTACTCTTTATTGAATATCATGTGAGTTGCTATGCATGTCCGTCTTGTCTGAAGGATCTACCCTTAGTGGTTGGAGCATGCAAATTGTTAGAGAAGAACATTGGGCCGCTAACTAAAGCCATGAATCATGGTTGAAGTTTCAGTTTTGGACATATATCCTCAATCTCATATGAGAATAATAATTATTGCTACATGCTTATGCATTTAAGAGGAGTCCATTATCTATTGTCCATGTTGTCCCGGTATGGATGTCTAAGTTGAGAATAATCAAAAGCGAGAAATCCAAAATGCGAGCATTCTCCTTAGACCTTTGTACAGGCGGCATGGAGGTACCCCTTTGTGACACTTGGTTGAAACATGGCATTGCGAAGATCCGGTAGTCCAAGCTAAGTAGGACAAGGTGCGGGCACTATTAGTATACTATGCATGAGGCTTGCAACTTGTAAGATATAATTTACATAACTCATATGCTTTATTACTACCGTTGACAAAATTGTTTCATGTTTTCAAAATAAAAGCTCTAGCACAAATACAGCAATCGATGCTTTCCTCTTTGAAGGACCATTCTTTTACTTTTATTGTTGAGTCAGTTTACCTATCTCCCTCCACCTTAAGAAGCAAACACTTGTGTGAACTGTGCATTGATTCCTACATACTTGCATATTGCACTTGTTATATTACTTTATGTTGACAATATCCATGAGATATACATGTTATAAGTTGAAAGCAACCGCTGAAACTTAATCTTCCTTTGTGTTGCTTCAACACCTTTACTTTGATTTATTGCTTTATGAGTTAACTCTTATGCAAGACTTATTGATGCTTGTCTTGAAGTACTATTCATGAAAAGTCTTTGCTTTATGATTCAGTTGTTTACTCATGTCATTACCATTGTTTTGATCGCTGCATTCATTACATATGTTTACAATAGTATGATCAAGATTATGATGGCATGTCACTTCAGAAATTATCTTTGTTATCGTTTTACCTGCTCGGGACGAGCAGAACTAAGCTTGGGGATGCTGATACGTCTCCAACGTATCGATAATTTCTTATGTTCCATGCTACTTTATTGATGATACCTACATGTTTTATGCACATTATATGTCGTATTTACGCATTTTCTGAACTAACCTATTAACAAGATGCCGAAGAGCCGTTGCTGTTTTCTGCTATTTTTGGTTTCAGAAATCCTAGTAACGAAATATTCTCGGAATTGGACGAAATCAACGCCCGGGGTCCTATTTTTGCACGAAGCTTCCAGAAGACCGAAGGGGAGTCGAAGAGGGCCACGAGGTGGCGACACCACAGGCCGGCGCCCAGGCCCTGGCCGCGCCGACCTATGGTGTGGGCCCCTCGTGCCGCCTCTTGACCTGCCCTTCCGCCTACAAATAGCCTCTGTCGCGAAACCCCCAGCCGAGAGCCACTATACGGAAAACCTTCCAGAGACGCCGCCGCCGCGAATCCCATCTCGGGGATTCAGGAGATCGCCTCCGGCACCCTGCCGGAGAGGGGATTCATCTCCGGAGGACTCTTCATCGCCATGATCGCCTCCGGAGTGATGAGTGAGTAGTTCACCCCTGGACTATGGGTCCATAGCAGTAGCTAGATGGTCGTCTTCTCCTAATTGTGCTTCATTTTTGGATCTTGTGAGCTGCCTAACATGATCAAGATCATCTATCTGTAATACTATATGTTGTGTTTGTCGGGATCCGATGGATAGAGAATACTATGTTATGGTGATTATCAATCTATTACTTATGTGTTGTTTATGATCTTGCATGCTCTCCGTTATTAGTAGAGGCTCTGGCCAAGTTTGTACTCTTACTCCAAGAGGGACTATTTATGCTCGATAGTGGGTTCATGCCTTCATTGATACCTGGGACAGTGACAGAAAGTTCTAAGGTTGTGATGTGCTGTTGCCACTAGGGATAAAACATTGATTCTATGTCTAAGGATGTAGTTGTCGATTACATTACGCACCATACTTAATGCAATTGTCTGTTGCTTGCAACTTAATACTGAATGGGGTTCGGATGATAACCTGAAGGTGGACTTTTTAGGCATAGATGCAGTTGGATGGCGGTCTATGTACTTTGTCGTAATGCCCGGATTAAATCTCACTATATTTATCATATCATGTACATGCATTGTTATGCCCTTCTCTATTTGTCAATTGCCCGACTGTAATTTGTTCACCCAACATGCTTTTATCTTATGGGAGAGACACCTCTAGTGAACTGTGGACCCCGGTCCTATTCTTTACATAGCATACAATCTACGCAATACTTGTTTTACTGTTTTCTTGCAAACAATTATCTTCCACACAATACGTTTAATCCTTTGTTACAAGCCGGTGAGATTGACAACCTCACTGTTTCGTTGGGGCAAAGTACTTTGGTTGTGTTGTGCAGGTTCCACGTTGGCGCCGGAATCCCTGTTGTTGCGCCGCATCACATTTTGCCACCATCAACCTTCAACGTGCTTCTTGGCTCCTATGGTTCGATTAAACCTTGGTTTCTTTCTGAGGGAAAACTTGCTACTGCGCATCATACCTTCCTCTTGGGGTTCCCAACGAACGTGTGAGTTACACGCCATCGGCGCGGCCAGCGGGCCCGCGCCGGCCCTATGGGGGGCCCCCTCTCGGCCCCTCCTTTTGGCTCCCTTCGTCTTCTGGAAAAATAGGATTTTTCGTATAATTGCCGTCAATTGTTGATCTTCCGAAATATGGTGTCCTGACGGTGCTTTTTCCAGCAGAATCCTGACTCCGGTGAATAATTCTCCAATGATCATGAAACATGCAAAATAGGTGAAATAACATAAGTATCATCTCTAAATATGAAATATATCAATAAATAACAGCAAATTATGATATAAAATAGTGATGCAAAATGGACGTATCAACTCCCCCCAAGCTTAGACTTCGCTTGTCCCTGATGACCCAAAAGTATATGGGATCGCAACAGTCTTCGAGGGAAGTATTACCCAATTTATTTATTCGACACAAGGGGAAACAAAGAATACTTGTAAGCCTTAACAAGGAGTTGTCAATTCAGATGCACTGGAAACAGACTTGCTCGCAAGAGTTTATCGTAGCAACTTTTATAGCAGTAGGAGTAGTGAAATAACAGCAGCAGTGAAATACAGACAGTAGTGATTATAGTAAACAGCAGGATTAAAATACTGTAGGCACAGGGATGGATGAACGGGCGTTGCATGGATGAGAGAATTCATGTAACAATCATGGTAGGGCATTTGCAGGTAATAATAAAGCGGTATCCAAGTACTAATCAATCAATAGGCATGTGTTCCATATATAGTCGTACGTGCTCGCAATGAGAAACTTGCACAACATCTTTTGTCCTACCAGCCGGTGGCAGCCGGGCCTCTAGGGAAACTACTGGAAATTAAGGTACTCCTTTTAATAGAGTACCGGAGCAAAGCATTAACACTCCGTGAACACATGTGATCCTCACATCACCGCCTTCCCCTCCGGTTGTCCCAATTCTTGTCACTTTGGGGCCTCGGGTTCCGGACAGCAACGTGTGTATACAACTTGCAGGTAAGATCATAAAACAATGCATATCATGATGAAACAATAACATGTTCAGATCTGAGATCATGGCACTCGGGCCCTAGTGACAAGCATTAAGCATAACAAGTTGCAACAATATCATAAAAGTAACATCTACGGATACTAGGCACCATGCCCTAACAATCTTGTGACTATTACATGATCAATCTCATCCAATCCCTACCATCCCCTTCAGCCTACAGCGGGGGAATTCCTCACACATGGATGGGGGAAACATGGCTGATCGATGGAGAGGCGTCGGTGGTGATGGCAATGAAGATCCCATCCAATTCCCGTCCCGGCTGAGTGCCAGAACGGAGTTTCTGGTCCCGAGGCGGAGTTTCGCGATGGCGGCGGCGTACTGGATGGTCTCTGGAAATATGGTCGAACCCCCTGGCGTTTTTAGGTCGAAAGGCATATGTAGTCGAAAGGAGAGCGTCGGGGGGCCGCCGAGGCGCCCAGACCATAGGGCGGCGCGCCCCCCCTCCAGGCCGCGCCGGCCTGTGGTCTGGGGGCCACGGGCCCCCCTGGTTTGCCCTTTTGGCCCTTCATCTTCACGGTAAAAATAGGCCCATTGCGATTATTTCCGGGGTTTTTCCTGAAAGTCGAATTTCTGCACAAAAACGAGACACCAGTGCAATTCTGCTGAAAACAGCGTTAGTCCGTGTTAGTTGTATCCAAAATACACAAATTAGAGGCAAAACAATAGCAAAAGTGTTCGGGAAAGTAGATACGTTTTGGACGTATCAACTCCCCCCAAGCTTAGCTTATTGCTTGTCCTCAAGCAATTCAGTTAACAACTGAGTGCGATAAAAGAACTTTCACGAACACATTTGTTCATATGATGTAAATATTCTCATGATATGGCAAGTGCTTAAGCAATTCATAATAAGGTACATGCAAATAAAGTCATCTAGTAACTGTGTCAATCATGAAAGAGATACCAACAAACTAATAACAAGCATCATGAAACACTTCAATAAGCAGGATTGCAATGTTCATAGAAGGATATGATAAAGTGGTATCTCGCTTGCCTGTATTTGTAGCAAAACATAAATGCCCAGGCACCTCTGAAGTTCATAGAAAGACTAGAAGTAAAGATTGTCAAAGATAAAAGCATCAAAGTTATACCACAGCTGATCATATTTTGGGACAAGCATATTATACTAAGAATGACAGTCATGCTCTCAAGAAGGTGCTCAAAGAAAGGATGGTGACTCAACATAAAAGTAAAAGATTGACCCTTCGCAGAGGGAAGCAGTGATTAACATGTGCTAGAGCTTTTCATTTTTCAAAGACAGAAATAAAATTATTTTGAGAGGTGTTTGTTGTTGTCAACAAATGATAGTGGGTACTCTAACCACCTCGCCAACCAGACTCTCAAGAGCGGCTCCCATGAAGGACGTCATCTCTACCAGCAAGGTAGATCATCCCTCTTCTCTTTTGTTTACACATGTATTTTAGTTTCATTATGGATGACACTCCCCCAACCTTTGCTTACACAAGCCATGGCTAACCGAATCCTCGGGTGCCTTCCAACATTCACATACCATGGGGAAGTGTCTATTTGCAGGTTAAGTTGCTTACTGATGAATCAGAGCAAAACATGTGAAGAGAATTATTAATGAAAATTAATTAATTGGGGCTGGGAACCCCGTTGCCAGCTCTTTTTGCAAAATTATTGGATAAGCGGATGTGCCACTAGTCCATTGGTGAAAGTCTGTCCGGAGTAAATGACAAGGTTGAAAGATAAAACACCACATATTTCCTCATGAGCTATAAAACATTAACACAAATTGAGAAGTAGTTTGAAGGTTTAAAGGTAGCACATGAGAATTTACTTGGAATGGTTTGAAATGCCATGCATAGGTATTTATGGTGGACACTTTGGAACAACTTGGTTTTAGGTGTTTGGAAGCACGAGCAGCGTTCCCGCTCAGTACAAGTGGAGGCTAGCAATAGACTGGGAAGCGACAATCAAGAGAGCAATAACCGTCATAATCATGCTTGCGACAAAATAAAATTAACGGAGGCATAAAAGTGATACAAGAACTCTGAAGCAAAGTAAATCATCGAGGCTTAATTGACTTTTGTTTAGTCATATGCATGCGTGAGCATGTGCCAAGTCGATTCGAGTGAATTATTCAGAGGAGGATACCACAATGTCATACCGATCTATGAATAAAACAATGCAAGCAAATATTCATGACATGCTACTCATTATTAATAGATTGGAACTAATCATGAGAGATCATAAACTACTAGACTTTCATTAAATGACATATACCTCACATGAACCAACTAAGCATGCTCACATGGATGAGTATATGTACAAAAATGAAAACAAATAGAGTTCATACCAGCCTCTCACCACAGTCAAGTTGCCGTAGATCGTCATTATTGCCTTTCACTTGTGCAGCTTGAATAATAATATGGAATGAAACCAAGCTCCAACCACCGGAGACCTCTGAACTCCCTAATGAACTTTACAAAACCAAAGAAGAACAACAAATATTTTTGGTGTTTTCGGGTTAGAAACAAGAACAAAAGGAAACAAGCAAACAAAGCAAAATCTTTTTGGGTTTTCTCATAGCAAACCAACGATAGCAAATAAAGTAAAATAAGAGCAAAGAACCAAATAAACAAATGGTGAAGAGAAACAACAGAAATATTTTTGGTCTTTTTGTGTTTTAGGAAAGAAACAAAGCAAAAACAAGAGAATGCAAACTAACAGAAACACAGAAAAGCAGGATGGCAGAAATCTGCCAAAACCTGACAGCAGTACAGAAATCGAATTTAACAAAAATCTTCCGTTGCTCAGTTCAAAAAGTGTTCAACTAATGAAAGTTAGATAACAACCTGGGGCACATGCTCAAAAATTTTCAACTCAAAATAACGTTCTGGCTGTGCGCACGAATTTTTTTGGTAACAGCCCAGAATCTGTTTTTGGACAGCACTTCCCCAAATATCATCTCCCTCTCATTAGAAAACCACTCTAAGAAACTAAACAAGTATGTACAAGTATCCAGCAACCATAATATGCAAAGAATGAGTGATGCCGGTATACCTCCCCCCAAGCTTAGGCTTTTGGCCTAAGTGGAGTTCATTCCCACGGTCCCCATGAAGTGGTGTCTTCGTAGTATGACGAAGAACGACCCGGTTCTAGGTATGTGCTGGAAGAAGCAACAGGGTACGTGACGGTGTAGTCGTAGGAGGGCTCAGCGTCCTCGGAGTCATGTTGCTGGTGGAAGCCTTGTATCTTCAGTTGCTCATCCACCTCCTCCTTAGAGCGCGACCATGGTTTCCTGTCAACACTGAACAAATCTGTTTGGGGCAAGAGGACTTCCCTCTCATCCCCGTCAGCAAATAACATTCTATAAACAATATTATCCATACTAGAGTCAGCTGTAACAAATTGGTGACTCTTCATAGCAGCAATATCTAACCTAACAGGTGGTAGTTCCACATCAGTAGGGTCAAGAGGAAGATCTAGACGTGCCAAAATACGCGATGCAATTATTCCCCCATAAATAGGCCCCTTGTTAGACAAACGGCGAGCAACAAGAGCACCAAGATGATAAGGTGTCTCTCCAGTGAGTGCAGCAATTAAGAAAGCAAGATGATAACTAGAAATATTACTAGTGTTCTCCCTACCAAGAATGCTAGTAGCAAGGTAATAAGCAAAATACTTAATGGCGGGGAGTTGGATGTTTCTTATCTTGCCACGCTGAATGGTGCGGCAATCGTCATTGGTGATTTCTCGATAGAGCTCCAGCAAAGCCCTGGGGTTGTCCTCGATCTTCCTTGCTGTACCTACAGGGGCAATATCCAATGCAGCACAAAAATCTTTCAACTTCATAGTAACAGGATTACCATAGATCTTGAATGCAACCGTCGGGTGGAAGTGCTTGTTGTTGAACTTGAAGCTCTCCACAAAGATTTTAGTGAGCATGTAGTATTGCTTCCTCTCATCCTCCATATAGGTGGTTAAACCCGCCTTTCTGACGAGAGTCAAGAAATCATCCAGCAACCCTGCATTGCTCAAAAAGTTATAACATGGGAAAGGTGAAGCATTAGGGGCTCCATTGTCTTCTTCGAAGCTTGGTGCAATGACATCCGAGTGGATGCCTGATACGTCTAAACGTATCTATAATTTCTTATGTTCCATGCAACTTTTATTACAATACTTGAATGTTTTATACACACTTTACAGCATTATTTTACATTTTCCGGCACTAACCTATTAACAAGATGCCGAAGTGCCAGTTGCTGTTTTCTGCTGTTTTTGGTTTCAGAAATCCTAGTAAGGAAATATTCTCGGAATTGGACGAAATCAACGCCCAGGGGCCTATTTTTGCACGAAGCTTCCAGAAGACCGAAAGGGAGACGAAGTGGGGCCACGAGGTGGCGACACACCAGGGCGGCGCGGCCTGGCCCCTGGCCGCGCGGCCCTGTAGTGTGGGCCCCTCGTGACGCCCTTTGACCTACCCTTCCGCCTACTTAAAGCCTCCGTCGCGAAACCCCCTGTACCGAGAGCCACGATACGGAAAACATTACTGAGAGGCCGCCGCCAATCCCATCTCGGGGGATTCAGGAGATCGCCTCCGGCACCCTGCCGGAGAGGGGAATCATCACCGGAGGGGCTCTACATCATCATGCCCGCCTCCGGATTGATGCGTGAGTAGTTCATCCTTGGACTATGGGTCCATAGCAGTAGCTAGATGGTTGTCTTCTCCGCTTGTGCTTTCATTGTATTAGATCTTGTGAGCTGCCTAACATGATCAAGATCATCTATTTGTAATGCTACATGTTGTGTTTGGTGAGATCCGATGAATAGAGAATACTATGTTAAGTTGATTATCAATCTATCATATATGTGTTGTTTATGTTCTTGCATGCTCTCCGTTGCTAGTAGAGGCTCTGGCCAAGTTGATACTTGTAACTCCAAGAGGGAGTAATTATGCTCGATAGTGGGTTCATGCCTCCATTAAATCTGGGACAGTGACAGAAAGTTCTAAGGTTGTGGATGTGCTGTTGCTACTAGGGATAAAACATTGATGCTTTGTCTAAGGATATTTGTGTTGATTACATTACGCACCATACTTAATGCAATTATCTGTTGTTCGCAACTTAATACTGGAAGGGGTTCGGATGATAACCTGAAGGTGGATTATTTAGGCATAGATGCATGCTGGATAGCGGTCTATGTACTTTGTCGTAATGCCCTGATTAAATCACATAGTAATCATCATTGATATGTATTGAATCTTTATTTGTCAATTGCTCGCCTGTAATTTGTTCACCCAGCATGTTAGTTATCTTATTGGAGAGACACCACTAGTGAACTGTGGACCCCGGTCCATTCTTTTACATCTGAATACATTCTACTGCTTTTACTGTTCTTTGCAAACAAACACCATCTTCCACTCGATACGCTTAATCCTTTGTTTTCAGCAAGCCGGTGAGATTGACAACCTCACTGTTACGTTGGGGAAAAGTACTTTGATTGTGTTGTGCAGGTTCCACGTTGGCGCCGGTTTCACCAGTGTTGCGCCGCACTACACTCCTCCACCAACAACCTTCACGTGCTTCTTGGCTCCTACTGGTTCGATAACCTTGGTTTCTTTCTGAGGGAAAACTTGCCCTCATCATACCTTCCTCTTGGGGTTCCTCAACGGACGTGTACATCCGAGTGGATGCCCTTGAGGGCCTCCCCGTGCTCGTCGTCTCTCTTTCGAACACCTCTCCAAAGTTGTAGTTGTCCATTTTCCTTTTCTGAAATTTTTCAACAATCATTATAAAATTTGATTTCAAGGTATATAATTGAGGGGAACTACTATAGGAACTTGCTAGAGTACTAAACATGCATCAAAATTAGTTTCTACCACTTAGAACAAGCATGCAAGCTCACTAAACATGTTACCTACAACAGCAAAATATTCAAGATATACTCAACCAAACAAAATTCTAATTGGATAATCAAAGGAGTCACATACCGGAGAGCAAATGTGCCAAATTTCAGACAGAAATCTGGGCTGAGCAAAGAGATCGAGAAATCTCGAGTTCTTGAGCAGAAACGCGAGTGAGAGAAAGTGAGTACGAGTTTTTTCGGGAGAGAGAAGAGAATGGGAGGAAGAAGTGAAAAAGTGGGGCAAGGAGGGGCCCACACCACAGGGTGGCGCGCCCCCCTTGCTGGCCGCGCCGGCCTGTGGGGTGCCACCCTGGGGTGCCCCACTGGTCATCCCCAGGTGCTCCCAGGTGCCCCTTCGAAAAATAAGACTACCAGTATAATTTTTGTAAATTTTTTAGAACTTCGAAAAATGCACATTTCTGGGTGTTAAAGTAATTATTACTGCGCAGGAAAATGATTTCCAAAATCTTAAACAACTAAAGCATATTGCAAAACAAAAAGTGCTACAGCAAGTAAAACAAGTGGAGGAAGAAAGAAAGAAAGAAATGTTGTTTAGCTCTCTCATGCATTAAAATATATTTGTTAACAAGGTTGATCAAGTCTTGCTACCAAATAAATTTTATATGACATAAGAAGAAATAAACCTCAAATCAATCATGTTACCTTATATTGAATTGATATGGATCCAATCACAAGAGTTCGATATTCTTCTTTAGGCTCATATATAGGACAATCAAATGATCCCACCTTGATAGTTTTCAAATTACAAATTGTATTAACTCCATATACTTTATCAATCCTCTTGGGAAAATAGACAGTATGTTCCTTGTCATCAACATTGAAAGTTACTTTTCCTTTATTGCAATCAATAACAGCCCCTGCAGTATTAAGAAAGGGTCTTCCAAGAATAATAGACATATTATCATCTTCAGGCATTTCCAACACAACAAAATCAGTTAATATTAAGCAATTTTGAGTAACTTGAACAGGAACATCTTCACATACACCAACAGGAATAGCAGTAGATTTATCAGCCATTTGCAAAGATATATCAGTTGGTATTAACTTATCTAAATCAAGTCTCTTGTAAAGAGAAAAAGGCATCACACTAACTCCTGCTCCCAAATCACATAGAGCAGTTCTAACATAATTATTCTTGATAGAACAAGGAATAGTAGGTATACCTGGGTCTCCCAGCTTCTTTGGAACCTTACCATTGAAAGAGTAATTAGCGAGCATAGTGGAAATCTCCTCATTAGGAATTTTCCTTTTGTTAGAGACAATATCTTTCATATACTTTGAATAAGGAGGCAATTTAATAGCATCAGTCAAAGGGATTTGCAGAAATAAAGGTTTCATCCAATCACAAAATTTATTATAATGTTCCTCCTCCTTTGATTTCAGTTTCTTAGCAGGAAAAGGCATTTGCTTTTGAACCCAAGGTTCTCTTTCATTACCATGTTTCTTTGTAATAAAATCTTCTTTAGTGTACTTTTTATTTTTAGCATGCTTTTCAGGTTCTTTTTCAATTTCTTCTTTATCAGGAGTATTATTCTTATCATTATCTTCATCATGTTCATTACCACTTTCAGTTTCAGCATCAGAAATAGAAATACTATTAGGATCATTAACAGGTTCAGAGGATTCTACAACAGCTTTATGTTTCTTCTTCTTTTTCTTAGAAGGACTATCAGTTTCTTTAGTTCGTTGAGAATCTTGTTCAATTCTTTTGGGGTGCCCTTCAGGATATAGAGGATCCTGGGTAGAAACACCGCCTCTAGTTGTTACTTCATAAGCATGTTTTTCTTCATGAGTATTTTTTAACAAGTCATTTTGCACTTTAGTAAGTTGATCAATTTGAGTTTGAATCATATTAAAATGTTTAACAAGCATCTTAACATCATTGGAGGTTCTCTCCACAATATCATGCAATTTACCAATAGCTTGAGAATTTTCCATTAGATGATTCTCTACTCTCATATTAAAATTATTTTGCTTAACAATATAATTATCAAATTCATCTAAACATTGATCAGGAGGTTTTGAATACGGAATATCTCCTCTATCAAAGCGTTGAAGAGAATGTACCTCAATTGTGGATGAAGGGGGAATTATCTTACATAGGTCTTCTATAGGAGGTAAATTCTTCACATCTTCAGATTTAATACCCTTCTCCATAAGAGATTTCTTAGCTTCCCTCATATCTTCATCATTTAATTCAATCATACCCCTCTTCTTCAATATAGGTGTCGGGGTTGGTTCAGGTGTAGACCAATCATCATGATTTTTGCTTATCTTAGCCAATAATTCTTCAGCTTCGTCCGGAGTTCTTTTCCTGAAAACACAATCAGCACAACTATCCAGGTATGCCCTAGACTCAATGGTTAGTCCACTATAAAATATATCAAGTAAATCATGCTTTTCCAAATCATGTCCAGGCCGAGCTCTAATAAGAGAGCAAAATCTTGCCCAAGCTTCAGGCAATTTCTCTCCATCTTCTTGATCAAAACTATAAATTCTCTGCAGAGCCATATGTTGAGCACTAGCGGGAAAGTATTTTCGAAAGAAAACATCAAGCAAACAACTTGGACTATCAATAGAATCAGGAGGCAAATTATTATACCAAATCTTAGCATCATCCTTTAATGAGAAAGGGAAAATCTTAGCAACAAAATAAGTACGCATCTTAACATCATCAGAAAACAAGCTACTTAAAGTGGAAAGCTCATTCATATGTTCTACAGCACTCTCTTTTTCAGTACCACAAAAAGGTGTTTTCTCAACAATAGATATATGAGATAAATCAAGAGAAAAGTCATAATCTTTATCCTTAATGTTTATAGGAGATGTGGCAAATTTAGGATCAGGAGACAGTTTATATCTAACATCATGTTGTGCAATAAGCTTTTTAAGGTTACTTGTACTAGTAGTAGCATTGCATTTATCAATAAAATCATCATCAAGTTCCACATAATCTTCATCAAGATCATCAATCTCAGGTGAATTAACAGGTGTAACAGTATTTTCATTAGGAGTTTCAGTATTTTCAATTTGTCTAGACCTAGCAATTGTAGCATCTAGAAAAGGACCTAATGAACCAGTATTATCAAGCACAGTAGAAGCATCATCAAAATTATCAGAGGAATTTTCAGATTCAGCAGAAATACCAACACGTGAAGTTTGTGGTGGTGAAACAAGTTGACTTATCACAGACGGTGAATCTACTTTCCCACACTTTTGCTATTGTTTTGCCTCTAATTTGTGTATTTTGGATACAACTAACACGGACTAACGCTGTTTTCAGCAGAATTGCTCTGGTGTCTCGTTTTTGTGCAGAAATCCAACTTTCGGGAAAATCCTCGGAATTTATGCAGAAGGCCCTATTTTCCCAGAATACTGACGGAGCCAGAAGGACAAGTAAGGTGGAGGCCCGAGGGCCCCACACCATAAGGCGGCGCGGCCTAGGGGGGCCCGCGCGGCCCTATGGTGTGGCCCCCTCGGTCGGCCTCCGACGCCCTCCTTCGGACTACTTATCGCCTCGACCTAAAAACGCACGAAAAAAGAAGTCGCCAAACCCTCCAGAGAGCCGCCACATCGCGAAACTCCGTCTCGGGAGCCAGAAGTCTCCGTTCTGGCACTCCGCCGGGACGGGGAATTGGAGGAGATCTTCACCGCCATCACCGCCAACGCCTCTCCATCGACCAGCCATGTTTCCCCCATCCATGTGTGAGTAATTCCCCCGCTGTAGGCTGAAGGGGATGGTAGGGATTGGATGAGATTGGTCATGTAATAGTCATAAGATTGTTAGGGCATAGTGCCTAGTATCCGTAGATGTTACTTTTATGATATTGTTGCAACTTGTTATGCTTAATGCTTGTCACTAGGGCCCGAGTGCCATGATCTCAGATCTGAACATGTTATTGATTCATGAAGATATTCGTTGTTTATGATCTTACCTGCAAGTTGTATACACATGTCGCTGTCCGGAACCAATGGCCCCGAAGTGACAGAAATCGGGACAACCGGAGGGGATGGTAGTGATGTGAGGATCACATGTGTTCACGGAGTGTTAATGCTTTGCTCCGGTACTCTATTAAAAGGAGTACCTTAATATCCAGTAGTTTCCCTAGAGGCCCGGCTGCCACCGGCTGGTAGGACAAAAGATGTTGTGCAAGTTTCTCATTGCGAGCACGTACGACTATATATGGAACACATGCCTATTGATTGATTAGTACTTGGATACCATTTTATTATTATCTGCAAATGCCCATGCTTTGATTGTTATATGAGTTTCTCTCATCCATGCAACGCCCATTAATCCGTCCCTGTGCCTACAGTATTTTAATCCTGCTGTTTACTATAATCACTACTGCTGTCTTTATTCCACTGCTGCTTTTATTTCACTATTCCTACTGCCATAAAACTGTTACTACTGATAAACTCTTGCGAGCAAGTCTGTTTCCAGGTGCAGCTGAATTGACAACTCCGCTGTTAAGGCTTACAAGTATTCTTTGTCTCCCCTTGTGTCGAATCAATAAATTGGGTAATACTTCCCTCGAAGACTGTTGCGATCCCCTATACTTGTGGGTCATCAAGACTATTTTCTGGCGCCGTTGCCGGGGAGCATAGCTTTATTTGGAAGTTCACTTGGATTGATATTGTTCACTGCAAATTCTCCATCATGGGTAAACCTCGCGATACTAAGATCGCCATATTACCATCCACTACAAGAAAAGGTACAACTCTTAGTACCTCTGCTGCTCTTGATTCACCATCTGTGATAAGTAAACTTGTTTCACCACCACAAGCTTCAAATGCTGGTACTTCTGCTGAATCTGAAAATTCCTCTCATAATTGTGATGATGCTTCTGCTGTGCTTGATAATGATGGTTCGTTAGGATCTTTTCTAGATGCTACAATTGCTAAGTCTAGACAAATTGAAAATACTGAAACTCCTAATGAAAATGCTGCTACACCTGTTAATTCACCTGAGTCTGTTGAATATTCTAGTGATGATCTTGATGAAGATTATGTGGAGCTTGATGATGATTTTATTGAAAAATGCAATGCTACTACTGATGCAAGAAAAATTAAAAAGTTGCTTGCAGAACATGCTGTTAGATATAAACTATCTCCTGATCCTAAATTTGCCACATCTCCTATAAACATTAGGGATAAAGATTATGATTTTTCTCTTGATCTATCTCATATAGCTATTGTTGAGAAAACACCCTTTTGTGGTACTGAAAAAGAAAGTGCTGTTGAACACATGACTGAGTTATCTACTCTTAGTGGCTTGTTTTCTGATGATATTAAGATGCGTACTTATTTTGTCGCTAAATTTTTTCCTTTCTCATTAAAGGATGATGCTAAAACTTGGTATAATAATTTGCCTCCTGGTTCTATTAAAAGTCCAAAAGAATTGCTTGATGTTTTCTTCCGGAAATACTTTCCTGCTAGTGCTCAACATGCTGCTTTGCAGAGAATTTATAATTTTGACCAGGAAGATGGAGAGAAATTGCCTGAGGCTTGGGCGAGATTTTGCTCTCTTATTAGAGCTCAGCCTGACCATGATTTGGAAAATCATGATTTACTTGATATATTTTATAGTGGACTAACCATTGAGTCTAGGGCATACCTGGATAGTTGTGCTGGTTGTGTTTTCAGGAAAAGAACTCCAGACGACGCTGAAGAATTATTGGCTAAAATAGGCCGGAATCATGATGATTGGTCTACACCTGAACCAACCCCGACACCGATATTGAAGAAGAGGGGTATGATTAAATTAAATGATGAAGATATGAGGGAAGCCAAGAAGTCTCTTAAAGAGAAGGGTATTAAACCTGAAGATGTGAAGAATTTACCTCCTATAGAAGATTTATGTGAGATAATTCCCCCTTCATCCATGATTGAGGTACACTCTCTTCAACGCTTTACTAGGGAAGATATTCCGTATTCGAAACCTCCTGCTCAATGCTTAGATGAGTTTGATAATTATATTGTTAAGCAAGAAAACTTTAATATGAGAGTAGAGAATCATTTAATGGAAAATTCTCGAGCTATTAGTGAATTGCATGGTATTGTGGAGAGAACCTCCAATGATGTTAAGATACTTGTTAAACATTTTCAAATGGTTCAAACTCAAATTGATCAACTCACTAAAGTGCAAAATGACTTGTTGGGAAATAATTCTAAAGAAAAACATGCTTATGAAGTAACAACTAGAGGTGGTGTTTCTACCCAGGATCCTCTATATCCTGAAGGGCATCCCAAAAGAGTTGAACAAGATTCTCAACGAACTAAAACTAGTGCTCCATCTAAGAAAAAGAAAAAGAAACATAAGAATGTTGTAGAATCCTCTGAACCTGTTAATGATCCTAATAGTATTTCTATTTCTGATGCTGAAACTGAAAGTGGTAATGAACATGATAAAGATAATGATAAGGATGATACTCCTGATAAAGAAGAGGTTGAAAAAGAACCTGAAAAGCATGCTAAAAATAAAAAGTACACTAAAGAAGATTTTATTGCTGAGAAACATGGTAATGAAAGAGAACCTTGGGTTCAAAAGCAAATGCCTTTTCCTGCTAAGAAACTAAAATCAAAGGAGGAGGAACATTATAATAAATTTTGTGATTGGATGAAACCTTTATTTTTGCAAATCCCTTTGACTGATGCTATTAAATTGCCTCCTTATTCAAAGTATATGAAAGATATTGTCTCTAACAAAAGGAAAATCCCCAATGAGGAAATTTCCACTATGCTCGCTAATTACTCCTTCAATGGTAAGATTCCAAAGAAGCTTGGAGACCCAGGTATACCTACTATTCCTTGTTCTATTAAGAATAATTATGTTAGAACTGCTCTATGTGATTTGGGAGCAGGTGTTAGTGTAATGCCTTTTTCTCTTTATAAGAGACTTGATTTAGATAAGTTGATACCAACTGATATATCTTTGCAAATGGCTGATAAATCTACTGCTATTCCTGTTGGTGTATGTGAAAATGTTCCTGTTCAAGTTACTCAGCATTGCTTGATATTAACTGATTTTGTTGTGTTGGAAATGCCTGAAGATGATAATATGTCCATTATTCTTGGAAGACCCTTTCTTAATACTGCAGGGGCTGTTATTGATTGCAATAAAGGCATGGTTACTTTCAATGTTGATGATAAGGAACACACTGTCTATTTTCCCAAGAGGATTGATAAAGTATGTGGAGTTAATACAATTTTTAATGTGAAAACTATCAAAGTGGGAACCATTGATTGTCCTATATATGAGCCTAAAGAAGAATATCAAACTCTTGTGATTGGATCCATATCAATTCAATATAAGGTAACATGATTGATTTGAGGTTTATTTCTTCTTATGTCATATAAAATTTATTTGGTAGCAAGACTTGATCAACCTTGTTAACAAGTATATTTTAATGCATAAGAGAGCTAAACAACATTTCTTTCTTTCTTTCTCCCTCCACTCATCTTACTTGCTGTAGCACTTTTTGTTTTGCAATATGCTTTAGTTGTTTAAGATTTTGGAAATCATTTTCCTGCGCAGTAATAATTAATTTAACACCCAGAAATGTGCATTTTTCGAAGTTCTCTAAAAATTACAAAAATTACACCGTTGGTCCTATTTTTCGACGAGGCACCTGGGAGTACCAGAGGATGACCTGTGGGGCACCACAGGGTGCCACACCACAGGCCGGCGCGGCCAAGGAGGTGGGCGCGCCACCTTGTGGTGTGGGCCCCTCCTTGCCCCACTACTTCATCTCTTCCTCCCAGCATCTTCTCTCTCCCGAAAAAACTCGTACCAAGTTCCTCTCACTCGCGTTTCTGCTCAAGAACTCGCGATTTCTCGATCTCCTTGCTCAGCCCAGATTTCTGTCTGAAATTTGGCACATTTGCTCCTTGGTATGTGACTCCTTTGATTGTCCAATTAGAATTTTGTTTGGTTGAGTATATCTTGAATATTTTGCTGCTGTAGATAACATGTTTAGTGAGCTTGCATGCTTGTTCTAAGTGGTAGAAACTAGTTTTGATGCATGTTTAGTACTCTAGCAAGTTCCTATAGTAGTTCCCCTCAATTATATACCTTGAAATCAAATTTTATAATGGTTGTTGAAAATTTCAGAAGAGGAAGATGAAGAAATTCAAATTTGGAGAATTGTTCAAGAAAGGAACAACCAGCACCGGTAGGCCCTCGAGGGCATCCACTCAGATTAGGCGATCCTACAATGAGGATATCATCGCGCCTAGCTTCGCGCCCGAGGAGGACAATGGGGCTCCTAATGCTTCATCCTTCCCATGTTATGATTTTCTGACAAATGCAGGGATATTGGATGATTTCTTCACCCTTGTCAACAGGGCGGGCTTAGCCACCTACGTGGGAGATGAAAGGGAGCAATACTACATGCTCACCAAAATTTTCGTTGAGAGCTTCAAGTTCCACAACACGCAATATGAGCCGACAGTTGCATTCAAGATCTATGATAATCCTGTTACTATGGAATTGGAAGAATTTTGTCGTGCATTGGATATTGCCCCTGTAGGTACAGCAAGGAGGATTGATGACAACCCCCGGGACCTGTTGGAGCTCTATCGAGGGATCACCGAAGATGATTGCCGCACCATTCAGCGCGGGAAGATAAGAAACATTCAACTCCCCGCCATTAAATATTTTGCATATTACATTGCTACTAGCATTCTTGGTAGGGAAAATACTAGCAATATCTCTAGCTATCATCTTGCTTTCTTGAATGCTGCACTTACTGGACAGACATCTTATCATCTTGGTTCTCTTATTGCTCGCCGCCTGTCTAGCAGGGGGCCTATTTTTGGAGGAACTATTGCACTGCGCATTTTAACACATTTAAGACTTCCTCTTGATTCTAATGATGTGCCATTAACCCCTAGGAGACTAGATATTGCTGCTATGAAGAGTCATCATTTTGTTACTACTGATTCCACTATAGATAATATGGTCTATAGAATGTTGTTTGCTGACGGGAATGAGAAGGAAATCCCTCTTCCCCAGCCAGGTTTGTTCAATATTGACAGGCAATCATGGTCGCTCACTAAGGAGGAGGTGGAGGAACATATGAAGATACAAGAATTCCACCAGCAACATGACTCCGAGAACGCCGAGCCCTCCTACGACTGCACCGTCACATACCCCGATGTTTCCTCCAGCACATACCTGGAACCGGGTCGTTCTTCGTCGTACTACGGAGACACCACTTCATGGGGACCGTGGGAATGAACTCCACTTAGGCCAAAAGCCTAAGCTTGGGGGGAGGTATACCGGCATCACTCATTCTTTGCATATTATGGTTGCTGGATACTTGTACATACTTGTTTAGTTTCTTAGAGTGGTTTTCTAATGAGAAGGAGATGATATTTGGGGAAGTGTTGTCCAAAAACAGATTCTGGGCTGTTACCAAAAAAATTCGTACGCACAGCCAGAACATTATTTTGAGTTGCCAATTTTTGAGCATGTGCCCCAGGTTGTTATCTAACTTTCATTAGTTGAACACTTTTTGGTCTGAGCAATGGAAGATTTTTGTTAATTTCGATTTCTGTACTGCTGTCAGGATTTGGCAGATTTCTGTCATCCTGCTTTTCTGTGTTTCTGTTAGTTTGCATTCTTTTGTTTTCGCTTTGTTTCTTTCCTAAAACACAAAAAGACCAAAAATATTTCTGTTGTTTCTCTTCACCATTTGTTTATTTGGTTCTTTGCTCTTAGTTTACTTTATTTGCTATCGTTGGTTTGTTATGAGAAAACCCAAAAAGATTTTGCTTTGTTTTCTTGTTTCTTTTGTTCTTGTTTCCAATTCGAAAACACCAAAAATATTTGCTGTTCTTCTTTGGTTTGTAAAGTTCATCATGAGTTCAATGGTCTTCGGTGGCTGGAGCGTGGTTTTCATTTCATATTATCCAAGCTACACAAGTGAAAAGCAATAATGACGATCTACAACAATTGGATTGTGGTGAGAGGCTGGTATGAACTCTATTTGTTTTCATTTTTGTACATATACTCATCCATGTGAGCATGCTTAGTTGGTTCATGTGAGGTATATGTTATTTGAGAAAGTCTAGTAGTTCATGATCTCTCATGTTTAGCTCCAATTTATTAATATGAGTAGCATGTCATGGATGTTCGCTTGCATTGTTTTATTCATAAGTAAGTATGGCATTGTGGTATCCTCCTCTGAATAATTCATTTATATCGACTTGGCACATGCTCACGCATGCATATGACTGAACAAAAAGTCAATTAAGCCTCGATGATTTATATTGCTTCAGAGTTCTTGTATCACTTTTATGCCTCCGTTAATTTATTTTGCCGCAAGCATGATTATGACAGTTACTGCTCTCTTGATTTGTCGCTCCCTAGTCTTTTGCTAGCCTTCACTTGTACTGAGCGGGATCGCCGCTCGTGCTTCCAAACACCTGAAAACCAAGTTGTTCCAAAGTGTCCACCATAAATACCTATGCATGGCATTTCAAACCATTCCAAGTAAATTCTCATGCGCTACCTTTAAAACTTTCAAAATGCTTCTCAATTTGTGTTAATGTTTCATAGCTCATGAGGAAGTATGTGGTGTTTAGCTTTCAACCTTGTCATTTACTTTTGACGGACTCTCATATGGACTAGTGGCACATCCGCTTATCCAATAATTTTGCAAAAAGAGCTGGCAATGGGATTCCCAGTCCCAAATTAATTAACTTAAATAGACACTCCTCCATGGTTTGTGATTGTTGGACGGCACCCGAAGGATTCGGTTAGCCATGGCTTGTGTAAGCAAAGGTTGGGGGAGTGTCATCATCATAATAAAACTTAAATAAAAAGGCACTCCTTCATGGTATGTGATTGTTGGCAGGCACCCGAGGATTCGGTTAGCCATGGTTTGTGTAAGAAAGGTTGGAAGGAGTGCCACATAAACATACAAATAATTCATGGGAGCCGCTCTTGGGAGTCCGGTTGACGAGGTAGTTGGTGTACCCATTACCATTCGTTGACAACAACAAGCACTTCTCAAAATAATTTTACTCCTGTTTTAAAAATGAAAAGCTCTAGCGCATGTTAATCCCTGCTTCCCTCTGCGAAGGGTCAATCTTTTACTTTTATGTTGTGTCTCCATTCTTTCTTTGAGCACTATCTTGAGAGCACGACTGTCATTCTTAGTATAATATGCTTGTCTCAAAATATGATTGATTGTGGTATAACTTTGATGCTTTTATCTTTGACAATCACTACTTCTAGTCTTTCTATGAACTCCAGAGGTGCCTCGGCATTTATGTTTTGCCGATCAAATACGGGCAAGCGAGATACCACTTTATCATATTCTCTTATGAACATTGCAATTCTGCTTATATACATGATTCATGATGCTTATTATTAATTGTTGGTACCTCTCCATGATTGACATAGCTGTTGGATGATCTTATTTGCATGTATCTCATTATGAACTGCTTAAGTATTAGCCATAGCATGAGAATATATACATCATATGAGCAAATGTGTTCGTGAAAGTTCTTTTATCGCTCAGTTGTTAACTGAATTGCTTGAGGACAAGCAATAAGCTAAGCTTGGGGGAGTTGATACGTCCAAAACGTATCTACTTTCCCGAACACTTTTGCTATTGTTTTGCCTCTAATTTGTGTATTTTGGATACAACTAACACGGACTAACGCTGTTTTCAGCAGAATTGCTCTGGTGTCTCGTTTTTGTGCAGAAATCCAACTTTCGGGAAAATCCTCGGAATTTATGCAGAAGGGCCTATTTTCCCAGAATACTGACGGAGCCAGAAGGACAAGTAAGGTGGAGGCCCGAGGGCCCCACACCATAAGGCGGCGCGGCCTAGGGGGGCCCGCGCGGCCCTATGGTGTGGCCCCCTCGGTCGGCCTCCGACGCCCTCCTTCGGACTACTTATCGGCCTCGACCTAAAAACGCACGAAAAAAAGTCGAAGTCGCCAGAAACCCTCCAGAGAGCCGCCACATCGCGAAACTCCGTCTCGGGAGCCAGAAGTCTCCGTTCTGGCACTCCGCCGGGACGGGGAATTGGAGGAGATCTTCACCGCCATCACCGCCAACGCCTCTCCATCGACCAGCCATGTTTCCCCCATCCATGTGTGAGTAATTCCCCCGCTGTAGGCTGAAAGGGATGGTAGGGATTGGATGAGATTGGTCATGTAATAGTCATAAGATTGTTAGGGCATAGTGCCTAGTATCCGTAGATGTTACTTTTATGATATTGTTGCAACTTGTTATGCTTAATGCTTGTCACTAGGGCCCGAGTGCCATGATCTCAGATCTGAACATGTTATTGATTCATGAAGATATTCGTTGTTTATGATCTTACCTGCAAGTTGTATACACATGTCGCTGTCCGGAACCAATGGCCCCGAAGTGACAGAAATCGGGACAACCGGAGGGGATGGTAGTGATGTGAGGATCACATGTGTTCACGGAGTGTTAATGCTTTGCTCCGGTACTCTATTAAAAGGAGTACCTTAATATCCAGTAGTTTCCCTAGAGGCCCGCTGCCACCGGCTGGTAGGACAAAAGATGTTGTGCAAGTTTCTCATTGCGAGCACGTACGACTATATATGGAACACATGCCTATTGATTGATTAGTACTTGGATACCGTTTTATTATTATCTGCAAATGCCCCTGCTTTGATTGTTATATGAGTTTCTCTCATCCATGCAACGCCCGTTAATCCGTCCCTGTGCCTACAGTATTTTAATCCTGCTGTTTACTATAATCACTACTGCTGTCTTTATTCCACTGCTGCTGTTATTTCACTATTCCTACTGCCATAAAACTGTTACTACTGATAAACTCTTGCGAGCAAGTCTGTTTCCAGGTGCAGCTGAATTGACAACTCCGTTGTTAAGGCTTACAAGTATTCTTTGTCTCCCCTTGTGTCAAATCAATAAATTGGGTAATACTTCCCTCGAAGACTGTTGCGATCCCCTATTACTCACACATGGATGGGGGAAACATGGCTGGTCGACGGAGAGGTTTCGGTGGTGATGGCAGTGAAGATCCCCTCCAATTCCCCGTCCCGGCGGAGTGCCAGAACGGAGTTTCTGGTCCCGAGGCGGAGTTTCGCGATGGCGGCGGCGTACTGGATGGTCTCTGGAAATATGGTCGAACCCCCTGGCGTTTTTAGGTCGAAAGACATATGTAGTCGAAAGGAGAGCGCGGGGGGCCGCCGAGGCGCCCAGACCATAGGGCGGCGCGCCCTCCGGCCGCGCCGGCCGTGGTTTGGGGGCCACGGGCCCCTGGTTCGCCCTTTTGGCCCTTCATCTTCACGGTAAAAATAGGCCCATTGCGATTATTTCCGGGGTTTTTCCTGAAAGTCGAATTTCTGCACAAAAACGAGACACCAGTGCAATTCTGCTGAAAACAGCGTTAGTCCGTGTTAGTTGTATCCAAAATACACAAATTAGAGGCAAAACAATAGCAAAAGTGTTCGGGAAAGTAGATACGTTTTGGACGTATCAGTCCCCAAGTGAAACTGAGCTCAATGAACAAGACCACATGTTTATGGAGTGAAGAGTCGATAAATAGAATACGGACAAGAAGCATCATATTGATTCACACAAGATATTCTAGTAAACATCCTTCTCATATAACTCAACTTGAAATAAGTAAAGAGAAATCACAAATAAAGGTGCATAGGAAATCATAAGCGGTTATGGCAAACTTTGTTCTTGGTCAGAGAACTTTTAACGGATTGTACTTATCTTCTAAACCAAGCCTTTATATTAGAATTTATATGGCAGGGCTTTCATCCTTAATCATAACAATCTCCTCATAATCATTGATAACTTTCAAAGTCATATTCATTCAGATAAAATTTGTACTAAACAAGAAAGCATAAAAGGCATGATTAACTAGATCATAGCATAAATGGTTGGTTCACAACAACTCGATTGCTTGCTTAAGATAGAGGGAAATAGGTTTACTGACTCAACATAAAAGTAAAAGATAGGCCCTTCGCAGAGGGAAGCAGGGATTAAATCATGTGCTAGAGCTTTTCAAGTTTTGAAATCATATAAAGAGCATAAAAGTAAGATTTTGAGCGGTGTTTGTTGTTGTCAACGAATGGTAGTGGGCACTCTAACCCCCTTGCCAAACGGACCTTCCAAGAGCGGCTCCCATGAAGGACGTTATCTCTACCAGCAAGGTAGATCATCCCCCTTCTCTTTTGTTTACACATGTATTTTAGTTTATTATGGATGACACTCCCCCAACCTTTGCTTTCACAAGCCATGGCTAACCGAATCCTCGGGTGCCTTCCAACATTCACATACCATGGAGGAGTGTCTATTGCAAAATTAAGTTGCTTACTGATAAATCAGGGCAAAACATGTGAAGAGAATTATTAATGAAAGTTATTAATTGGGGCTGGGAACCCCGTTGCCAGCTCTTTTTGCAAAATTACTGGATAAGCGGATGTGCCACTAGTCCATTGGTGAAAATCCGCCAAACAAGATTGAAAGATAAAACACCACATACTTCCTCATGAGCTATAAAACATTGACACAAATAAGGAGTAATATAGTTTGAATTATTTAAAGGTAGCACATGAAGTATTTACTTGGAGTGGCGCAAAATACCACATAGTAGGTAGTTATGGTGGACACAAATGGCATGGGTTTGGTCTAAGGTTATAGATGTATGAGAAGCATTCCCTCTCAATACAGGTCTTTGGCTAGCAAGGTTGGGTAGCAAGCATAAAGGTTGAGGGAAACAAACAAATATACATGTGATAGAAACAATCATGCATCTTTCTCGTAAGCACAAGCAATTTTAACTTCAGAATACTAAACTCATTAGCAGAAAGATAATAAAGTAATATATCTACATGTATTTCCCTTTTCTATTTAAACATCAAGGTGTTGTTGCTATTGACCAATGCTAAGTTTGCCAAAACCAAATAGATTTACTTGATGCTCCCAAAGTGATATCAATACTAATGTCAAGAGTAATCATATAACAGAAATTGCAAACTAAAATAAGGTGTGCAAAAAGTAAATGATAAGACTTCTCATTAATATTCCATAACGATAACTCACACCAACGGATACATAGATAACCAACTAAGAGAGATACTTCCACACTGCAAACTATTCTATATGATAACTTCCCTACTCATGATATGACACTACTTGATAGTAAAAGATAAAGATAGTGATGATGTGATACCGCGGCACTCCCCCAAGCTTGGAACAAACCAAGGGGATGCCAATACCGATGATGAATTACTCCTTCGGTGGTGATGGTGGTGGATTCTTCTCGACAAGCTTCTTAACAAGTTCCTTTAGGTCCTCAATCTCATAAGTGAGGTTGCGAATCAGCTCCGAGTTGTGCTCAACGCGGCTCATAAGCATGTCAGATGGCGAGTCCCAACTCTTAGAGTTGTTTCACCACCCTTCAGCTTCAGGTTTCATCTCTCCTGCAGTGTTAGAACGATCTATATCCCAACCACTAGGCAATACTACCTTGGGAGTCCTTTCAGTTTGACGACTTAGATTAGATTGCGGAAAGGGTGGTAATTGCCCGGAGAAGATGTCCTTGGAGCTAAGAAGCGACGTGGAACTGCTCCTCCGGTAGCGATCCGTGCACTTCTCTTGGTGTTGGACGGATTTGATATCACGCCAATGCTTGCAATGGTGGCACGCGGGTGTACTCGCGGAATTTCCTCCACTTCTTCCTCATCCTCGCTCTCGACTTCTTCCTTCAATTCAGGGTCTTGAATATCTTCCTCCAAAGGTCCCTTGTCTTTGTTGTTGGAGACCATGGTGCTTCTAGATCAAAACAGATCCTGGCAGAAAACAGCTCGAAACAAAACACGACGAGAAAACGATATACGGACCTCTGGAGATCCGGGGGATTATATAGCAAATATTTTTACAACAAAAGGAAGGTTCCAGGCCGAAAACGAGTGGAAACGGGACGCCGAGGGGCTGTCCCCATAGGGCGGCGCGGCCAGGGTGGGGCCCGCGCCGGCCTATGGTGACGGGCCCTCGCGCGTCTCCTCCACTCCGTTTCGATCTCGTAATTTTTCATATTTTCCATAAACAGCAGAAATATTGTTCGGAAAGTTAAACGCGGACTTTTTATTACTAAAACTGTTACCTATTCAAAGTCGGACTCTGCAGAACTGTCAATTTGATCTTTGATGAAAGCTTCCGGAGTCATCACTTGAATAACATCAATATCTTCATTATAAGAATCTCCAGAAATATAATGCTTGAGTCTTTGTCCATTCACTACTTGTGTGGCGTTACCTTCCAAAGAGCTAATTTTTATTGCTCCTGAACGATATACCTCCTCAATAACATATGGTCCTTCCCATTTTGAGAGTAATTTCCCTGCAAAAAATCTGAGACGAGACCGATACAATAGGACTTTATCTCCAACATTAAATTATCTTTTAATAATTCTTCTATCATGCCACTTCTTAACTTTCTCCTTAAAAAGTTTAGCATTTTCATAAGCTTCACTTCTCCATTCATCTAAAGAACTCAATTGTAGCAACCTCTTCTTACCGGCAAGTTTAAAATCTTTATTAAGTTCTCTTACAGCCCAATAAGCTTTGTGCTCTAATTCTAAAGGTAAATGACAAGCTTTTCCATAAACCATTTTATAAGGAGACATTCCCATAGGATTTTTATAAGCAGTTCTATAAGCCCACAATGCTTCCTTTAACTTACTAGCCCAATTCTTTCTAGATTTATTAACAGTCTTTCCCAAGATAGCTTTAATTTCTCTATTTGATAATTCTACTTGCCCACTAGTTTGAGGATGATAAGCTGAAGCAATTCTATGATTAATACCATATTTGGCAAGAGTTTTTCTAAAACCTCCATGAATAAAATGAGAACCCCCATCAGTCATAATATATCTAGGTACTCCAAATCTAGGAAATATAACATCTACAAGCATTTTTATAGAGGTCTCACCATCAGCACTTTTTGTAGGTATAGCTTCTACCCATTTAGTAACATAATCAATAGCGACAAGTATATGAGTGTTACCTTCTGAAGAAGGGAAAGGACCCATGAAGTCGAATCCCCAACAATCAAATGGTTCAATAACAAGAGTATAATTCATAGGCATTTCATTGTGTCTAGAGATATTACCAACTCTTTGACATTCATCACAAGATAAGATAAACTTCCTTGCATCTTTGAAAAGCGTTGGCCAATAAAAACCTGATTGTAGAACCTTTTGTGCGGTTCTATCTCCGGCGTGATGTCCTCCATAAACACTACCATGACATTTGCTCAATATCTCTTGTTGTTCATATTCTGGGACACATCTTCGCATAATACCATCCACTCCTTCTTTATATAAGTGTGGGTCATCCCAAAAATAATGCCTCAAATCATAAAAGAATTTCCTCCTTTGCTGAGCTGAAAAGGTTGGAGGCAAGTACTTCGAAACAATAAAGTTAGCATAATCAGCATACCAAGGACTATCTCGCGAGCTCACCTTTATTACAGCCAATTGTTCATTTGGAAAACTATCATTAACAGGAACAGGATCATAAGAAATATTTTCCAATCTAGACAAATTATCAGCAACAGGATTATCAGCACCTTTCCTATCTACAATATGTAAATCAAATTCTTGCAAAAGAAGCACCCATCTAATAAGCCTTGGCTTAGCATCTTTCTTTTCCATAAGGTACCTAATCGCAGCATGATCAGTATGAACTGTAACTTTTGAATCAACAATATAGGGTCTAAACTTGTCACATGCAAAAACTACGGCTAATAATTCTTTCTCAGTTGTAGCATAATTTCTTTGAGCAGCGTCTAGAGTTTTACTAGCATAATGAATAACATTTAATTTTTTATCTACTCGCTGTCCAAGGACAGCACCTACAGCAAAATCACTAGCATCACACATAATTTCAAAAGGTAAATTCCAATCAGGAGGTTCGACTACAGGAGCAGTTGTTAAGGCTTTCTTTAGAGTTTCAAAGGCTTCCTTACAATCATCATCAAAAACGAAAGGTACATCTTTTTGAAGAAGATTAGTAAGAGGCTTTGAAATTTTAGAGAAATCTTTAATAAATCTCCTATAAAAACCAGCATGACCAAGAATACTACGAATACCTTTAACATCCCTAGGATAGGGCATCTTCTCAATTGCTTCAACTTTAGCTCTATCAACTTCAATACCTCTCTCAGAAATTTTATGTCCCAATACAATTCCTTCATTAACCATAAAGTGGCATTTCTCCCAATTAAGAACAAGGTTAGTTTCTTCACATCTCTGCAAAACTTTATCAAGGTTTCGCAAGCAATTATCAAAAGAATTCCCATAGACAGAAAAATCATCCATGAATACCTCAACAATCTTTTCACAAAAGCCATGAAAAATAGCAGACATGCATCTTTGGAAAGTAGCAGGAGCATTACATAAACCAAAAGGCATACGCCTATAAGCATAAGTTCCATAGGGACAAGTGAAAGTGGTTTTCTCTTGATCTTTAGCTCTAACAGCAATTTGTGAAAACCCAGAATAACCATCAAGAAAGCAGAAATGAGTATTTTTAGACAACCTTTCTAACATTTGATCAATAAAAGGTAAAGGGTAATGATCTTTCTTAGTTACTTTATTAACTTTTCGAAAATCAATGCACATTCTATACCCTACAACTACTCTTTGAGGAATAAGCTCATCATTATCATTAGGAACAACAGTTATTCCTCCTTTCTTAGGAACACAATGCACAGGACTAACCCATCTACTATCAGCAATAGGATATATAATACCTGCTTCAAGAAGTTTTAATACCTCATTTCTTACCACATCCTTCATCTTGGGAATTAGACGACGCTGATGTTCAACAACGGGTTTTGCACCATCTTCTATATTGATAGCGTGTTGGCAAATAGCGGGAGAAATCCCCTTTAAATCATCAAGAGTGTAGCCAATAGCTCCTCGGTGTTTCTTCAATATTTCCAATAACCTTTCTTCCTCAATATCTGAAAGCTTAGCACTAATAATAACAGGATATGTTTTCTTATCATCAATATAAGCATACTTAAGATTATCAGGTAATGGTTTCAAATCAAATACAGGATCTTCCTTTGGTGGTGGTGTTACACCTAGATCTTCAACCGGTAAGTCATGTTTAAGAATAGGTTGACGAAGGAAAATTTCATCAAGCTCATCCCTTTCTTCCCTAAAAACTTCACTCTCACTATTCTCCAAATGTTGTTGCAAAGGATTATTAGGAGCAAGAGCAATAGATGCACACTGTTCAACTCTAAAATCATCATTAGGCAAATCAGCTTTATAAGGAGTTTTGGCAAATTTAGAGAAGTTAAACTCATAAGATTCACCAGAAAATTTAGTAACAATTTTCTCTTTCTTGCAATCTATAATAGCTCCACAAGTATTCAGAAAAGGTCTACCAAAAATAATAGGACAAGACTTACTAGCAGCAGAACCAAGTACCAAAAAGTCAGCAGGATATTTAATCTTACCACATAGAACTTCAACATCTCGAACAATACCAATGGGAGAGATAGTTTCTCTATTAGCTAGCCGAATAACCACATCAATATCTTCAAGTTCACAAGAACCAATTTCATGCATAATTTCCGTGTAGAGCTCATAAGGAATGGCACTAATACTTGCACCAATGTCGCATAAACCATAATAACAATGATCACCAATTCGAACAGAGAGCACAGGAACACTGGCTTTCCTAGACTTATTAGGATGCGAAACAATATTAGAAGCATCTTCACAAAAAATAATATGACCATCTTCCACATTTTCAGTAACAAGATCTTTAACTATTGCAACAGCAGGTTCAACCTTTATTTGTTCTTCAGGTTCTATAGGTTTCTTTGCACTTTTATTAACTACACTAGTTATAACAGAATACTCCTTCATTTTAGCAGGAAAAGGAGTTTTTTCAATATAAGCTTCAGGAAGAACATGATCAACAGTTTTAATTTCAATACATTTACCTTTAGGTGAATCAGTTTTATCTTTATAAGGTTCATGATACTTATCAAAATTCTTCCTAGGCAATTCAAAATGAGAAGCAAAGGCTTTATAAATATTTGCAACAACTTGAGAGTCAAGACCATATGTAGCACTTATATTACGATATTCATCAGTATCCATAAAAGTTTCAATGCATTCATAATCATAATTTATACCTGACACTCTACCTTTGTCATTCTCCCATCCTTCAGTATTTTCTTGGATTCGATCAAGAAGGTCCCATTTAAACTCTTCTTTATTGCGTGTGAATGATCCAGAACAAGCAGTATCCAGCAAGGTTTTATCTTGAAAAGAAAGTCTTGCATAGAAATTATCAATGATAATATTACCAGGAAGCTCATGAATGGGGCATTTGAGCATTAAAGACTTCAATCTCCCCCACGCTTGGGCAATACTCTCTCCATCATGAGGCCAGAAATTATATATACGGTTGCGGTCTTTGTGAATTTCACTTGGAGGATAGAATTTGGAATAAAATAGAGGCACAATATCCTTCCAATCAAGAGAACGCCCATCCTTCAGCAGTTTATACCAATGCGCCGCTTTACCAGATAGCGACATAACAAATAATTTCTTCCTAACTTCATCCATTGAAATACCTGCACATTTGAATAACCCGCATAATTCATGTAAAAACAGTAAATGATCTCCAGGATGAACAGTTCCATCCCCTTCATAGCGGTTATCCACAACACGTTCAATAATTTTCATAGGTATTTTATATGGTATTACTTCCTCACCTGGCGCCTCATCCACTACCGTTGCAGTAGTAGTAGATTTTCCAAATAGAAATTCAAGGGAGGATCTCTCCATAATGACTTATAGCAGCAAGCAGAAACAAAATCAGCACGTACAGTAAAAGTTTCCTTACCAATTCCACTTACCAATAGCGCTTCACTCCCCGGCAACGGCGCCAGAAAATAGTCTTGATGACCCACAAGTATAGGGGTGTATCGTAGTACTTTCGATAAATAAGAGTGTCGAACCCAACGAGGAGCAGAAGGTGTTGACAAGCAGTTTCGATGAAGGATTCACTGTAAATGCTCACAGACAAGTATTCAGGGGGTTTTGATGTAGCAGATAAATAAAGTACGAGTAAGTAAATTGCAAGAGAAATAATTGCAGCGAGTGGCCCAATCCTTTTTAGCACAAAGGACAAGCCGGTTTGTTTACTTATAATGACCAAACGTTCTCGAGGACACACGGGGATTTTAGTCTAGTGCTTTCGCTTCATATAGTTGATTAATCTTCATTGTTTTGATAAGTGTTGTGTGGGTGAACCTATGCTAATGCACCGCCCTTCCTAGGACTAATACATACTTGTGATTATACCCCTTGCAAGCATCCGCAAATACAAGAAAGTAATTAAGATAAATCTAACCACAGCCTTAAACTCTGAGATCCTGCTATCCCTCCTGCACCGATATACTAACGGGGGTTTAGGTTTCTGTCGCTCCGGCAACCCCACAATTAGCAAACGAATACAAGATGTACTCCCCTAGGCCCATAAAGGTGAAGTATCATGTAGTCGACGTTCACATGACACCACTAGAAGAGTAACACCACAACTTAAATATCATAACATTGAATATTACTCAACCATAATTCACTACTAACATTTAGACTTCACCCATGTCCTCAAGAACTAAACGAACTACTCACGAGACATCATATGGAACATGATCAGAGGTGATATGATGATGAATAACAATCTGAACATAAACCTTGGTTCAATGGTTTCACTCAATAGCATCAATAACAAGTAGAAATCAATACCGGGAGAGTTTCCCCTATCAAACAATCAAGATCCAACCCAAATCGTTACAGCGGTGACGAGATGCAGCGGTGGAGATGGTGGTGTAGATGGTGGAGATGATGATGATGATGATGATGATGGAGATGATGTCCAGCTCGATGACGATGGTGATGGCGTCGATTTCCCCCTCTGGGAGGGAATTTCCCCGGCGGATTCCTGCCCGCCGAGAGCTCTTTTCTCTCTGGTGTCTCTCCGCCCCGCAGAGGCGGCTCTGTCTATTCTCCGTAACTCCCCGTGCCTTAGGTTTTCGGGGTGAAGAAGTATGCGAAGGAGAGGAGGCCAGAGGGGGCTATGGGCCCCCTCCCCACATGGCGGCGCGGCGCGGCCAGGGCAGGGCCCGCGCCGGCCTATGGGGGCCCATGGCGGCCCCTCTCGGCCCCTCCTTTTGGCTCCCTTCGTCTTCTGGAAAAATAGGATTTTTCGTATAATTGCCGTCAATTGTTGATCTTCCGAAATATGGTGTCCTGACGGTGCTTTTTCCAGCAGAATCCTGACTCCGGTGAATAATTCTCCAATGATCATGAAACATGCAAAATAGGTGAAATAACATAAGTATCATCTCTAAATATGAAATATATCAATGAATAACAGCAAATTATGATATAAAATAGTGATGCAAAATGGACGTATCAAAGGGTCAACGAGGAAAGCATCCGCCATCTCGCCAAGAGTCTTCGGGAATATCATCGAGAATAACCTCGACAATGCTCCTTTGGTTTTTTGCAAGAGACCGAGGACCTGGATGTTGGACTCAGTGGCAAGTGAGAGAGCGTCAGACATGGAATCTTCCCGGAGCTTGCGGGCTCGGTTGATGGTCATATCGGCAGCATCTGCAGGAGAACAGATAAGCAATCTGAAGGGTAATATTAGAAAACTAACATGCACAAAGAAACTTACTTAGCAAATTTGTGATGGATTCGCGAAGAACACCTTCTTTTTCATCGGCTGCAACAGCAGCCTCGTCTAACGTCTTGCTCATCTTTCATCTTCTTTTTTAGCTTCTTAAGCTCATCTTTCAGCAGGATGTCTCATTTTGAGCATCGGCTGTGAGCTTGTTAGCTTCCAGCACTTGGTCAGCTGAAGTTTTGATGGTCTTCCGAAGCTGAGCATTTTCTGACTCCAGCGGGTGAATTGATCGGCAAAATCTGCCACAGCATCAACTGTGGCATAGATTGGCTGTGAGGAAAAAGATAAAGAGTTTCAGTCAAGTGCGAAAGTATATGGTAAGAGGAAATCAAGCTAAAGTGGTTTACTTACATGATCACGGGCAGCTGGAGGAATGGGCGTGCTAGCAGAAGGAATAACCTTCGACACCGGTATCTTCACCACACCCGTTCTTGAGGGCGGCGTTCGATTGGCAGTCGAAAGATTCGACTCCTTAGCTGAATCAACCTTTTCAGAAAATAACTTGACCCTCTTTGCGAGAGGGACTTCGTCATCATCGTCAGAACTGCTTAAAAACAAGGACGTCCGTTACATGAGATAAAGAAGAGTGGTTGTAAAGGGAAAGACAGACACTTACAGGTCTAAATCATCTTCGACAGCAAAAAATTCTGTCGAACTTTTTCCAGGAGGGGGAGGCGATGCGGTTCCATCAGCATCATCATCTTGTCCGCTGGGACTCGATTCAGCCATTGTTATCAAATCCTGATTGATCCTTCTGCATCGTCTATCCCTGGTGGGAGCATCCTCTTCGGGAGCTTCGTCTTCATGGATGTCGCTATCCTCAAGAGCATGCTGAGCATCTTCAGTCCCTTCAGAATCATCGTCATCATCCTCAAGTTCTACCCCACTTTCGGGTGTAGGAGGATAACATTGAGCAATAGAAGAAGCCTGTCGATAGATAAAGGAATTGATAAGGATCCGAATGACAAAATAAGAACAATGATTGCAACAAGTGCAGGAAAAATTAGGACAATATTGTCCTTCTGGCTAAAGCGAGTAAGGCGCCGCACTTCGTCACGGAGTTCCTCATCCGACAGTTCGGCTGAGCTAACTCTTGAATTGTCATCCTTGCCCATATACATCCACAACTGGTGAGGGTGAGACATCAGCGGCTGCACCCGACGCTTTAGAAACACCGAGACTACCTCAGTGCCGCACATTGTTACGCCTCCTGTGTTCTTTAGAGCAACAACTTGCTCGAACAACTGATCGGCTACGGCGCTTTCTTCGGCAGTTAGGGTGTTTCGCCAGGACTTCTTCGGGCGAGCCTCCGAGACATCCTCGAATGGAGGGAGGTTAGAGCGACCCCCAGGTACCGGAATATCTCGCAGGTAGAACCATTTATGTCGCCAGCCCTGGACTGACTCCTTCATTGGGTAGTCGAGGTAATCGACCTTTTTTTTGACGACGAAGCCCACTACAAGAAAAGTTGCCATGGCCGACGAAGTTGAAGTCGCGCCGTGGTTGCTGGTGCACCATGGCCGACGATTTTTGGTCCCTCCGTGGTTCATGTCAAAACTTTTTTTCTCGTTTTTGAGGCCACCTAGCCCGACGAAAGCGGCCAAAACGTCGCGTATGGTGGCCCGGGACGTGGTGCATCGCGAATTCTCGGGTTCGCCGGCCGAGTCAACGCAAATCCGCACCGCCCAGGGATGTAGGGCCCACATGGCAGCCTCTCTAGCATTGTTTTTTTCTCGATCGCGCCATCTCGTTCAACGCTCTCCGATCGAGCCGTTTACGATGCAGGATCATGGGTCCCGCTTGTCATCCTCTATGAACCAAATTTCTTTCTTTTCTTGGGTTTTTTTGACCCCCTGATTTCTGGCTACTTCCTTTTTCTTTTGATCCCTTGCCGCCTTGGAAACGTTGAGACCGCTGCAGCTAAATGGGACCCGCATGTCATCCTCTATGAGCAATCAACTTTCTTTTCTTGGAGTTTTTTTGGCACCTCATATTTGGTCACTTGCCTTTTTCTTTCGATCCCCTGCCGCCTCTCAAACGGTGATACCGCTGCTGCTAAATGGGACCCGCATGTCATCCTCTATGTACTATAAAACTTTCTTTTCTTGGATTTTTTTGGCACCTCATATTTGGTCACTTGCCTTTTTTTCGATCCCCTGCCGCCTCTCAAACGGTGATACCGCTGCAGCTAAATGGGACCCGCATGTCATCCTCTATGTACTATAAAACTTTCTTTTCTTGGATTTTTTGGCACCTCATATTTGGTCACTTGCCTTTTTCTTTCGATCCCCTGCCGCCTCTCAAACGGTGATACCGCTGCTGCTAAATGGGACCCGCATGTCATCCTCTATGTACTATAAAACTTTCTTTTCTTGGTTTATTTTTGGCTCCTGATATTTCGTTACTTGCATTTTTCTTTCGATCCACTGGCGCCTCTCAAACGGTGATACCACTGCTGCTAAATGGGACCCGCATGTCATCCTCTATGTACTATAAAACTTTCTTTTCTTGGATTTTTTGGCACCTCATATTTGGTCACTTGACTTTTTCTTTCGATCCCCTGCTGCCTCTCAAACAATGATACCGCTGCTGCTAAATGGGACCCGCATGTCATCCTCTATGTACTATAAAACTTTCTTTTCTTGGATTATTTTTGGCTCCTGATATTTCGTTACTTGCATTTTTCTTTCGATCCCCTGCCTCTCAAACGGTGATACCACTGCTGCTAAATGGGACCCGCATGTCATCCTCTATGTACTATAAAACTTTCTTTTCTAGGATTATTTTTGGCACCTCATATTTGGTCACTTGCCTTTTCTTTCGATCCCCTGCCGCCTCTCAAACGTTGATACCGCTGATGCTAAATGGGACCCGCATGTCATCCTCTATGTACTATAAAACTTTCTTTTCTTGGCTTTTTTTTGGCACCTCATATTCGGTCACTTCCATTTTCTTTCGATCCCCTGCCGCCTCTCAAACGGTGATACCGCTGCTGCTAAATGGGACCCGCATGTCATCCTCTATGTAAATCATATTTCTTTTCTTGAATTATTTTTGGCTCCTGATATTTGGTCACTTGCCTTTTTCTTTCGATCTCATGCCACGTTTGAAACATTGAGGACCTGCTGGCTCATGGGACCCGCATGTCATCCTCTATGTGCTATAAAAGTTTCCTTTGTTGGATTTTTTTTCACCCTCTGATTTTTGGCTTGCCTTTTTCTTTTGATCCCCTGCCCCCTTTGAAACGTTGAGTAAGCTGCTGGCTCAAGGGACCCGCATGTCATCCTCTATGTCCATCAACTTTCTTTTCTTGGATTTTTTTGACCCCCTAATTACTAGCTACTTTCTTTTTCTTTTGATCTCAAGCCGCATTTCAAACATTGAGACCGCTGCTGCAAAATGGGACCCACATGTCATCCTCTATGTACAATAAATCTTGGATTATTTTTGGCTCCTGATATTTGGTCACTTGCGTTTTTTTCTTTCGATCTCATGCCACGTTTGAAACATTGAGGAACCTGCTGGCTCATGGGACCCGCATGTCATCCTCTATGTGCTATAAAAGTTTATTTTCTAGGGTTTTTTTTCACTCTCTGATTTTTGTCTATTTCCTTTTTCTTTTGATGCCCTGCCGCCTTGGAAACGTTGAGTATGCTTACTGATGGGACCCGCATGTCATCCTCTATGTACAATCAAGTTTCTTTTCTTGAATTATTTTTGGCTCCTGATATTTCGTCACTTGCCTTTTTCTTTCGATTTCATGCCACGTTTGAAACGTTGAGGAACCTGCTGGCTCATGGGACCCGCATGTCATCCTCTATGTGCTATAAAAGTTTATTTTCTTGGATTTTTTTCACCCTCTGATTTTTGGCTATTTGCCTTTTACTTTTGATCCCCTGTCCCCTTTGAAACATTGAGTAAGCTGCTGGCACATGGGACCCGCATGTCAACCTCTATGTCCATCAACTTTCTTTTCTTGGATTTTTTGACCCCCTAATTTCTAGCTACTTTCTTTTTCTTTTGATCTCAAGCCGCATTTCAAACATTGAGACCGCTGCTGCAAAATGGGAACCGCATGTCATCCTCGTACAATAAATCTTGGATTATTTTTGGCTCCTGATATTTGGTCACTTGCGTTTTTTTCTTTCGATCTCATGCCGCCTTTGAAACGTTGAGTAAGCTGCTGGCTTATGGGTCCCACATGTCATCCTCTACGAACAATAAAAGTTTCCTTTATTGGAGTTATTTTTGACCCCTAATTTTTGGCTATTTGCCTTTTTCTTTTGATCCCCTGCCCCTTTGAAACGATGAGGACGCTGTTGGTCGGTCCCACATATCATCCTCTATGAACAATAAAAGTTTCCTTTGGTGGATTTATTTTTGACCCCTAATTAATTTCTGGCTATTTCCTTATTTTTCTTTTGATCCCCTGCCGCCTTGGAAACGTTTGAGGATGCTGCTGCCTCATTGGTCCCGCATGTCATCCTCTCAGAACGATAAATGTTTTCTTTTCTTGGATTTTGTTACCAACTGACTTTTGGTTTTTTATTTTATTTTCGATCCCCTGCCGCCTTTGAAACGTTGACGACGCTGCTGGCTCATGGGTCCCCGATGTCAGCCTCCCCGTACAAGAAACATGTGATATCTTGATTATTTTGCAGACAATAAACAGTGTATTTCGCTCTGAGCTATTGCAAACGGATAAATTAAATCTTTATTTTTACATAAACAAACTTATATGTTGAGTGTCCTTGTTTTTTGTTTTTGCGAAGCATAGGACTTTCCTGTTTTTTTTAGAAAAATCCGAACTTTCCTGTTTTGGAGTGGGCTGAAATTGTACGAGTCAAAAGGCCCAGCAGGATAGTTCGAAGGCCCAGATGTCCAGATATAGCCCAATTGAAATCTTTCTTTTCTTGGATTTTTTCACCCCCTGATTTCTGGCTACTTCATTTTTCTTTTGGTCCTGTGCCGCCTTGGAAACATTGAGACCGCTGCTGCAAAATGGGACCCGCATGTCATCCTCTATGTACAATAAAGTTTCTTTTCTTGGATTATTTTTGGCTCTTGATATTTGGTCACTTTTCTTTTTCTTTCGATCTCATGCCACGTTTGAAACGTTGAGGAACCTGCTGGCTCATGGGACCCGCATGTCATCCTCTATGTACAATAAAAGTTTCTTTTCTTGGATTTTTTTCACCATCTGATTTTTGGCTATTTCCTTTTTCTTCTGATCCCCGCCGGCCTACCGCCTTTGAAACGCTGAGTAAGCTGCAGGCTCATAGGTCCCACATGTCAGCCTGTATGAACGATAAAGCTTTCCTTTGTTGGAGTTTTTTTACCCCCTAATTTCTGGCTATTTTCTTTTTCTTTTGATCTCAAGCCGCATTTGAAACGTTGAGACCGCTGCTGCTAAATGGGACCCGCATGTCATCCTCTATGTACAATAAAGTTTCTTTTTTCTTGGATTATCTTTGGCTCCTGATATTTTGTCACTTGCGTTTTTCTTTCGATCTCATGCCGCCTTTGAAACGTTGAGTAAGCTGCTGAATCATGGGTCCCGCATGTCATCCTCTACGAACAATAAAAGTTTCCTTTTTTGGAGTTATTTTTGACCCCTAATGTCTGGCTATTTGCCTTTTTCTTTTGATCTCCTGCCCCCTTTGAAACGATGAGGATGTTGTTGGCACGTCGGTCCCACATGTCATCCTCTATGAACAATAAAAGTTTCTTTTGATGGATTTATTTTGAACCCCTAATTAATTTCTGGATATTTCCTTTTTTTCTTTTGATCCCCTGCCGCCTTGGAATCGTTGAGGATGCTGCTGCCTCATGGGTCCCGCATGTCATCCTCTCAGAACGGTAAATGTTTCTTTTCTTGGATTTTGTTTACCAAATGATTTTTGGCTTATTTTTTCTTTCGATCTCGTGCCGCCATTAAAACGTTGAGGACGCTGCTGGCTCAGAGGTCCCACATGTCAGCCTCTATGAACAATAAACCTTTCCTTTGTTTGATTTATTATTGACCCATAATTTCTGGCTATTTGCCTTTTTCTTTCGATCTCATGCCGCCTCTGAAACGTTGAGACGCTGCTGGCTCATGGGTCCCACATGTCAGCCTCTATGAACAGTCAAAGTTTCCTTTGTTTGATTTTTTTTACCCTAATTACTGGCTATTTGCCTTTTTTTATCCCCTGCCGCCTTTGAAACTAAGAGGACGCTGCTGGCCCATGGGTCCCACATCTCAGCCTCTCTGAACGATAAACCTTTCCTTTCTTTTTTTTCGATCCCGTGCCGCCTTGGAAACGGTGAGACGGCTCCTGCAAAACGGGACCCATATGTCATCCTCTATGTACAATAAAATTTCTTTCCTTGGATTATTTTTGGCACCTGATATATGGTCACTTGCCTTTTTTTCGATCCCCTGCCGCCTTTGAAACGTTGAGGACGCTGCTCGCTCGTGGGTCCCATATGTCAGCCTCTAGGAACAATAAACATTTCGTTTCTTGGATTTATTTTTGACCGCTGATTTCTGGCAACTTTGCTTTTTCTTTCGATCCCCTGCCGCCTTTGTTAAAGTTGAGGACGCTGCTGCAAAATGCGTCCCACATGTCAGCTTCTCTGTACGATAATTGTTTCCTCTCTTTGATTTTTTTTCCACTGCTGGCCAATGGGTCCCCGATGTCAGCCTCTATGTACAAGAAATATGTGATTTCTCGATATATTTTAACCCGAGATATGTAGGATGCTTTTTTTTCGATCCCTTCTGTTTGTTTTTACCTTCAAATGTTGAGGGACGCTACTGGCAAATGGGTCCTGCTCTAGCATTCTCAACTGAAGGAAAAACTGAAATATTGCCTATTCATTTGTTTTTCGTACTCCATGCATCTAATCCATACTAATTGTTGATCCGGGTTTTAGTTCAACTTAATTAGATCAAATTTGATCTACGAGGGAGTATGTAATATATTTTGGGTTCACAACACTGCACTTGTTAACAACAATCTGATGAAGAGGTTTGTCATTTTTTTAAACTACAAATACACTCTAAGATCTTGCACACTAATAGAATAAATCTTGGAACTTTATATAATTAATGACAATTTTGAAATCGACTATATGAATATATCAAAATATAGAGCCCATGTAGATGCGCATACTGGCTATGCGCATTTAAAAAGAATCATAATCATAATTGATACGAAATAAAAATAACTTTATATGTAGAATCTCGGTTTCTAGAGGGCCAATCATAGGATCTCCGTGTTTAAATTAGGAAGGGCCCCAATGGCATGAGTCGGAGGCCCATTAAGTGTTTTTGGATTGTTATCAGCGAAGTAAGCAGGCTGACAGCAATCACCATGTACATGGCCGGCGGCAGCCCAAAAGTACAAACAATTGGCCCATGCAGGGAAGGTAGTACTTTTTTTTATTGGGAAGGTTGTCTGGCTAACCCAAAAAAAAAGTGGTGCTACATGGGGTAATACTTGAACCCGGAATGAGATCGAGTGCCTTGATGAAGGCGAGGCACACATAAATAGTACTCCGTACCATGCCTTGCCCCTCCCTTTCAACCGTTGGATAAAAAATAATTAGACAGATGACTATTAACTAGTAACTGCTACAGTACCAACCAATGTACAGGACATGTGCTACAGTACGTCGTCCACAGTGCATGTGCTTTAGAACCATGAACAGTACATATGCTACATGCTACAGTACTTAGATCTTAGCTATCTATTTTCAATCCAACGGCCAAATCTACAAGTCACCGTACTGTTCATCTGTGCCTTGCTTATGTCAAGGCACTGGATCCTGGACACTTGAACCCATGATCGTTGCTGAGGGTTGCCTATTTGCGCATAATATGTTTTGTCAGCGGGCACTTCACTAGTTTGTGCAAAACATATCCAGCGCAGGATTCGAAAAAACATCACGTTTTTTTCTTTACGTAAACAACAGAACATCTCATGTTCATCACAATCCAGCCAACATAAGCACATAATAATTAATAGTACAACTAGAGAGCTGTACACATAAATAAGGTTTGTCAAGCTTCATGCACTAGCCAACGCAACCAAAAGTCCGAACTAATGGAAAGGGCTAGGCAATCCAATTATACATTTCAACATCCCCCCTCACATGTGACCACAATCCAGTAATGGTACCATCATGTTCACCACAATGCATCATTAAAGAGAGCAGTATACTATTATAGACCAGCTCTCTCTACAGAACATTTGTAAGACAACTTAATACAGCTGTGATTCATATTGTTGCCCCAGCGATGGGTGATAACCTGAACACCATATAACCTTCTCACAGCAATTGTAACCAAATATGAGCACCTGCAATGATTTGGTGTCAAGCTTCTTGAAGGTCAGGAGGTATCCTACCTTCAAGTCATGTGCTTTGACAAACTCTGGCCATCCTGCGTCCATTAAAACATTGCCATCTTGTTGCTTCAGGTCCACAATCCAGGTGCATGCAGTGGACATCTTCAGGTTGATGGACTCTGGACACCCACCGTAAAACCAGGGTAGAACACGACTGGGGATGGAAATCACCTCTAACTCCGATGTACATAGTACCTTGCAGAAGCTGTCAGGGGTATTCTCCTCATCGATGCGCCCAAACACCTTGCACACTGGGGCTGGCTCTACAGATGTCTCCTTCCATGATAAGCTCTCTCCAAGCTTGAGCTTCTTGTTTGAACACTGCAAAAAAGAGGCCTCAATTAGATAATGCCTCTAGCTTCTGACCGTAATTCCAAGCAAATGCATAATCAAAGGCACCTAGCAAACTCAGCGGATCATTGTTCTTATCAAACACACAGTCTGAACAATAAGCTTCTGAATCTAGCTAGGCTGATATGTACAACCTTGTATCATCAAATTATTCAGCATAGTGTATCATTGTATCGCAGAAGCCAAATCGATATAAATAGTAGCTATGAGAATAGAAATCAAGCTAGCATGAGCCATGCATGCTTGCTGGCTATGTCTAGCATCAGAGTAATGCATCTGCAGTTCATCATCCGCCAGTACAGATTGACCAAGCAAACAAAAAAAAAATCAGCGTCGGCCTAAAGAGTCCACAAGCCAGACATGCATGCTCGGTGTCCTCATATGTGATCATCGGCCGTGGATTGACCAATATCATATTTGAACGATTATTACTGCACACATTAGATCCAGTCCCAACATAGCTAGCATGCGTGCATGTGTAACCCGAGTCTTTACCAGAGGATTAATATATACACTGGATGAGAGAAATAGTCTATATCAAACAATGCTAAGCAACCGGCAATACAGCTTAGATATAATAAAGATGTGACCGGCAACGCTAGTGATTCGGGGGAAACATACCGCCATTGCAGCCATGGACCGAGAGAATCGGGGATGCCGCGCCGCCTTAGTGGAGTTTTTAGATGCGACGTCGCCGCATCCGTAGAGGACGGAGTCCAAGCCGCGTAGTCCGAGCGGTGGTGGACGCCGGTGGTGTAGAGAGAGGACTCAGGGGAGATGGACGGCGAGGGATCTGGGGAGATCTGAACATGAGGGGGCTGTGAGAAACTGAGAATGATACATCAGCAAGGGAATAAATGCGCGTGTCCCCCGGTCAAAAAAAATGCGCGTGTCTAGGAGGAACGAAGCCAGGTACGCAGGAATCCACACACAAAACTTCACCCGGCGGGTCACTGGGCTTTATCAGTATCTGGTGGGGTCCGGACCTACAGACCAGTGAGACATGTCGTGTGGGTTATGATCCGTTCAGTGTGCACACAGAAATTGCATTCAGAGCTCAGGGCTTCAGGCTACGTTGTACTATACAGTAATATATCCATTTCTTTTGGTAAAATGAAAACGATACTCCATCTGATCCTCATTACATGATGATAAAATGGATGTCTCTACAACTAATATGTGTCTAGATACATCTATATGAGAGCGTCTGTGTTTGTACTGTGTATCTAAAAAAAATATGGATCGGAGGGAGCATTAAGAGGTGTCAAAAAAAACTGCAAACAAACATGGATGTAAGCAGTTGAGTATTAAACCAGTGCGTGAAATACCTTTATATCTCGACCATGTAACAATGAATATGAGAAGTTTTTGGGGTTTGACCATCTGCACTTGTGTTTGCTACAATCAGATCAAAAAATTGGTCACTTTTACACTTTCTAAAATAAAATGTATTTTTCCCTGAGATTTTACAAGTTCGTACAAGATAGCATTGACTACATCTGGGATATATCACATTTACACTTACAAATCTATGAATATTTCAAAATATTGAGCTCCGTGTACCTACATATAATACAAATCATCAGACCGCACATTGAAACTACCGCAGCATATCACAGTAAATTAAAGTAAAATAAAACAAGTCTAACATATACTATATTAGCTAATTAACAAAGTCTCATCACAGTGTATCTGATCCCCAGTTCAGCTTAATACAAAAACCAAGTTCAGCTTGAACATCAGCAGGGGAGTAACCCAGGTCCAAAAGCAGCATCTAGTTAATTCAATAAAATATTGAGGTTATTCTGATCCCCTCTTCCTAAAAACACTGCAGATCATGCATGCAACTAAGGGTGATCAGCACAAAATATTATCCTCTGGGTGGAGGTGTTACTGTCGTAGATCAACACATTCATCAAGGAAGTGTCTTTCACCTCGAAGACGAGAAGGTCATCAAGCTGCAGTTCATGCGCCTCTGCAAACCCGAACCAACCATCCTTCAAGACCAGTTCACCCTGGTACTCATCGATGTGCACATACCAGGCGCAGCCTACGCTGGTCTTGAGCTTGATAGGCCTGGGAAGAATCCCTTTCAGACATTGCTTGAATTCTCTGGGGATGACCAACATATACATGTCATCGTTGCCGTCCAGTTGCACATAGAAGCGCGAGGGCTGAGGAGGGTCCGCCGAGTGACCAACCCGTTTAGGGCGGCCTTTCCCTCGCCCTTTTAATATACAACGTTGAATTGCTGCATCACGCCTGCCCGTCACCTTTGGCTTTTTGGCTAGTGAATTTCTTTGAATTCTGAACTCGGGGCGGTGCAGAGGACATGTACAATCGACAGTCCTAAGACGTAGTTGCTCATTGACGTTGGAGCGAGTTTGCTTCTGCATCTAGTTAAGCACGGTATATATCAATCAACAGCATATAAATCAGAACGTAGCATACATGGAGAAAATGCATCTAGCTATCTCTTTAATTAGTTTGCACAAAATCTAGCAGCAGCAAGACAATTTGATTTTACAGGTACTGAGCAAGCTTTCAGACTTTCTGAAACAGGTAACATGGAGCATATATTTGTATGTTCAGACTGCGAAACCCTGCTCTGTGATGGATACTATTACTAAACATCTTTTTTTGCCAGAACTAGTACTTAACATCTACTGTTTCCCGTCATTAAAAAAACATTTGCAGAAGAATACTACGGTTTCCCGTCATTAAATTTTAAAGAAAAAAGAACTTGTTTAAGATCCCAACTATCATTGACTACTTACACCTGCATCCTAGTGAGTTCAGGACAACTTACAGCCACTTTTGGTGGTGCCGCCACCGGAGAAGACCGTGCCGCGGGGGTTGGGGTCGGCGCAGCCGGAGAAGCTGGTGCCGCCGCCAGGGAAATCAGTGCCGAGCCAGATGGTGCTTCCAGCGGAGAAGAAAGTACCGCGAGAGATGGAACCGACGCTGCCAAAGGGTAAGAAACGGATGTACTCGTAGATCCTTCTCTAGTCACGATCTGGATAGAAGAGACTGGACGTCCATCAAGCTGCTGGAGGATGCGGTGGATCAAATCGGCTGAGTTCAGGAAATATCGGTGATGTTCATCTGTGTCGGCGAAGCAGCTGCCGGTGGAAGGAGGAGGCGAGCCGTTCATGGCAGTCATTAGTGTAAAAGAGGTGAAGTGGGTGGGAGAGAGAGGGTTCGGGACTGAAGTAATTGTAGTCTGCTCTCTCTTTTTTACAAGCATGCGTCCTCAGGCTGATATTTTTTTTAGATACGTACTCAGGCTGCTTTGTCAAACCAGGGCCTCAATGAAGCTAATAGCGCGCTATAGCATATCTAGAGGGTCCACGCTTAGTAATTTTGCTCGCTGTGGCGCTATTTGCGAAACAGCATGCTATATCGCCCTAAAACTTCATAGCGTTAGCGCGCTATTTTTTTCAGGCAAGTTGCTTTCACTTTTTCGTGGTGATGAACTACAATCTGTTGGTTCCACTTCTAAATCAGAAGATAATATCGCTAATGCTAATATTTTTTAATAAATAATTTATACTATGTTGTTGCCTTGTGAAATGTTGATGTTAGCCTTCTAAAATACTTGAGATCTATTTCTATATGTGGTTATGTATGTATGATTCAGTCACTTTTGGACTATATATATCTATTCGTTCTAGTAAAATTATTTATTTTTAGGCTATATTTAGTATTATTTTGAAAATGCTATTTAAAATATACCACACTATTACCACGATATAGCGTCCATATCGTTTGAAGGTGGCTGCCGCTAATTCATTTAGCACGCTATTTTAAACCTTGGTTAAGACGCGTTTGGCGGCCTGCATCCAGGCTGGTGGGGAAATACCGTACCCAAGTGCTTAAAAGATTGCATCTTTTAGCTGGAAAACATTAGGGCATGTCCAACACAGGCGCTACTGCAAGGGCGCTAGGAATTATTTCCTCGTCGTTTGGCGGTTGGAGAGGCTAATCCCAGCGGTAGTCCTAGCGTCGACGCAAAAGAAAGCAGGGGCGTGAAACTCTTTTCACCTGTCCTAGCTAAAGCACCGGAACCAACAGGAAGTCAGTCTGTCATCAGCAATTAGCGCTGCAAGGAGAGTACCTGGAGGATTTTACAATCTTTTGACATTCATTTGTTCTCTATTAGCGCCATATAGTATATAGCATTGTAATGCCCTTATACTCCTCTCAACATTAAAAAAAGGTGTGCATATACTAATAACAGTTGCTGAAATGAAACTAAAAATAAACAGACATGCACGGTTTACGAAGGATGGAAATACAGAGTTCATCACCATCCGTTTTAAATTATAAGATTAGATTACTTCAATGTGGGCTTACATACGCACTAAAATGAGTAAACAGACACACTGAAATGGGTCCAGGTATATAAGATTCAGAAAAAAGGAAGAGCATCTTAAGATACAGAACAGGTTACTAAATTGTTCAAACATATCGTACAAAAAAGATTATTTGCTCCAGAAAGATTCATGGCTCAGTTTAGGGTTGCATCAACATGCGGATATTTTTCAGACTAGGCTTAAACCACATTGTCGCCTGTCGGGGAAATCCCCAACCATCTTCTGGAAGGGTGATAACTCCCATGAGCTCATTTTCCCCTTGCTGCAGGTTACAACGACAAATACAACTAAATGCTGGTTCCCGAAATGCATAGTACGCGATGTACACACAATTTGACCTCATGAATGGAGTCAATGTTCCATCAGGAGCATTGCCATCATTTATCTTCAGGTTCAATGGATAATTCAGTCCAATGAACAGAGAGTGTGTGCCAAGGCTGTCAACTCGACTCCAATTGGGTCCAATCAGGGATAGATCTTTCTCAAAAACATGTATGACAGGGGCAGGACACTCCCGCAGGATAAGGCCATTACCATGATGCAGAACTTCTGCAGGCTCAAGGTGATCATTGCTACGTATATACCGATCTTCATGGATGATCATCAAGCGCTTGCCATCGGCTGATCGAGCTAAAAACCATCTGCCAGATGGTTCCTTCATCGGTGATGGGATCACGAATGGCGGGGCAAGGTGTGCATCTGCATTGTAAACGGAGACAACAAAAAATAGTGTTTGAATGGCTCGGGAAGACAATAATACCAGTAGCTGCAACTTCACATTTGTAGGATCAAATGGAGGATGCAGTCATTATACTTGTATAAAATCTCGAAGAAATAAAATTGTTCCCATTTGAGATGTATGTTAATTACACTCATATTCATTGATGGTAGATACATGTCTCAACCTTATCTGATCCATGATTGTAATGCTTTGAGTACATCGAATATTCAAATAAATTGAAAGTTTGCATGCATCAATTGATGAAGAGGCCAGGGCTAAGCTCCTTATTCATATTCTGACAAGAGCATGCAGTAACTAATTCAGGAATGCATTCATATACTGCAATAATCTGGTTTGGGTTGACAGATTAGTGCACAGCATATACTACTGTAATTCGTTTGTAGCAATGGTTCAGTCAGGTTAGGATAATTTAATGGTGCACAGTCATTTGAAAGGTGAAAAAAAGTCTTAGTGAGCAATTAGTTATTTCAGTTACAATATATCATGAATGGGCTTGATATTAAAATTTATTGCGAAGTATATCATATGGATTGAAGAATTACCAGCCTGTGATTGATCCCAGCAATATGTGGTGCCGGTCCACCCATCCACCGCAACAATGAAGCCGTTGTGCTCGATGGCGTCACTGTAATCTACACCCCAACTAGCAAGAGAGAATAACCTCCACTCCTGGCTACCATTAGCCAGGTAAGCGAGTCCAGAATTGAATAGAGCGATGAGCTTGTAATCTGAGTAATGTCCAGCTTTTGTGGGCACTTCGCAAATTACAATCTTCAACAAAAACATGGCACGCCCATACGTCATGTACCTTTCAGGAGGCAAGTCGGGGAAGCCAATCCATTCCTCCCGAAAAATGTTGCAAGTTTCCGACGATGGTAGGGAGATTTCTTGGTGCGTGTAGATGTTCGCGAGGAACCAGTTCCCACCACTGTCCACGCCGGCGATCCAGTCGCCATTCATGCCAACCCAGAATCTATTGTCCATGAACGGCAGGATGGCTGTGCGCCGAGGATGGTCGAGGGGCACAACGTGGTACACCGTGTGGTGCGCACTACTATCATCATAGTGCCAATGGGCAGAATCGGGCATCAGCAAGCAGGGTCCATCCCAATGGTGTAGATTCATGTTGTCGGCGACATGGCGGCACAGCGTTTTGGAGCATGCGGCCAGCCGGACGTCGACTGTAACGTCCAGACTCTGGGCAATGAGATTGAACAGCTCGGCGGGGAGCTTCCCCCAGTCGCCATCCAGCTGGTCGTCGTTCGATGCCGCCATGGAGACGAGATGGATTTAAAAGGGCGGATGCAAGTATGTGTGATTGGAGTTTTGTAGGAGAGTCGAGCGGGAAGGAGGAGTGCTGCGGTTCTGCGGAGGGGTGAGGAGAGAAAGCTATGCAAATGGGAGATCTAGAGGATGAAAAAACTTGCTAGCAGCGGTTGGCGAGTGGAGAACGATGATGGAAGTGGAGAGCCAAGGATGGAAACGATGGACATGAAGAGTAGGAGTGGATATGACTTTTTTTATTCTTCAGCAGCTGCATCGAGGCGCCGAGTAAAACTTCGGCTAGGATAGCACGCCACTACGTCCTGGTGCAGTTACTGTCCCGTCAAATCAGTTTGACCACAGAAATGGTTTCTTTATTACAGTATAACTTAATTTTTTCGAACAATATATACTACTCCATTTAATATACTCACTCCGATTCATATTACTTGTCAAATGATATGGATGAATCTAGAACTAAAATGTGTCTAGATATATCTATATTATAGTCAACTAATATGAATCCGAGTTTGTTTGGTTCAAAGGATTTCTAAAGGTATCTTGTACGGAGTAGGATTTTTACACATAGGGATTTTTCCTATAGAGCTTGCTTGATTCAAAGGATTGAGAACCCTCCAAAATACCTATGGATTGCTTTCTCTACAATCCTATCTCTCGGTAATATTGCTATGTGTCTATAACAACTATGAAATGAACTCAATCTCAATAGAAATTTCCTTTGTCTTTCCTAATCAAACAACTAGTTATTTTATGTCTTCGTTTACAAATTAAGATAATTTTTAGGTTATAGGTAATCGTCGAGCTTATGTGATCATCTTTTATGATCAAACTTACTTGATCAGCCGCGGAGGCGCAAAGGAGCAGTGGTGTGCATTAATACGGCCGCATGGGGAAGGCACAGCTAGCGACGATGAGACGTATCGCCAGCATTGGCCTAGGGAACCGTCGCCACCATTAATAAAAGCTATCCCTTTGGGCACCATGTCTCCCACTACTCGTGTCACGCGCGCATGTGGGTTACGGATGGATGGGCTGGGGAAGCCGGACAGAAAACATGACAACCAGGGGGAAAATGAATAAAAATAATACAAAGTCGAAAATATTTCGAAAAATAAACTTTGTAAGAAACTCCATGCGTTTAGCAAATGCGAAGGCAATATGTTGAAACACGTCTAGACCACGTCTAGAACCACCGTCCCAAAGCTTAAGGATTATATTGATTTTTAGAAAGTCAAACTATGTTAAGTTTGACTAAGTTTTTACCAAAAGCATTAATATGCAAGATACAAAATCAATATTATTAGATAGAAAATAAATTATATTTTCATATGGTGTCTACAAAATATTATATGTGCTGATAGATTCTTCTAAGAGTTTGGTCGAACTTTACTTGGTTTGACTTTTCAAGAAAAATATACAAAGCTTTAAGCATTGGAACGGAGGTATTTTTCGAAGCACCTACATGTCTTTAGAAGACAAAAGAAAACATGGAGTAAGGTTGTTTTTTGTGCAAAAGTTTACGTCAAAATCTGGTTATTTGTGTAAAAAGAATCTCAAATTGTGTTATGTGCAAAAACTGCACCAAGAAGTGGTGGTATGTGCAATTTCCTCCGTCACACAAAAGGCAAGCCATTGATACATACTTAATTGTGAATAATTACAAAAGTAGTAGGCAGCTAATAAGCGCACATGATTAAACTGCTATGCGAGATCTTCAGCCACCAGAAGTCGTTCCCGCGCCTCTCTAGCATTGAAAATCACGCGTTCTGCGACTTCCATCAAAGAGACAAGCTGAGCTTTGATCCGTTCTCCCAGATGAATGGCCTCGTCACAACTCCTACGAGCACAGGCCGTGATCTCATCCACTTCTAGGAAAGACACCGCCTGCCTGTACCGAAATATCTTGATCCCTAACTCTCTGTTCTCCTCCCGCATGCTGGCAAGATCCAACTTCATCCTCCGACAAGATAAGCAAGGGGAGTGATCCTGCCAAAGGTAACAACAAACATATCGAGCGTTACCGGCAAACGAAGGGCACAAATTGGCTGATTAACGAATATGGTCACTAACATGTAGGACAGACTTAAGTGGTGTCTACATGTCAGTGACTCGAAGTACCCAAAAACCAGCAACCCAAAGTCAGCTAGTAATATTAACCTCCGTCTTCAGCTCCTTCATCCTCTTGAACGGCGGGGAAGCTGGCAACTTATCTTCTTCTACGACCTCTCGCTGGAACCTGACGTCGAAGGATGAGAGATCCTGCGAACGGATGTGCTGCGCCTGCGCGTGCGATTCCCCAGGGCGCTTCTGGCGTAACTCGGAGTTCTCCGCGCCGAGATGCGGAAGTTCCGCTCCCGGGGCCTTGTTGACCCTAAGCCGAGATAGCTCCTGTGTAAGCCGACGAAAAATGTTCAAAATGTTACAGATCAGGCATATCATTACCAGTGCAAACGAGGTAAGTGAATCTCCGGGATCTCGCCCAACGACCGCGGTTGGTCCAATGCCACCACATCTTCTCCGAGATTGACTAACTCCTTTACATCATCTTCTCCGACATTGACTATCTCCTTTACATCATCTTCTGCTCCGAGCTTGACCATCTCCTTTACATCATCTTCTCCTGCGAGCTTGATCATCTGCCTCACATCATCTTCTCCGGCGATATCGACCCTCTCCTGCGGAAGATAACAGATATAAGTCCGAGTATTACCAGCAAAACGAAGGTAATTAAAAGAGGCGTAGTAACCCTTGTGTCCTGGCTAATCAACGGCGGGGACGCTGAGCCCGCATCGTCTCCTCCGAGATCTCCCTTCGCAGGCAGGATTGTTAGAGACAGTGTACTTCTGGTAGTAGTATTTATGCGTGGGGCGCCAGGGGGTCGAGAAGCTAGGACTGCATCTTCTCCTCCGAGCTCTTCCTTGGTAGACATGACAAATGAAACGAGGTGTGGGGGGCGTAAAAGGTATAAAATGGCGGACGGCCGCCCCGCCTCGGCCCTCCAAGGCTTAATTTTTTTGCCTTACTAAACTAAAAACCCTATTTTGCGTCTCACACGGACTGCCCTCAGAGGGCTGCAGGGTCCCATATGCGTGCAGGTCCCACACTTTAGTGAGCACAAGTCATATGCGGTAGGTAGGCAAACTTCCAACAATCTTCTTTGTCAAGTGAAGACACGTCGTCAAGACTCTCTCTCTCTCTCCCCCCTTTTGTCATTGAAAAAAAAAGAATATTAGACGGGCGCGTAGCCTGCACTGCAGGGGGGCGATTTTGACAAAAGTAATCCTTTTGGCGAAGAAAAACACAGAAAGCCACACAAAAAGGTTAGTCCAGTGAAATAGATTGCTCAGAGGGTCAGTCCGTGCTTTTCTTTGCCAAAAGGGTTATTTCTGTCAAAATCGCCGCACTGCAGGTTTGCAGCACTGAAAAACCTTGCGTGCCAGTCAACATCACTTCCCGGATAGGTTGAAGCATTTCGAGGCCGTGACTGCTCTCCCTTCCTCTTCTCCTTCCGTGTGATGCCGCTTCCACCTTTTATCCTTTGCAACATTTGCAAAAAATTGTCCGTGACTTGTGCTCACTGAAGTGTGGGACCTCACGCATGGGAACCACACGTAAGTGACAGACATGTTGGTGTAATAATTCGGGTGATCATTATACTGTATTAGAACTCCGTACAAAGTTTCGTATGGATTCAAGGGTAGGAAAGCCAAGTTAACTTATTTACATGACATTATTTTTTCCATGAAGCCAAGTTAACTCATCTAACACTTGGTACATTTTGGTTATATATTCGAAATTTTACTTGAAACTTGTTGGTCATGCCATTTTACTACTCGCCTAACACTTTTTCCGCGCGTGAAGGGATGGGGTGGGCGTGATGCTACCCTAAATTTGTGGGACCCCAAAAAACTTGCAAATACGAGCGCTTCATCCAAAAGAAACACACTCTTGTCCCCTACCCCCCCCCATGATTTTGACCTAAATTTGAAATCAAGCCAAAGGTGGTTCAAAAACGGCAATCGGAAATCATGGATTGTTCATCATTTTTCTATATAGCTAGGGAAAATAGCAGACATGCCATACCAATGTTTTAGAAAAGAGCCCTTCAAAAAAGTGTGGCAACATGTTGGAATTCGACCATCTTAATTTCTTCCCACGTGTGAGCTTTGGTACTACTACTACACAAGAACCATGTCAAACTTTTGAATCATGGCCCATTTTATGTATATATTTGCAACTTTTCATGCACGCATGAAAACTTTGCAAAATATGTGCATTTTGGGTTGTCGCACATAAATGTGTGTTTACTTGTCTGCCACCAATTAATCCAATTCTCATTTGTGGGGAAACATGACACGAGATGGCCATTTCCAAAGTTTCATGAATTATCTCAATGTGAATCCATATATGTACAATTTTTGGGGGCTAAATTTCATGTTTTAAACCTAGCTAGTATTTGACCAAGATTCAAATGGGCATAAAATTCAAAAAAAAACAGAAAAATGAAAAACCAAAGCACATAGCCTTCTTATGTCATATAGTAAGAATTCAAGTTGATAAACAAGGTCTAGACATATTCAAACTAGACAAATCATGTATCTACCCCTAACACTCTAAACTCTGTCTTATGAAATCAAGCATGAAGAGAAGTGGTTTTGGGTTTCAAACATGGAAATTTCAAAAACCTCCCAAAAGCTTCATTTTAGAGTGACTAAGAAGGATCCATGCTTACCTTTTAATTTTCAGATTTTAAACTTGTTTAAATCTTTGTGAAACCTAGGATTTGACCAAGATTCAAATGGGCATAAAAATTCAGGAAAAAGCCAAAAGAATGATAAACCAAAGCACATAGCATTCTTATGTCATACAGTAAGCATTCAAGTTGATTAACAAGGTCTAGACATATTCAAACTAGAAAATCATGTATATATCTGTCCCTAACCTTAAACTCTGTCTTATATATGAAGTCAATCATGAAGAGAAGTGGTTTGGGTTTCAAACATGAAAATTTCAAGAACATCCCAAAAGTCGCTTCATTTTAGAGTGACTAAGAAGGATCCAGGCTTACCTTTTCGTTTTCATATTATATACTTGTTTAAATCCAGGTCAAACATAGGATTTGACCAAGATTCAAATGGGCATAAAATAAAATAAAATAGAAGAAAAACAAAAGCACATAGTCTTCTTATGTCATATAGTAAGCTTTCAAGTTGATAAACAAGGTTTAGACATGTTCAAACCAGACAAATCATGTATCTAGCCCCTAACCATAAACTCGGTCGATCTTATGAAGTCTAGCATGAAGAGAAGTCGTATTGGTTTCAAACATGAAAATTTCAAGAACCACCCAAAATCTTCAAATGGGCATAAAATTCAAAAAACCAGAAAAATGAAAAACCAAAGCACATAGCCTTCTTATGTCATATAGTAAGCATTCAAGTTGATAAACAAGATCTAGACATATTCAAACTAGACAAATCATGTATCTACCCCTAACACTCTAAACTCTGTCTTATGAAGTCAAGCATGAAGAGAAGTGGTTTTGGGTTTCAAACATGGAAATTTCAAAACCTCCCAAAAGCTTCATTTTAGAGTGACTAAGAAGGATCCATGCTTACCTTTTAATTTTCATATTTTAAACTTGTTTAAATCTTTGTGAAACCTAGGATTTGACCAAGATTCAAATGGGCATAAAAATTCAGGAAAAAACCAAAAGAATGATAAACCAAAGCACATAGCATTCTTATGTCATAGAGTAAGCATTCAAGTTGATTAACAAGGTCTAGACATATTCAAACTAGAAAATCATGTATATATCTGTCCCTAACCTTAAACTCTGTCTTATGAAGCAATCATGAAGAGAAGTGGTTTTGGGTTTCAAACATGAAAATTTCAAGAACATCCCAAAAGTCGCTTCATTTTAGAGTGACTAAGAAGGATCCAGGCTTACCTTTTCGTTTTCATATTTTATACTTGTTTAAATCCAGGTCAAACATAGGATTTGACCAAGATTCAAATGGGCATAAAAAATAGAAGAATGAAAAACAAAAGCACATAGTCTTCTTATGTCATATAGTAAGCTTTCAAGTTGATAAACAAGGTTTAGACATGTTCAAACCAGACAAATCATGTATCTAGCCCCTAACCATAAACTCGGTCGATCTTATGAAGTCTAGCATGAAGAGAAGTCGTATTGGTTTCAAACATGAAAATTTCAAGAACCACCCAAAATCTTCAAATGGGCATAACATTCAAAAAACCAGAAAAATGAAAAACCAAAGCACATAGCCTTCTTATGTCATATAGTAAGCATTCAAGTTGATAAACAAGCATGTCTAGACATATTCAAACCCGACAAATCATGTATCTACCCCTAACCCTAAACTCTGCATGTCTTATGAAGTCAACCATGAAGAGAAGTGGTTTTGGGTTTCAAACATTGAGATTTCAAGAACCCCCCAAAAGCTTCATTTTAGAATGACTAGCTAGGAAGGATCCAGGCTTACCTTTTCATTTTCATGTTATAGACTTGTTTAAATCTTGGTCAAACCTAGGATTTGACCAAGATTCAAATGGGCATAAACATTCAGAAAAAAAAACCAAAGCACATATAGTCTTCTTATGTCATAAAGTTGATAAACAAGGTCTAGACATATTCAAACTAGACAAATCATGTATCTACCCCCTAAAGCCCTAAACTAGCTTTGTCTTATGAAGTCAAGCATGAAGAGAAATGGTTTTGGGTTTCAAATTAAACATGGAAATTTCAAGAACCCACCCCCCCAAAGCTTCATTTTGGAGTGACTAAGAAGGATCCAGGTTTACCTTTTCATTTTCATGTTTTAAACTGGTTTAGATCTTGGTCAAACCTATGATTTCACCACGACTCAAATGGGCATAAAAATAAAAAAAAATAAAAAGAAAAACCAAAGCACATAGCCTTCTTATGTCATATATAGTAAGCATTCAACTTGATGAACATGGCTGGTCTAGACATATTCATAATAGAAAAAACGTGTATCTACCCCCTAACGATTAATTAACTTTGTCTTAATTATGAAGTCAAGCATGAAGAGAAGTGTTTTTGGGTTTCAGACATGGAAATTTTGAAAACCTCCCAAAAACTTCATCTTAGAGTGACAAAGAAGGATCCAAGCTTACCTTTTCATTTTCATGTTTTAAGCTTGTTTAAATATTGGTCAAGCCTAGGATTTGACCAAGATTCAAATGGGCATAAAAATTCTGGAAAAATAAAAAAATTAAAAACCAAAGCACATAGTCTTCTTACGTCATATATATCTATAGTAAGCATATTCAAGTAGATAAACAAGGTATAGACATATTCAAAACAGACAAATCATGTATCTACCCCTAACCCTAAACTCGGTCTTATGATGCCTAGCATGAAGAGAAGTCGTTTTGGGTTTCAAACGTTTAAGCCAAAAGCCCCATTTCATATATTTCAAACTTATTCAAATTTGGTTCAAATTTGAAAGACATACAAGTTATAGCACACATAGTGCATACATGTTCACACATACTGCACTAGATGCTAATTAACCCTATAGTTTGAGGCCATTTGGATGAGGTCGAAAAAATTCTTGGATTAGAAATGGGGTTGTTCGAACCCCGTAGTTGGATTTTTTATGAACTTGATATGTAGTACTGGGCAAAACCCTAGTTTAACCTATTTAATTATAGATTCGTAGGTTGATTTTTCTACCTTTTTATTACTATTACTATGCAGCACACGTGTGTTTGCCCGTCGAGTGAAACTCGGAGGAAGAGGGATCACTCGGAAGGAGAGAAGAAGGGAGAGAATTATGGTGTCTCCCCTTTTTCGGGTGATGATGTTGACTTTTGTGCAGGGTTTGTCAGTGAGCAGGAGGTGCGAGCGAGCGAGCGAGCGAGTCGAGCGAGGCCGAGAATGAGAGAGATTTGTTTTTTTGTGAGAGGGACAACCGAAGGATCCAGAAGGACCCACAGACTTCCAAAACGCATCCTGATGCGTCTTCTCTTGACAAAGAAGATGGCTTGGAGTTTGCGTACCTACTGCACTTGACTTGTGCTCACTGAAGTGTGGGACCTCACGCATGGGCACCACACGTAAGTGACAGACCTGTTGGTGTAAAAACTCGGTTGATTATTATAGTGCATTAGAACAAAGTTTCCTATGGATTCAAGGGTAGGAAATCCAAGTTAACTCATTTACATGACATTAATTTTTCCATGAAGCAAAGTTAACACATCTATCAATTGGTACATTTTGGAGTGACTAAGAAGGATCCATGCTTATTCGTTTTCACGTGTTAAATTTGTTTAAATCTTGCTCAAACCTAGGATTTCACCAAGATTGAAATGGGCATGAAAATTCAAAAAAAAATGAAATACCAATGCACATATCTCTTCTGTCATATAGTAAGCATTCAAGATGATAAACAAGGTCTAGACATATTCAAACCAGGCAAATCATGTATCTACTCCCTAACGACCCTAAACTCCGTCTTATGAAGTAAGGCATGAAGAGAAGTGGTTTTGGGTTTCAAACATGCAAATTTCAAAAACCTCCCAAAAGCTTCATTTTAGAGTGACTAAGAAGGATCGAGGCTTACCTTTTCATTTTCATGTTTTAAACTTGTTTAAATCTTGGTCAAACCTAGCTAGTATTTGACCAAGAATCAAATGGGCATAAAATTAAAAGAAAATCAGAAAAATGAAAAACCAAAGCACATAGCCTTGTTATGTCATATAATAAGAATTCAAGTTGATAAACAAGGTCTAGACATATTCAAACTAGACAAATCATGTATCTACCCCTAACACTCTAAACTCTGTCTTATGAAGTCAATTAAGCATGAAGAGAAGTGGTTTTGGGTTTCAAACATGGAAATTTCAAAAACCTCCCAAAAGCTTCATTTTAGAGTGACTAAGAAGGATCCGTGCTTACCTTTTAATTTTCAGATTTTAAACTTGTTTAAATCTTTGTGAAACCTAGGATTTGACCAAGATTCAAATGGGCATAAAAATTCAGGAAAAAACCAAAAGATTGATAAACCAAAGCACATAGCATTCTTATGTCATATAGTAAGCATTCAAGTTGATAAACAAGGTCTAGACATATTCAAACTAGAAAATCATGTATATATCTGCCCCTAACCTTAAACTCTGTCTTATGAAGTCAATCATGAAGAGAAGTGGTTTTGGGTTTCAAACATGAAAATTTCAAGAACATCCCAAAAGCCGCTTCATTTTAGAGTGACTAAGAAGGATCCATGCTTACCTTTTCGTTTTCATATTTTATACTTGTTTAAATCCAGGTCAAACATAGGATTTGACCAAGATTCAAATGGGCATAAAATAAAAAAATAGAAGAATGAAAAACAAAAGCACATAGTCTTCTTATGTCATATAGTAAGCTTTCAAGTTGATAAACAAGGTTTAGACATGTTCAAACCAGACAAATCATGTATCTACCCCTAACCATAAACTCGGTCGATCTTATGAAGTCTAGCATGAAGAGAAGTCGTATTGGTTTCAAACATGAAAATTTCAAGAACCTCCCAAAATCTTCAAATGGGCATAAAATTCAAAAAACCGGAAAAATGAAAAACCAAAGCACATAGCCTTCTTATGTCATATAGTAAGCATTCAAGTTGATAAACAAGCATGTCTAGACATATTCAAACCCGACAAATCATGTATCTACCCCTAACCCTAAACTCTGCATGTCTTATGAAGTCAACCATGAAGAGAAGTGGTTTTGGGTTTCAAACATTGAGATTTCAAGAACCCCCAAAAGCTTCATTTTAGAATGACTAAGAAGGATCCAGGCTTACCTTTTCATTTTCATGTTATAGACTTGTTTAAATCTTGGTCAAACCTAGGATTTGACCAAGATTCAAATGTGCATAAACATTCAGAAAAAATCAAAAAATCAAAAACCAAAGCACATATAGTCTTCTTATGTCATATAGTAAGAATTCAAGTTGATAAACAAGGTCTAGACATATTCAAACCAGACAAATCGTGTATCTACACCTAACCCTAAACTATATCTAATGAAGTCAAGCATGATGAGAAATGGTTTTGGGTTTCAAACATGGAAATTTCAAAAACCTCCCAAAAGCTTCATTTTAGAGTGACTAAGAAGGATCCAGGCTTACCTTTTCATTTTCATGTTTTAAACTTATTTAAATCCTGGTCAAAACTAGGATTTGATCAAGATTCAAATGGGTATAAAATAAAATAAAAAACGCACATAGCCTTTTTCTGTCATATAATGATCATTCAAGTTGATAAACATGGTCTAGACATATTCAAACTAGAAAATCGTGTATCTACCCTGTCCCTAGCTAACCCTAAACTCTGTCTTATGAAGTCAAGCATGAAGAGAAGTGGTTTTGGGTTTCAAACATGGAAATTTTGAAAACCTCCCAAAAACTTCATCTTAGAGTGACAAAGAAGGATCCAAGCTTACCTTTTCATTTTCATGTTTTAAGCTTGTTTAAATATTGGTCAAGCCTAGGATTTGACCAAGATTCAAATGGGCATAAAAATTCTGGAAAAATAAAAAAAATAAAAACCAAAGCACATAGTCTTCTTACGTCATATATATCTATAGTAAGCATATTCAAGTAGATAAACAAGGTATAGACATATTCAAAACAGACAAATCATGTATCTACCCCCTAACCCTAAACTCGGTCTTATGATGCCTAGCATGAAGAGAAGTCGTTTTGGGTTTCAAACGTTTAAGCCAAAAGCCCCATTTCATATATTTCAAACTTATTCAAATTTGGTTCAAATTTGAAAGACATACAAGTTATATCACACATAGTGCATACATGTTCACACATATTGCACTAGATGCTAATTAACCCTATAGTTTGAGGCCATTTGGATGAGGTCGAAAAAATTCTTGGATTAGAAATGGGGTTGTTCGAACCCCGTAGTTGGATTTTTTATGAACTTGATCTGTAGTACTGGGCAAAACCCTAGTTTAACCTATTTAATTATAGATTCGTAGGTTGATTTTTCTACCTTTTTATTATTATTACTATGCAGCACACGTGTGTTTGCCCGTCGAGTGAAACTCGGAGGAAGAGGGATCACTCGGAAGGAGAGAAGAAGGGAGAGAATTATGGTGTCTCCCCTTTTTCAGGTGATGATGTTGACTTTTGTGCAGGGTTTGTCAGTGAGCAGGAGGTGCGAGCGAGCGAGTCGAGCGACACTAGTAGGAAAATGCTTATAGGTGGAGCTTAGTTCTGTGGCGCAACAAGAAAACTGCGCCACAGAATTTTTTTTGTGGCGCACGAGACTGTGTGCGCCACAAAAATAGCTTATTTTTGTGGCGCATTGCTGAACCTTGCGCCACAGAAACTATGTGGGGCCCACATCCTGGCACTCCCAATTATTAGCGTAGGTATTTCTGGCACAAGGCTGCTGCGCCACGAAATAACTATTTCTGTGCCGCACTTGCTCCGGTGCGCCACAGAAGTTGTTGATTCTGTGGCGCACTTGAGCTGGTGCGCCACAGAAATAGGGGAACTTATATTATCCCCGTACCCCTCCCCGCGCCGCCTCTCTCCCTTCTCCCCCTCCGATCCGTACCAAGGCGCGCCGCCATGGTCGTCGCCGTCGCCATCGCCGTCGCCGCCGCCTTCCTCCGCGAGGGGCGCATGCCCCCACGCTCCACCCATCCCCGCCACCAGCAGCACATGCCGCTGCGGCGTGGAGGAGGAGGGGCCAAGGCGTGCAGGAGGAGGGTCCGGCGCCGCCGCATCAAGGAGGAGGCCGAGCCGCCGCGTCCTCCACCTCCTCCACCCCTGCCATCGTCGTCAACCTCCTCCTCCACCCCTGTTTTCGGTGAGCTCCACCTCTGCCCTCCCCTCCCTCTTCCTCTCCCGCGCGAGCACAAGGTGCTCGATGAAATGCTCTGGATGCTGTGCTATCTGCTACTTTGATTGTCTTGCTATGGTAACTGAATCCATGCAATTGCTTGGTTCTGGACATTGGGTGATTCAATCTTCACCTGTGCCAGGTTGCAATTGATGTCTAATGCAATTGTAATTAACTGCTTATCACCTTGTATGTGCACAGGGATTGAATTATGATCCCATTGCTTGCAGTTGTTGCCTGTCAAGAACTGCATGAAAGCCTTGATTGCTTTACTGAAGCTTTGGCTTTAGTAAAGTGTCATGTGCAGGTCATGCTGCTATTGCTTGATTAATTGCTGCTATGCTTGTTACTGATGGAGCTATAGTTGATTAATTGGTGCTATGTTTGTTACTGATGCTGCTATATTGCTTGATTAATTGGTGCTATGCTTGTCACTTCTTATTAATGAACCATGTGTTGGTGATGATTCAGTTAAACTAAATGGATTTGATTTGTTATCCAAATAGAGATATTCACAGTAGGGAATCATGTAAATGAATGCCACTATGGTATCCTTTGAAGAAAATGGGAAGTTTCTGATGGTGTAAAAGACTAGGTGATGCTAGGTTATTCAGTTGGCTGTCAAGGTTGGTTTTATCTGGTTAACATGGATTGGCTATGTGCTCTTGCTTACTTATGCATATCCATCTCTACTGGATTGACTAGCTCAGGCTTGGCCTCTCTCTTGCCAGCATCACTTTGTTACTACCAAGTGATGAGTAATCCCTTATGGACCCTAGCTTTGTTTTGAACTCAACTGAGTAATGATATATTTCTTTTTCTTGTTGGCTTTGATGAAATTAGAGATATCCACAGTAGGGGATCATGTAAATGAATGCCACTGTGGTATCCTTTGAAGAAAATGGGAAGTTTCTGATGGTTTAAAAGACTAGGTGATGCTAGGTTATTAAGTTGGCTGTCAAGGTTGGTTTTATCTGGTTAACTTGGATAGGCTATGTGCTCTTGCTTACTTATGCATATCCATCTCTACTGGATTGACTAGCTCAGGCTTGGCCTCTCTCTTGCCAGCATCACTTTGTTACTACCAAGTGATGAGTAATCCCTTATGGACCCCAGCTTTGTTTTGAACTCAATTGAGTAATGATAAATTTCTTTTTCTTGTTGGCTTTGATGAAAATAGAGATATTCACAGTAGGGGATCATGTAAATGAATGCCACTGTGGTATCCTTTGAAGAAAAAGGACTGTTTCTGATGGTTTTAAAAGGCTAGGTGGTGCTAGGTGATTAAGTTGGCTACCAAGACTTGTCTCATCTGGTTAGCTGGGATATGCTATGTGTTGTTGCTTGTTTAGGCATATCTATCACTTACTGGATTTACTGGTTCTTGATTGGCCTCTCTTTTGCCAGCATCACTTGGTCTATATACCAAGTGATGAATAATCCCTTTGGAGCATCTGTTCCATGCATGCTATATATGTGTATTTGACCATGCTTATGATGGATTTCTTTTAAGGACTCTAGCTAGATTAGAGGGGAAAAAGTTGCTGCTTTGTTGCCTATGATAATGGATCATCAAATGTTTCCCTTTGTCCCTGGTTGCCTCCTTAATTGATGCCTTATGATCCAAATGACCCAAGTCCCTTGCATGATCCCATTTGTCCCTAATGTTGCTTAAGATGAATAAATTCCCTCTAATCACCATTTGGAGATCAAGACTAGTTCTTGATTTCCATTAGCTAGACTCCAATATTAAAAATGTCTCCCAAATATGGAGACAAACATTTTAACATTACCCCAATGTTATTTCTCTCAAATGGACAGTTTCTGATTGGCCTCTCTTTTGCCAGCATCACTTGGTCTATATACCAAGTGATGAATAATCCCTTTGGAGCATCTGCTCCATGCATGCTATGTGTGTTTGAGCATCTTGACTTATGTCACCATGGTTGCTGGTTTGGTGGTGTTTTTGTACTTGCCGATGATTAGATGGTTGGTCGATCACTCGTACACTCGGGGGTGGAGCAAGTGAGCCTGGTGTGATGGCACAAATATCAATATCTTGTGCATCCTACCTGGCCTCACTTACTCCATCCCTGGATGTTAATATTTGTTTCGACCAACAAAGTATGAGGCATTCCATTTAGTTCATACTAGCTACTTCTTAATTGCATTGGCCTTTCTTCCATTTTAGTGCCGATGATTAAATTGTTTGGTCACTTGTACACTCTGGGGTGGGGCCACTGAGCCTGGTGCGATGGCACAAATATCAATCTCTTGTGCATCCTACCTGGCCTCGCTGACCCCACCCCTGAATGTTAATATTTCTTTCGACCAACAAAGTATGAGGCATATGATATCTAGTTGAGATACCACTTGGCTCTTTCTTCCATTTTAGTGCCGATGATTAGAATGTTTGGTCACCTATACGCCGCAATATACATTGTAGACGGGCCCCCCTTTCCCCGGCCGCCGTTCCGTGAACGAGTCTTTGACGAGACAACAACGCCGACCTGCCTCTCCGGCGCAGAACCACGCCAGTCCCAGCCGCCTCTCTTGTGGCCGCGTCTCCTGCGCCCTGCACTCTTCGCCTTCTTGCCCGGTGAACAATAGACTTATCGTTGGAATAAGGAAGCCGACGACGGTCGATCGCAATCTAATCTTGCGACCGGCCGTCATCGGTTTCCTTATTCCAACGATCAGTCTATTGGTTCATCGGGCAAGAAGGCGAACAGTGCAGGACGCAAGACACACGGCCACAAGGGAGGCGGCTGGGACTGCCGTGGTTCTGCGCCGGAGAGGCAAATCGGCGTTGTTGTCTCGTCAAGGACCCGTTCACGGAACGGCGGCCGGGGAAAGGGGGCCCTTCTGCAAAGTATATTGCGGCGTATACTGCAACTATGGTTTCTGACCATAGTATTTTGTGTTGACCAACAATGTATGAGGCACTTATTCCATTTTGTCATTCCATTTGCTTTGATATTTTCAAAATGCCGATGATTAAAATGTTTGGTCCCCGTACACTCTGGGGTGGCGTAAGTGAGCCTGGTAAGATAGCACAAATATCAATCTCTTGTGCATCGGACTTGGTCTCGCTTACGCCATCCCGGAATGCTAATATTTGTGTTGACCAACAATGTATGAGGCACTTATTCCATTTTGTCATTCCATTTGCTTTGGTATTTCCAAAATGCCGATGATTAAAATGTTTGGTCCCCGTACACTCTGGGGTGGCGTAAGTGAGCCTGGTAAGATAGCACAAATATCAATCTCTTGTGCATCGGACTTGGTCTCACTGACGCCATCCCGGAATGTTAATATTTGTGTTGACCAACAATGTATGAGGCATTTATTCCATTTCTCTTGTGCATCGGACTTGTTGGTCTCACTTTCTTCCATTTTCATCATAGTAGGAACTGGATATGAAGACCCGATGCAAGCGAGCCTGGTGGGTAGAGAGGAGGGGAGCAAAGGAGGAACCGGATGAAGACTACTTTGTATCTCGAAATTGTGAAATTTGTATGAATTAAGAGTTGTATGCAAAACATTTGTATATATTGTTGTATAATGTGATGATGATGTATAATGTTGCTATGTTATATGTGTTCACATTATATCTGTCTATATTATATCTGTATATAACCTGTATACTGTGTATAAAACCTGTATAATACACCAGGCAGTATAAAATCGAGTATACCTGTACAATGTTCTGTGGCGCACCAAAATGTAATTCAGTGGCGCACCTATTTCTGTGGCGCATGGGTAACCATGTGCGCCACAGAAACCTTAATTCTGTGGCGCACGGGCACCTGCGCCACAGAAACCTTATTTTTGTGGCGACGTTTCTGTGGCGCACCACCCGTGCGCCACAGAATCACTTTTTCGTGCGCCACTGATGAGGCTTTTCCTACTAGTGCGAGGCCGAGAATGAGAAAGATTTGTTTTTTTTGTGAGAGGGTGATGACCCACAAGTATAGGGGATCGCAACAGTCTTCGAGGGAAGTATTACCCAATTTATTGATTCGACACAAGGGGAGACAAAGAATACTTGTAAGCCTTAACAGCGGAGTTGTCAATTCAGCTGCACCTGGAAACAGACTTGCTCGCAAGAGTTTATCAGTAGTAACAGTTTTATGGCAGTAGGAATAGTGAAATAACAGCAGCGGTGAAATAAAGCAGTAGTGATTATAGTAAACAGCAGGATTAAAATACTGTAGGCACAGGACGGATTAACGGGCGTTGCATGGATGAGAGAAACTCATGTAACAATCAAAGCAGGGGCATTTGCAGATAATAATAAAACGGTATCCAAGTACTAATTAATCAATAGGCATGTGTTCCATATATAGTCGTACGTGCTCGCAATGAGAAACTTGCACAACATCTTTTGTCCTACCAGCCGGTGGCAGCCGGGCCTCTAGGGAAACTACTGGATATTAAGGTACTCCTTTTAATAGAGTACCGGAGCAAAGCATTAACACTCCGTGAACACATGTGATCCTCACATCACTACCATCCCCTCCGGTTGTCCCGATTTCTGTCACTTCGGGGCCATTGGTTCTGGACAGCGACATGTGTATACAACTTGCAGGTAAGATCATAAACAATGAATATCTTCATGAAATAATAACATGTTCAGATCTGAGATCATGGCACTCGGGCCCTAGTGACAAGCATTAAGCATAACAAGTTGCAACAATATCATAAAAGTGACATCTACGGATACTAGGCACTATGCCCTAACAATCTTATGACTATTACATGACCAATCTCATCCAATCCCTACCATCCCCTTCAGCCTACAGCGGGGGAATTACTCACACATGGATGGGGGAAACATGGCTGGTTGATGGAGAGGCGTTGGCGGTGATGGCGGTGAAGATCTCCTCCAATTCCCCGTCCCGGCGGAGTGCCAGAACGGAGACTTCTGGCTCCCGAGATGGAGTTTCGCGATGTGGCGGCTCTCTGGAGGGTTTCTGGCGACTTCGACTTCTCTCCGTGCGTTTTTAGGTCGAGGCCGATAAGTAGTCCGAAGGAGGGCGTCGGAGGCCGACCGAGGGGGCCACACCATAGGGCCGCGCGGGCCCCCCTAGGCCGCGCCGCCTTATGGTGTGGGGCCCTCGGGCCTCCACCTTACTTGCCCTTCTGGCTCCGTGAGTCTTCTGGAAAAATAGGGCCTTCTGTATAAATTCCGAGGTTTTTCCTGAAAGTTGGATTTCTGCACAAAAACGAGACACCAGAGCAATTATGCTGAAAACAGCGTTAGTCCGTGTTAGTTGTATCCAAAATACACAAATTAGAGGCAAAACAATAGCAAAAGTGTTCGGGAAAGTAGATACGTTTTGGACGTATCAACTCCCCCAAGCTTAGCTTATTGCTTGTCCTCAAGCAATTCAGTTAACAACTGAGCGATAAAAGAACTTTCACGAACACATTTGCTCATATGATGTATATATTCTCATGCTATGGCTAATACTTAAGCAGTTCATAATGAGACACATGCAAATAAGATCATCCAACAGCTATGTCAATCATGGAGAGGTACCAACAATTAATAATAAGCATCATGAATCATGTATATAAGCAGGATTGCAATGTTCATAAGAGAATATGATAAAGTGGTATCTCGCTTGCCCGTATTTGATCAGCAAAACATAAATGCCGAGGCACCTCTGGAGTTCATAGAAAGACTAGAAGTAGTGATTGTCAAAGATAAAAACATCAAAGTTATACCACAATCAATCATATTTTGAGACAAGCATATTATACTAAGAATGACATGTGCTCTCAAGATAGTGCTCAAAGAAATAATGGCGACACAACATCACTACTACTATTAAAAGACTCAGACCGGCAGATCCGAACATCTAGACCGTCTATTCACAGTATTGAACGGTTCAGATTTAAGTTAAAACATTGTTAGACGCCAAACTCCCACGCCAAAACAGACCAACAGGAGACAGAAAAAAAGCAAGACTCAGCAAATTACAACCGCTGCCCACGATTTCTACACCATCTTGCCAATGACGCCCCTGCACACGGCCGCACACTGCAGGCTGCCGGCGCCCTGTCCGACCTAGCCGACGCCTGAACACTGCAGGCCGCCGAGGCCCTGTCCGACGTCGCCCTAGCCTACCATTGCACGCTGCCGGCGCCCTGTCTGAGCTCGCCCTAGCCGACGCCTGCACACTGCAAGTCGCCGACGCCCTGTCCGACGTCGCCCTGGCCTAGCACTGCACGGCGCCGACGCCCTCTCCGACCTCGCCCTGGCCGACGCCTTCGCACGCACGCCACCGGCGCCCTTTCCAACCTCGCCCTGGCAGACGCCTTCGCACTCGCCGCCGGCGCTTTGCTCTGCCTCCCAGGTCGCCTCCTCCATCTGCACCCATCTGCCTCCAGCTGCTCCAAGGGCATCTCCAGCACGTCCAGCACGTCCGGCTTATCCAAGGACATCTCCACCACGTCCAGCTTCTCCGATTCTTCAAGGTGATTTCAACCGTGCTTTAGACTTCACTAATGCAATTGTCATAGTCATGCAACGATCATAGCATATTGTTTTCTCCTCAAAACCTGAAACAATTAAAACAAGGAACGAAAGCATTACATAGGAATTCACTGCAGAAAAACATATGCCAACTGATACACTGTAATCACTATTACTTCCAATAATTCAGTACTAGGATACAGGATCAAAACTTCAGATCTTCGTGCTAACAAATGCTTTATCAATTTAAAGAATGACTCAACTTCAACTAAGAGGTTTCAGTGCTGGCCATTTCTAACCAGAAACTCAGATACACCAATGGTTCAACATTGCTATTGCTATTAAAATTGAACTCATGCAATTACCACCACTGTGCTACAAATGGATTTACCAACACATTATTTACATTATCAACAGTATCTTTTTCCAGACATGTCATCCTCCAGGCGCACCCCGTTTCAAGACAGAACGAACGGGCAAAACAATGGTATTGAATTAAGGCAGTGGCTGCGTTGAACTCGCTTTTTATTATTGGAAATATATGTACTAATCTCCGGTAACATATGCCAAACATGCAGATCCAAAAGAGGCCGAGAGACAGAGGAAAAGAGAGTGGTATGCAAAAAATAAAGAGGAGATTTTGAAACGCAGACGGCAGGCACGGGAGCTTAAAAAACAGACAACGACCTTTACAGTTTCCGATAGCACAGTATGTCATACACCTGATACTGGACAATCCGGATTCACCCAGCTGCAAAACAGAACACCTGCAGGAGGTCATGTCCTCCGAACTTGTGTCATATTTTTTGTAATGCAACTATATGTATGCAATATGACGTACTGATTTTTTAGCTGAACTGAATTTGTAGATGTGGCTCCTGTTGGCAGACGTAACTATAAATCTCACATGAGTTCATCAGATTCATCGCAATTCCCTGGAGATGGTTCACTCCACCATTTAGCAGGTATGATAGTACGCGACATCATGTTTCTTTACTATATATATATATGTTGCTCTCTAATCTTATTTGTACCAATGTTTGCATTGTCCAGGTGGTGAGTGTACTGTGGGTTGCAGTAATGTTTCTCTCGATCAACAGGGCACGTCCACTTTAAACTATGATAACTCTGGCCCAGTTACAAACAATCGGGATGAACAGATTCAACAAGGGAAAACACATCTAAGTGGTCAAAGCTGATATTCTAGATTGTCTGTCGAGCAAAAGGCAGATTACATACAGAGACAGCGTATATATATCCCGCCAAAAAAAAAAGATGGCTGCAGCCCAGAGTGGTGTTAATTGTAAAGAATTGTCTGAAAAAACAGCGGTGCCCTCACTGATTTCACAGCATATCCCATTGAGCAACGTAACCAACACAGATGCAAATGGTATATAAACCTGATTCCACTCAACGTTATAAAACTGGTATATGGATTAATTGTTTCATGTGTGGCTGCAGGGCTACGTTCATATGCAACCCCGGAGAGTACCGATCCTGGTGAATGCGGTATATTACCTAGAACATGCACTCCTCAGGATACACCTGCTAACAACCTCAATGCTATGGTTTTTACCTATTGCCATAATCTGACAGGGCAACCTAACTGTTTTACATATTTTACTGTAGGTACTGGGGGGATTAGATATGGATATTCCGGCATTACCAACGATCTTACCACGCCATGCAGTGATTCAGTGATGCGCGGCGACCGTAGAACTGATTGGCTACACAGTAATTTTACTTACCTGGGAGATGTGAGATCCGTCAAAGATCGGCAAAATTTGTCCACATCTGCAGGGTTGCATTGGCAAGAGAGCTTCGCTGAAAAATGTGCATATTCTGAGAAGAAACGACAACTTGAATCCTCTGAGCGAAAACGACAGCATGAAAGGGAACGGTACACCTCAATGACGGATGGACAGAAGGACGTATGGTTGCACAATAACCGTGAGTATAAGAAATTGGTCCGGGAACACAAGTCACCCTTCATCAACGGATGGTGCATACCCGTCATACAAACACAACAATCTAAAAATAATCAAACAGGTATTTAGTACTCGCTGTGTAAAAGTTGTCCATTAACTTCCTATATGTAAGACTTGTTTATGCTATTTTTTGCAGATCTTCGAGACACAAACAGTGATGATGACTGTACTACAAGCATTTTTGAGCCGGTTGAACATGGTTCTATATTTGAAGGTAAAATGAAAAAAAATAGTGCTGGCTTTTCAGGAAGCCTTCAAATATACAAATGTTGCCAGGTTCAAATGGGTTCAATAAAATTAACATGTTTTCAAAATAGATATAGATAACATACAAGAGGAACAAACAATACATGATGATGATGACGACGAGTGCAGGCTTTTTCGTGGAACAGGTAAATTTGGTGCATTTAATTTATTCCTATTTATATTATATTAGATTTTCTCCATCTAATTTGTTCCTGCTTGTTTTTTCTTGGCAGGCGACGTGTTCGATTCATGGCGAGTCACAAGTGCTGTTCCCCCGAGTAAACAGGATGATGCTGATCCTTATGACTACGTGTACCATAATCTACCACAGAAGCATCATGTTCTAAAGCCAGTAAATGACTGCGTCCACTGTGGAGCAATGAGGCTACAATATGAGGGCCCCGCGTTCTGTTGCAGAAAAGGAAAAGTCAACATAGCTACCACTGAAGTTCCTCAAGAGTTGCGTCGTTTGTTTACAAGTCAGGTCGATGCTGATGCAAAATATTTCAGAAAGCACATACGGTATTTCAACACCCACTTCTCCTTCACAAGACTTGGAGTCACCCTTGATAAGAAGGTCAGCAATGCGGCGAGAACCGGTGTGTATACATTTGTAGCACACGGGGCAATGTATTATAAGATGGATGATCTGGTGCCTGGTGGTCAAGGACCTAGAAATCTCCAGCTCTACTTCTATGATACAGATGATACCGTGGAACATAGAGTGAAGCGATCTCCAGATCTTGATATCAATATTATACGGAAGATTCTGGAGATACTGGAGGACAACCCATATGTGCAGACCTTTAAGAGAATTGGATCTGTTCCGAATCTAGAATAATATAGGATATCCCTTAACACGGATATAAGACTGGACCAGCGAAGGTACAACGCCCCAACTGCTTCCCAGGTGGCCGCAATGTGGGTTGAAGGGAGTGACCCACAGAACACTTTTGATAGGCAAGTTGTCGTGTATGGCAAAGGGGACCGTCCTATATTTATTAGAGCTTACTATGGTTGTTATGATCCTTTGGCGTATCCATTATTCTTCCCGAGAGGGGAGACAGGATGGAATCGTCGGATACCATATGAGACACCACCTAAAGTCGCTCAAGAGGACAACGGGGATGGCACGAAGCTTCAAGACTGGCAAGGTGAAGATCGGAGTTCAAATGTACATCTGGAACAGAACATAGATGAGGAAGGAGGTAATTATCCCCATGCTTTCAACAAGTTGCACATATTATTATATTAGTGTAGATCACCCATTAATCATTTTTAATCCATGTTCCAGATGATGAAGAGGACAAGCATGATGATCAAACCGGAGGGTCCAGAAAGTTCGTGAGCGCGAGGGAGTACTATTGCTTCAAGCTACAAGTCAGGAAAGGACTTTTTAACATTATATTGTTTGGTGCACGCGGTTTCCAGCAATGGGCAGTCGACATGTACATCAAGATGGAGACTATGAGACTTGATTTCTTCTCAAAGCCTAAGAATCAAAAGCTCATTCGTGCTGATCTATACCAGGTATCATAATGTTCTCCGTTTCCATGTCAAAATGCGCATCGCCCGTACGCATTTAAAATTACCGCATAATGATGGTTTGATATATTTATTTCTTAAGGGTGTTGTTGACGTCATGGATGCTGGTGAGACACGTGGTTCTCAGGTTGGTAAGAGAATCGTGCTGCCGCGGACTTTTCCAGGAGGTGATCGAGACATGCAACGAAGATTCCTTGATGCGATGGCGATAGTCCAGCGGTTTGGGAAGCCTGATTACTTTATCACAATGACTTGCAATCCGCAATGGGAGGAGATTACGTCCAGACTTGAACCCGGGCAGACACCACAAGACCGTCCAGACCTTGTGGCGAGAGTATACAGGGCCAAATTGCGAAGTATGAAGGATCTCTTGATCAAAAAAAGGTACTTTGGAGAGGTTGCTGCATATGTCCATGTTACCGAGTTTCAAAAAAGGGGGTTGCCACATGAGCACATGCTTTTGATCATGCGCTCGGATAGCAAGCTAACAAATCCAGACGGATACGACAAGGTGATATCAGCAGAACTTCCTAACAAGGACAAGTACCCTCTGTTGCACTCTCTGGTGGTTAAACATATGCTACATGGTCCATGTGGTGCTCTTAGGAAAAAATGTGCTTGCATGATAGATGGTGAATGTCGATTTCGCTATCCTCGGCAATTTTGTGATGCTACGCAGCAAGGAAAGGACTCCTATCCTATCTATAGGAGGAGGCATGATGGTCACCAAGTCAAGGTCAGAGGAGCGGAGCTGGATAATAGATGGGTTGTCCCATACAACCCTGGTTTGCTTATGCGGTATAATTGTCACATCAATGTTGAAGCTTGCTCTAGCATCAAGGCAGTGAAATATTTATTCAAGTACATCTACAAAGGACATGACCGTGCCTCATTCTCAGTCGATCCAGCACTAGAGAATGATGGTGAAGTAATCAATGAGATTAAACAATACAGAGATGCTAGGTTCGTGGGGCCACAGGAGTCTATCCACAGGATTTGCGGTTTTCCAATGTTCGGTGTCTCTCCCTCTGTTCTCCAACTCCAGCTTCATCTTCAAGATATGCAGCCTATCACATTCAAAGAGGGCGATAATCTAGATGACGTCGTCAATCGGCCCTCTTCTTCCAGTACCATGCTCACTGAATTTTTCAAGATGAACCTGGTGGATCCTTATGCGAGGAACTTCTTGTACAAAGAGTTCCCGGAGTTCTACCGGTGGATGAAAGGTACAAAGAAGTGGCAAAGAAGAAAATTAAAGGGGCGGGGTCAGATTGGAAGAATTGTGTATGCACATCCTGCTGAAGGTGAGAGGTACTTTCTTAGAGTGCTCATGAATCATGTGAGAGGTGCAACATCATTTGAAGATTTGAAAAGTGTAAATGGCAGGCTGTGCTCGAATTTTAGAGAATCATGTGAGCGAAGAGGTCTCATAGAGACAGACAAGTCACTTGATGACTGCTTGACTGAGGCAGCTACTTTCCAAATGTCGTATGCTCTAAGAAGGCTTTTTGCAACTATTCTGGTGTTCTGCGAGGTGACCCAAATCCGATCATTGTGGGAGAAACACCTTGAGTCAATGTCTGAGGACTACCGTCGTAACCAGTCCAACCAAGTCGCACTAGAGTAGATGGTCCTTAGAGACATTAGGGATCTGGTGCATTCCATGGGAAAAGATATTGGCAGTTATGGCCTCCCAGATTTGGATCCGGTGGATGATGAGTGTTCCAATGGAGATTCGAGAGAGGTACAAGAGGAGTTGTCGGTTAGTTTTGACAAAGAAGACATAAACATGTTTACATCTCTTAACAAAGAGCAGCGTGTTGGTTTTGATGAAATCCTCTCTCATGTTGTCAACAAAAAGGGAGATTTTCTTTGTTGATGGTCCGGGTGGCACGGGGAAGACATATCTATACAAAGCACTCCTTGCGAAGGTCCGTTCTCTGGGTCAAATAGCTATTGCTACAGCTACATCTGGCATAGCATCGATCATGCCTGGTGGGCGCACCGCCCATTCCAGGTTTAAAATTCCGATTAGGCTCACAGATAGTAGCACATGAATTTCACGAAGCAGAGTGGTACCGCAAAGCTGCTCCGTAGGGCATCTTTAATAATCTGGGACGAAGTTGCCATGACAAAGCGTCAAACTGTTGAGACGCTAGATAGGTCCCTCCAGGACATCATGGGATCTGCTTTGCCTTTCGGGGGAAAAGTCGTGGTGTTTGGAGGGGATTTTAGGCAGGTCCTTCCCGTTGTAACACGTGGTACAAGAGCTCAAATCACTGACGCTACCCTACAGAGGTCTTATTTATGGGAGAAGATTAGGAAAATACGCCTCACGCGTAATATGAGGGCACAAACCGATCAGTGGTTCTCCAGTTACCTCCTAAGAATAGGTAATGGAACAGAAGAGACGATTGGTGCTGACCACGTGCGTCTTCCGGATGACATTGTTATTCCTTGGACTGCCACCGAAGAACCAGTAGATAAACTTATTGAAGATGTCTTCCCGTCGCTTCATGATAATGCTACATCTGGATCATACATGAGCGCACATGCCATTCTTTCAACCAAGAATGAGCATGTGGACAATCTGAATAAAAAGATGATTGGTAGGTTTCCTGGCCAAGAAAGAGTTTATTATAGCTTTGACTCTGTCGAGGATGATGCACGCAATAACTACCCACTTGACTATCTAAACTCTCTCACTCCAAATGGCCTGCCCCCGCATGATTTGAAACTCAAAATCAATTGTCCCGTCATTCTTCTCCGGAATCTCGATCCGCACAATGGGTTGTGCAATGGAACAAGACTGATGATTAGAGCATTCCAGGATAACGCAATCGATGCCGAGATTGTTGGTGGACAACATGCTGGAAATAGAGTGTTCATACCGAGGATCCCTTTGTCGCCCTCGGAGGATATTTCACTTCCTTTCAAGTTTAAGAGGAAACAATTCCCCATCAGGTTGAGTTTTGCAATGACCATCAACAAAGCCCAGGGGCAAACTATTCCAACTGTTGGTATTTACCTCCCAGAGCCTGTATTCTCCCATGGCCAGCTTTATGTTGCACTTTCAAGGGGTGTGTCAAGGCAGACCACTCGGATTTTGGCCAAGCCAAATATAGACATAGACCCCACTGGAAAAAGCACAAAGAACATTGTGTACAGGGATGTATTGGAGGGATAGAACAGGTTTGTTCATCCTTTAGGCTGGCCTTTTCTTCTTATTTAATCTCCTTATATACTGCTATTTCTCTTTTTCGGATCTATGAATATTCATGTTATGCAGCAGCTTCAACAGTTCTATGACTTTGTTATGACATAGGAGCTTTCCCACATGCCTGAAAGATTTGTAAAATTCTAAAAAGGTGTACTGGTGTAATTAAACTGGATTTTAATTTACATGCTACAACAAATGCATGTGTGAGTTTGAGTTCATTTCGTTTATTATATTATTCTACATTTCAGTAGCAAATTTATTATGGTTGTGCAAAACAATATTTCTGGTTTGTTCACCTCACAAAATTTCTTTCTTGGACAGAGCTTTCTCTGTCTCGGGTGGTGCTGAATTACTCAACCTGATGGTGACCTCACTTCGTTCGTTCCGCCGAAGTTCGTATTGCCTGAACCATGGGCCGACGACTACCTGGAATGTGTCCTATCTGTAGTAAAGCACTATATGTGATCTATGTTGCACTAAAAAATTATCTTTCCTGTTCAGTGGATGTGAGTATGCATTGTCGCTAACTTACTGTGGTACCGTCCTGGATGATGAATCCGACGTCTCGGTATTTCACTAGGAAATATCAGGTTTTGTAAATACTGCAGTGCTTGCTTATACGAGCAGCCTATCTTGTTAATGGAAGCATGTTCTTTGTCTCATTGGCCAGGCTATTATCGATGTTCTTAATTTGTCTGAAGCCTACTCTGTCTTTTTCTGAAACTGCCCCTTTTTTATTTATTTTGGCTTGTACTTATGCAAATTCAAAAGAATATTTATATCTCCGCGGTGCAGATCATACTAATGTCATGTGATTTTAGTTTTTTTTAGGTATTCTAGCTGAATCATTTACCTTCGAGCATGGAGTTTTATTTGGAGCTAGCTATAATGCAACAACTCAATTCATATCTGATGATGAGTTGCTTCATATAAAAATAAATAAGTACATTAGGTATCTATGTACTTTTTCTGAAGGGACAATGATGTGTATAATTATACATAATGATTACTTTCTATTAAAATAGCAGTAAGTAATAGGGAAAGAATACAAATACTCACAAAGTAAGGATGCGGAGACCGTGCATACCTCAAATATTACATGAATTGGATGTTTAGCTCTACCTTCTCATCCTGGACCATCGAGCCACAATGAATCAACTGAAAATGCAAATAAAAAAATAAGTTGTCACAAAAGTTAACAATATAGCATTGAGCATTTGATTTTGACTCACAGTGCTATAGGGCCAAGACTAAAAGTAACTTCAGTAACAAAACAATTTAAGTAAAGAACTTTTTGACAAACATTTTTTCATGCTTCAGTTTCAAATGGAACACCATAACCTACGTACAGAGCTAACTCAATAACCTAGGTACAGAGCTGTAGACCACATGGAAACCTTACACATGTCGTGATAATATGGAGCATACATATTGGCGAGTTCCTTTTATATTTAGGATGCATACATATTGTCAACTGTGTGTTTTTCTGTACATTACTTCACCATCAGCAAATCGATACTCTAGAACGTCAATGTCAAGCTTTTTACACTTAAAAGTAGTTGTCCTGAACCATGTGTCAATGCATCCTAAATAGAAAATGAACTTGCCAATATGGCAATCAAAAGTATGATCATATGGCACGATCACTTACTGAATCAACAAAGAGATTGAACAAAAACGGCTGAACATCATTGAGGGTCTCTGGGCCACCAAGATTGAACAGCAGTATTCCAACCTTTTCTTCAACAGCGTGTGACGTTACACCAGACATTTTCATCAAAATTAGTGCATGCACCCGCAGCGGAGGAACTCACAGCAAGGCTGCGTTTAGTGTATATTGGCATTCCAAATCTGTCAACTACATGAAATCCATGAGAACAACATTGTCTTGATGCACCATACTCCTCAAATTTAAAATCCTGTAACATCAAAGCACCGTTTTCCTTTAATATGATACAATAGTAGATATGCTAATGCTGCAGAATAGTAGATATGCTAATGCTGCATAATAGATATGTTAACTTAATAAACATAAAACTTTATACATGAAACCAAGGTACACGAACCAGGACTTACAACAAAGTTTATATTCATGCCCTTTGATACAAAAAAATACATACATGGTAGCATATGGATCGTTACCAGTATCTTAAAAGAAATAAGGATGTTCAAACTATTCTTTTTTCATGTTATTCAGATAAAATCAGCAAGCATACACAGGAAGCATAGAGCTTTCTCTGATAACCTTCTAAAGGAACTCACAGTAGCAACACCTGAACGTCCGCTAGCATGCCGTCAACCCACCGGAGAAGCCCAGGCCCGCCGCCTCCTCACCGGAGAAACCCAGGCCCGGAGAAGCCCAGGCCGCCGCCTCCTCAGGGATGAACAACACTGAAAGAGGCCGACGGCTGCCACACCGGAGCCCGCACAACCTCGCACGACACACACTAAAATGATTGCACCTCCTCGGCCACATACCTCTGCAAACAACAAATTCAGATACAGTGAACAAAGGTAGCCTGAACCTCTCGGCAACGAAATTATTAAAAAATATCAATGACTTAATTCTAATCCAATTCATTTGACCTTGCTATTTCAACAATAAGATCCCACACATTAATTCTAATCCAATTCATTCGCCCATATCTCGATTCTTGAATATTGAGCCTAAGCTGAATAAAATAACCCTACTATTTTGCAAGAATAAAAAGCAGAGAAAGAATATTTCTTGAACCTGAGTGTAATGCACAGAATTCCTAGCGCCTATGGCGAGGTGCAGGGGATACCTGCCGCCGCCGATGGCCTCCTCCAGCCGCCGATTCAGCGCCCCATTTGACTCATCCAGGGACGTCAACGTCCCCGACACGTCGTCCCCCCCGCTCGGACGCCGCCGCGTGAACATGAGCCATGGTTCATCTCCAGCACCGTCGTCCCCCCGCTCGGATGCTGCCGCCTGAAGAGGTGGATGGACGGAGAGGCAATTGACACCGGCGGCGGAGCCAGTGGCCACCGCTGCGGATCCAGTGGAGACGAGGTCCGCCCATCCCGCTAGCAAACACTTTTATGGGGGACGGGGGACGGGGTGGGGGAGAAATACCACCGCGGGGGTTGGTCTCTGGTCACGGAGCGGCTGTCCGGTCGCCGGTGTTGGGGCAGATGCAGAGCAGTGCGATTTGTTTTTTCGTTTTTACTTCACTATTTGCTTCAGTGCGTGCGCAAGGACAGAGAGAGTGAGAGCACCGTGTTTGTCTCAGATTGTCGGCCTTCAGGTAAGCGTGCGCCGTGGACCGTGGGCCGTGGGCTTTGTGGACTTTGAGCGATTAATCAATACGCACATGTCCTTAGCTACGAGCGTTACATGGAAAGGCAGCAGCGGCAGCAAACGCTTCCGCGATGGATGAATCAGCGACATCAAAATCAATCAGCTGTTTGCAACCTCAAAGTGCTGACTTGCCTGGGTGTAAGACCCCATAAAAGCGACCCGTGGATGAACCAAATGCGCTCAAAGTAGTGGGAGCTTAGAGCTCTTAGTAGATTTTCCCTGTCATATATAAGCTTCTGAAAATATCATTGTTCATAAATTTTATTTTTTAATGATTTTGAAGGTTTTTTCCCAATAATTATTGTCCTTATTGAATATATATGTAAAATTTTGTGTCATCAAAAATTTGTAATCATGCAGCTCATCGTGTGGTTTGTGGATGTTAAATTTCATGGAATACTTCACTGGGGATATTTTATCCGACATTCCTGAATAGGTATATTTTGCTCCATATCGTGATACTTATTCCGGGTTGTATCTTTTTATTTGAAAATTAAATTTGGTTATTGATTCATTAATAGGTCAATATGACAGATTTTAGAAGCAAACTAGCAGTCATTTTGGTGGATTCACATTTGAATGATGATAATATAAGGAATCGAGACTTGAAAGATGTTGAAGACCAAACATTTGATCCCACTGATTGTGTCATTGTGGATGGACCCCCTAAAAACATCAAAACATCGAAACTAGCATCTGAAATTGGATTCATCTTGCAGTCATTGCTTATGTCACCATCTGCCAATCCAACCGACGAGGAATTAATAGATGAACTTTGCCTATACATCAGCACAATTCATGATGTCCCTTCACTAGAGTAAGCAACATTTTTTAATTTCATTGTATTGTTCTAATAAATTGTGGTAGCATACTTGTAATTGTAATTGACATAATTCTAATTTCACAGGACCGAATGGGTTAAAAGTTCAAGTCCTTATCCTATTAGTCTTAATTTAAGACAAATAAGTACATACTAAAAATGAATGAAAATATGGACGTTAGTTGCTTCAATATGGCTGTACGGATACTGGCATGGCACGACATCCAGCTTGCTAGGGATGTCCCAGTCCACTACATGGATTTGAAATTTTGTGTAAGTTACTATAACTACATATTAAATCTATTTATATGTGACTCATTTGTCGCATATACTAATGTTTTATTATTATTATTTTAGTTGATTTCTCAATATGCGCGAGATCCAAGTCGTAGTGACTATCCTGACGTTGCTAGGTTGGCTCAGTTGTTTCTTAGCTGGCCTGACAGCAATGAGTATCATATATCTGAATGCAATATGGTAAGAATTCAATCCTTCATTTTTAAGAGTTAATTATCTATTATAATGATTGCTATACTTTTAAATGTATCGGTGCAGATTTTATTGCCTTGGGATATTATTGGGTTATTCCAGTTGTTCGTCTTGGATCGGCACAAAAAAGTTATCTCTTTTTTGGACCCGCTTCCAATACCATATTTGGGGAAGACTATACTTAAAAATGTAGCCGAAAATTTTAATTTTGCGCTCGAAGTTGCAAACCCTGCATCAAAGGATGACATAACTACATGGGGTTGCAAGTTTCCCAAAGTTCCAACAAACTCAGACGAGTAAGAATCTTAACAATATGTTACAATCTTAACGTATTTATTTGACCCATAATGTAACATTATATGCGTGCAGTGCTCTGTCGGGTTATTTGGTTTTTGAGTTCAAGCATTCATGGTACGATGGATTGCTACATTTTCCAGTACCCACGGTGAGTATATACACATGTTCATTTGCATACACTTTGCACATTTTTATAACAATGTTGTATAATGCATATATAGGACGGTTTTCAACTAAGGAAGCGATTTTTGGTTCACATCCTGAAGTATGAAGCAAATGAAGCTTTAAGCAATATCCCAGCTATTGCACGAAGGCTTATTGATCGCATAAAAAAGTGGACCTTCAAGATAGAACCATCATCCGCGAATAAATAGAAGATACAATGTTGCTTAGTTATTTTATCCGTCACTCATATTTTGCCATGTATCAAGAATACATAGATGGACCTTCAAGAAGAAACATAATACATATTGTTGCTTAGTTTTAATTTTTAAGTATTTTTACAACTAATTCTGAATACATTCATGTGATTGTCAATTTTATGTAAGTGTGGATTGTGTGTTTTAGGCGCGCTCACACCACTTAGGCATAAATGGCTCGGTAAAAATACATGACAAAAGATCATAATATATGTTTTATGACATAGCACAAGACGTGCATTGCACGTGCACGCTTACTAGTAAAAGTAAAAGATTGACCCTTCGCAGAGGGAAGCAGGGATTAACATGCGCTAGAGCTTTTCATTTGTAAAGCAGGAGTAAAATTATTTTGAGAGGTGTTTGTTGTTGTCAACGAATGGTAATGGGTACACTAACTACCTCATCAACCGGACTCCCAAGAGCGGCTCCCATTTTATTTATTTTTGGGTGGCACTCCTTCCAACCTTTCTTTCACAAACCATGGCTAACCGAATCCTCGGGTGCCTGCCAACAATCACATACCATGAAGGAGTGCCTTTTTATTTAAGTTTTATTATGATGATGACACTCCCCCAACCTTTGCTTACACAAGCCATGGCTAACCGAATCCTTCGGGTGCCGTCCAACAATCACAAACCATGGAGGAGTGTCTATTTAAGTTAATTAATTTGGGACTGGGAATCCCATTGCCAGCTCTTTTTGCAAAATTATTGGATAAGCGGATGTGCCACTAGTCCATATGAGAGTCCGTCAAAAGTAAATGACAAGGTTGAAAGCTAAACACCACATACTTCCTCATGAGCTATGAAACATTAACACAAATTGAGAAGCATTTTGAAAGTTTTAAAGGTAGCGCATGAGAATTTACTTGGAATGGTTTGAAATGCCATGCATAGGTATTTATGGTGGACACTTTTGGAACAACTTGGTTTTCAGGTGTTTGGAAGCACGAGCGGCGTTCCCGCTCAGTACAAGTGAAGGCTAGCAAAAGACTAGGGAACGACAAATCAAGAGAGCAGTAACTGTCATAATCATGCTTGCGGCAAAATAAATTAATGGAGGCATAAAAGTGATACAATAACTCTGAAGCAATATAAATCATCGAGGCTTAATTGACTTTTTTGTTCAGTCATATGCATGCGTGAGCATGTGCCAAGTCGATATAAATGAATTATTCAGAGGAGGATACCACAATGCCATACTTACTTATGAATAAAACAATGCAAGCGAACATCCATGACATGCTACTCATATTAATAAATTGGAGCTAAACATGAGAGATCATGAACCACTAGACTTTCTCAAATAACATATACCTCACATGAACCAACTAAGCATGCTCACATGGATGAGTATATGTACAAAAATGAAAACAAATAGAGTTCATACTAGCCTCTCACCACAATCAGATTGGCGTAGATCGTCATTATTGCCTTTCACTTGTGTAGCTTGGATAATATGAAATGAAAACCACGCTCCAGCCACCGAAGACCATTGAACTCATGATGAACTTTACAAACCAAATAAGAACAGCAAATATTTTTGGTGTTTTCGAATTGGAAACAAGAACGAAAGAAAACAAGCAAACAAAGCAAAATCTTTTTGGGTTTTCTTATAGCAAACCAACGATAGCAAATAAAGTAAACTAAGAGCAAAGAACCAAATAAACAAATGGTGAAGAGAAACAACAGAAATATTTTTGGTCTTTTTGTGTTTTAGGAAAAGAAACAAAGGAGAAACAAAAGAATGCAAACTAAAAGAAACACAGAAAAGCAGGATGACAGAAATCTGCCAAATCCTGACAGCAGTACAGAAATCGAAATTAACAAAAATCTTCCATTGCTCATAACAAAAAGTGTTCAACTAATGAAAGTTAGATAACAACCTGGGGAACATGCTAAAAAATTGGCAACTCAAAATAACGTTCTGGCTGTGCATACGAATGTTTTTTGTAACAGCCCAGAATCTGTTTTTGGACAGCACTTCCCCAAATATCATCTCCCTCTCATTAGAAAACCACTCTAAGAAACTAAACAAGTATGTACAAGTATCCAGCAACCATAATATGCAAAGAATGAGTGATGCCGGTATACCTCCCCCAAGCTTAGGCTTTTGGCCTAAGTGGAGTTCATTCCCATCGAGGGTCGGAGTTCCACGCCGGTGGATCATACATGGAGTGGTAATAGGGCCCCTGCGCAGAAGAATGTCGTGGAGGTTCCACATGACCATGATGTTGATATGAGGAGCTCGCTGCATCGGATGAAGAGTCGGGGTGCTCCTCGGCCTCCTCCACACCTTCCCTTGCACGATGGCTTTCTCTTTCTATGTATGCGTTTAGCTCATTTTCTGTGATCGACCACCCTTTCCTGGCATCAAGGTTAAACAGAGCAGGTGCAGGCAATCGTACTAGTTTTTCAATTTTCTTAGTTATGCTCCAATTTTTCTTATACAAAGTTATCCTATAATACAGGTTGTTCAAATTAGATGCATCTGAAATAAACTCATGTCTGATCATGGAAACAACATCAAGTTTCTCTATAGAAAGTGGAATGTCTAGATGGTGAGGTCCTACACCATGCATAGCTAATAAGCGAGAGGCGATGAGACCTCCACAAATTCCTCCTTTCTCACGGTTAGTAGCAAGTCTACAAGCTATTAAAGCACCCAAATTATAAGTCCTATCCTGTTGCAAAGCGGCAGCTAAGAAAGCCAAATCTTGGACAGATAATTTACCTCCATTCTTTCTAGCAAGAACGCACTTTGTAACGAAATAAGCAAAGTAGCGGATAGCTGGTTGTTGAATGCTACTAATCTTACCACCATCATTGGAGAAGCTCCTCCCATTACAAATCATTGTATAAAGATTTGAGAGCTCCCGCGGCGTTCCCCTGACCTTCTCGCAGGATCCCCACCGCGGCACTCTAATTGCTGCACAAAAATCACTAAAAGGCAAGTCGATAGTTTTGTTATAAATCTTATACCGGACCATGGGGTTAGTTTGAGACCGATGAAATTCGAAATCCTGCACAACCGACACCGTTAGTTTAGCATATTGGTGAGGTTCACCAACAGTAAAACCTTCCAATCCTGCATTGGAAATCAGTGTTTGAACATCTTGCAGGATTCCTGCATTCCGCATAAAATCCGTGCATGGGTAGTAAGAGGGGTATACTCCCTCTTCACGATGAACTCTCATGACTTGCTGTACCTCCAACTCTTGTTGGTTAAGTTGGTGCATACTCCCTTCCATTTTCTGAAATTTTTCAACAATCATTATAAAATTTGATTTCAAGGTATATAATTGAGGGGAACTACTATAGGAACTTGCTAGAGTACTAAACATGCATCAAAACTAGTTTCTACCACTTAGAACAAGCATGCAAGCTCACTAAACATGTTATCTACAGCAGCAAAATATTCAAGATATACTCAACCAAACAAAATTCTAATTGGACAATCAAAGGAGTCACATACCAAGGAGTAAATGTGCCAAATTTCAGACAGAAATCTGGGCTGAGCAAGGAGATCGAGAAATCGCGAGTTCTTGAGCAGAAATGCGAGTGAGAGGAACTTGGTACGGGTTTTTTCGGGAGAGAGAAGATGCTGGGAGGAAGAGATGAAGTAGTGGGGCAAGGAGGGGCCCACACCACAGGGTGGCGCGCCCACCTCCTTGGCCGCGCCGGCCTGTGGTGTGGCACCCTCTGGTGCCCCACAGGTCATCCTCTGGTACTCCCAGGTGCCTCGTCGAAAAATAGGACCAACGGTGTAATTTTTGTAATTTTTAGAGAACTTCGAAAAATGCACATTTCTGGGTGTTAAATTAATTATTACTGCGCAGGAAAATGATTTCCAAAATTTTAAACAACTAAAGCATATTGCAAAACAAAAAGTGCTACAGCAAGTAAAATAAATGGAGGGAGAAAGAAAGAAAGAAATGTTGTTTAGCTCTTTTATGCAATAAAATATACTTGTTAACAAGGTTGATCAAGTCTTGCTACCAAATAAATTTTATATGACATAAGAAGAAATAAACCTCAAATCAATCATGTTACCTTATATTGAATTGATATGGATCCAATCACAAGAGTTTGATATTCTTCTTTAGGCTCATATATAGGACAATCAATGGATCCCACTTTGATAGTTTTCACATTAAAAATTGTATTAACTCCACATACTTTATCAATCCTCTTGGGAAAATAGACAGTGTGTTCCTTATCATCAACATTGAAAGTAACCATGCCTTTATTGCAATCAATAACAGCCCCTGCAGTATTAAGAAAGGGTCTTCCAAGAATAATGGACATATTATCATCTTCAGGCATTTCCAACACAACAAAATCAGTTAATATCAAGCAATGTTGAGTAACTTGAACAGGAACATTTTCACATAAACCAACAGGAATAGCAGTAGATTTATCAGCCATTTGCAAAGATATATCAGTTGGTATCAACTTATCTAAATCAAGTCTCTTATAAAGAGAAAAAGGCATTACACTAACTCCCGCTCCCAAATCACATAGAGCAGTTCTAACATAATTATTCTTAATGGAACAAGGAATAGTAGGTATACCTGGGTCTCCAAGCTTCTTTGGAATCTTACCATTGAAGGAGTAATTAGCGAGCATAGTGGAAATCTCCTCATTGGGAATTTTCCTTTTGTTAGAGACAATATCTTTCATATACTTTGAATAAGGAGGCAATTTAATAGCATCAGTCAAAGGGATTTGCAAAAATAAAGGTTTCATCCAATCAAAAAATTTATTATAATGTTCCTCCTCCTTTGATTTTAGTTTCTTAGCAGGAAAAGGCATTTGCTTTTGAACCCAAGGTTCTCTTTCATTACCATGTTTCTCAGTAATAAAATCTTCTTTAGTGTACTTTTTATTTTTAGCAGGCTTTTCAGGTTCTTTTTCAACCTCTTCTTTATCAGGAGTATCATTCTTATCATTATCTTCCTCATGTTCATTACCACTTTCAGTTTCAGCATCAGAAATAGAAATACTATTAGGATCATTAACAGGTTCAGAGGATTCTACAACATTCTTATGTTTCTTTTTCTTTTTCTTAGATGGAACACTAGTTTTAATTAATTGAGAATCTTGTTCAACTCTTTTGGGATGCCCTTCAGGATATAGAGGATCCTGGGTAGAAACACCACCTCTAGTTGTTACTTCATAAGCATGTTTTTCTTTAGAATTATTTCCCAACAAGTCATTTTGCACTTTAGTAAGTTGATCAATTTGAGTTTGAACCATTTGAAAATGTTTAACAAGTATCTTAACATCATTGGAGGTTCTCTCCACAATACCATGCAATTCACTAATAGCTCGAGAATTTTCCATTAAATGATTCTCTACTCTCATATTAAAGTTTTCTTGCTTAACAATATAATTATCAAACTCATCTAAGCATTGAGCAGGAGGTTTTGAATACGGAATATCTTCCCTAGTAAAGCGTTGAAGAGAGTGTACCTCAATCATGGATGAAGGGGGAATTATCTCACATAAATCTTCTATAGGAGGTAAATTCTTCACATCTTCAGGTTTAATACCCTTCTCTTTAAGAGACTTCTTGGCTTCCCTCATATCTTCATCATTTAATTTAATCATACCCCTCTTCTTCACTATCGGTGTCGGGGTTGGTTCAGGTGTAGACCAATCATCATGATTCCGGCCTATTTTAGCCAATAATTCTTCAGCGTCGTCTGGAGTTCTTTTCCTGAAAACACAACCAGCACAACTATCCAGGTATGCCCTAGACTCAATGGTTAGTCCACTATAAAATATATCAAGTAAATCATGCTTTTCCAAATCATGGTCAGGCTGAGCTCTAATAAGAGAGCAAAATCTCGCCCAAGCCTCAGGCAATTTCTCTCCATCTTCCTGGTCAAAATTATAAATTCTCTGCAAAGCAGCATGTTGAGCACTAGCAGGAAAGTATTTCCGGAAGAAAACATCAAGCAATTCTTTTGGGCTTTTAATACAACCAGGAGACAAATTATTATACCAAGTTTTAGCATCATCCTTTAATGAGAAAGGAAAAAATTTAGCGACAAAATAAGTACGCATCTTAATATCATCAGAAAACAAGCCACTAAGAGTAGATAACTCAGTCATGTGTTCAACAGCACTTTCTTTTTCAGTACCACAAAAGGGTGTTTTCTCAACAATAGCTATATGAGATAGATCAAGAGAAAAATCATAATCTTTATCCCTAATGTTTATAGGAGATGTGGCAAATTTAGGATCAGGAGATAATTTATATCTAACAGCATGTTCCGCAAGCAACTTTTTAATTTTTCTTGCATCAGTAGTAGCATTGCATTTTTCAATAAAATCATCATCAAGCTCTACATAATCTTCATCAAGATCATCACTAGAATATTCAACAGACTCAGGTGAATTAACAGGTGTAGCAGCATTTTCATTAGGAGTTTCAGTATTTTCAATTTGTCTAGACTTAGCAATTGTAGCATCTAGAAAAGATCCTAACGAACCATCATTATCAAGCACAGCAGAAGCATCATCACAATTATGAGAGGAATTTTCAGATTCAGCAGAAGTACCAGCATTTGAAGCTTGTGGTGGTGAAACAAGTTTACTTATCACAGATGGTGAATCAAGAGCAGCAGAGGTACTAAGAGTTGTACCTTTTCTTGTAGTGGATGGTAATATGGCGATCTTAGTATCGCGAGGTTTACCCATGATGGAGAATTTGCAGCGAACAATATCAATCCAAGTGAACTTCCAAATAAAGCTATGCTCCCCGGCAACGGCGCCAGAAAATAGTCTTGATGACCCACAAGTATAGGGGATCGCAACAGTCTTCGAGGGAAGTATTACCCAATTTATTGATTCGACACAAGGGGAGACAAAGAATACTTGTAAGCCTTAACAGCGGAGTTGTCAATTCAGCTGCACCTGGAAACAGACTTGCTCGCAAGAGTTTATCAGTAGTAACAGTTTTATGGCAGTAGGAATAGTGAAATAACAGCACAGTGGAATAAAGACAGCAGTAGTGATTATAGTAAATAGCAGGATTAAAATACTGTAGGCACGGACGGATTAACGGGCGTTGCATGGATGAGAGAAACTCATGTAACAATCAAAGCAGGGGCATTTGCAGATAATAATAAAACGGTATCCAAGTACTAATTAATCAATAGGCATGTGTTCCATATATAGTCGTACGTGCTCGCAATGAGAAACTTGCACAACATCTTTTGTCCTACCAGCCGGTGGCAGCCGGGCCTCTAGGGAAACTACTGGATATTAAGGTACTCCTTTTAATAGAGTACCGGAGCAAAGCATTAACACTCCGTGAACACATGTGATCCTCACATCACTACCATCCCCTCCGGTTGTCCCGATTTCTGTCACTTCGGGGCCATTGGTTCCGGACAGCGACATGTGTATACAACTTGCAGGTAAGATCATAAACAATGAATATCTTCATGAAACAATAACATGTTCAGATCTGAGATCATGGCACTCGGGCCCTAGTGACAAGCATTAAGCATAACAAGTTGCAACAATATCATAAAAGTGACATCTACGAATACTAGGCACTATGCCCTAACAATCTTATGACTATTACATGACCAATCTCATCCAATCCCTACCATCCCCTTCAGCCTACAGCGGGGGAATTACTCACACATTGATGGGGGAAACATGGCTGGTCGATGGAGAGGCGTTGGCGGTGATGGCGGTGAAGATCTCCTCCAATTCCCCGTCCCGGCGGAGTGCCAGAACGGATACTTCTGGCTCCCGAGACGGAGTTTCGCGATGTGGCGGCTCTCTGGAGGGTTTCTGGTGACTTCGACTTCTCTCCGTGCGTTTTTAGGTCGAGGCCGATAAGTAGTCCGAAGGAGGGCGTCGGAGGCCGACCGAGGGGGCCACACCATAGGGCCGCGCGGCCCCCCCTAGGCCGCGCCGCCTTATGGTGTGGGGCCCTCGGGCCTCCACCTCACTTGTCCTTCTGGCTCCGTGAGTCTTCTGAAAAATAGGGCCTTCTGTAAAAATTCCGAGGTTTTTCCCGAAAGTTGGATTTCTGCACAAAAACGAGACACTGAGCAATTCTGAAACAGCGTTAGTCCGTGTTAGTTGTATCCAAAATACACAAATTAGAGGCAAAACAATAGCAAAAGTGTTCGGAAAGTAGATACGTTTTGGACGTATCGACAACCGAAGGATCCAAGGACCCACGACTTCCAAAATGCATCCTGATGCTCACTGAAGTGTGGGACCTCACGCATGGGCACCACACGTAAGTGACAGACCTGTTGGTGTAAAAACTCGGTTGATTATTATAGTGCATTAGAACAAAGTTTCCTATGGATTCAACGGTAGGAAATCCAAGTTAACTCATTTACATGACATTAATTTTTCCATGAAGCAAACACATCTATCAATTGGTACATTTTAGAGTGACTAAGAAGGATCCATGCTTATTCGTTTTCACGTGTTAAATTTGTTTAAATCTTGCTCAAACCTAGGATTTCACCAAGATTGAAATGGGCATGAAAATTCAAAAAAAAAATGAAATACCAATGCACATAGTCTCTTCTTCTGTCATATAGTAAGCATTCAAGATGATAAACAAGGTCCAGACATATTCAAACCAGGCAAATCATGTATCTACTCCCTAACGACCCTAAACTCCATCTTATGTAGTAAGGCATGAAGAGAAGTGGTTTTGGGTTTCAAACATGCAAATTTCAAAACCTCCCAAAAGCTTCATTTTAGAGTGACTAAGAAGGATCGAGGCTTACCTTTTCATTTTCATGTTTTAAACTTGTTTAAATCTTGGTCAAACCTAGCTAGTATTTGACCAAGAATCAAATGGGCATAAAATTAAAAAAATCAGAAAAATGAAAAACCAAAGCACATAGCCTTGTTATGTCATATAGTAAGAATTCAAGTTGATAAACAAGGTCTAGACATATTCAAACTAGACAAATCATGTATCTACCCCTAACACTCTAAACTCTGTCTTATGAAGTCAAGCATGAAGAGAAGTGGTTTTGGGTTTCAAACATGGAAATTTCAAAAACCTCCCAAAAGCTTCATTTTAGAGTGACTAAGAAGGATCCATGCTTACCTTTTAATTTTCATATTTTAAACTTGTTTAAATCTTTGTGAAACCTAGGATTTGACCAAGATTCAAATGGGCATAAAAATTCAGGAAAAAACCAAAAGAATGATAAACCAAAGCACATAGCATTCTTATGTCATATAGTAAGCATTCAAGTTGATAATCAAGGTCTAGACATATTCAAACTAGAAAATCATGTATATATCTGTCCCTAACCTTAAACTCTGTCTTATGAAGTCAATCATGAAGAGAAGTGGTTTTGGGTTTCAAACATGAAAATTTCAAGAACATCTCAAAAGCCGCTTCATTTTAGAGTGACTAAGAAGGATCCATGCTTACCTTTTCGTTTTCATATTTTATATTTGTTTAAATCCAGGTCAAACATATGATTTGACCAAGATTCAAATGGGAATAAAATAAAAATAGAAGAATGAAAAACAAAAGCACATAGTCTTCTTATGTCATATAGTAAGCTTTCAAGTTGATAAACAAGGTTTAGACATGTTCAAACCAGAGAAATCATGTATCTTGCCCCTAACCATAAACTCGGTCGATCTTATGAAGTCTAGCATGAAGAGAAGTCGTATTGGTTTCAAACATGAAAATTTCAAGAACCTCCCAAAATCTTCAAATAGGCATAAAATTCAAAAAACCAGAAAAATGAAAAACCAAAGCACATAGCCTTCTTATGTCATATAGTAAGCATTCAAGTTGATAAACAAGCATGTCTAGACATATTCAAACCCGACAAATCATGTATCTACCCCTAACCCTAAACTCTGCATGTCTTATGAAGTCAACCATGAAGAGAAGTGGTTTTGGGTTTCAAACATTGAGATTTCAAGAACCCCCCAAAAGCTTCATTTTAGAATGACTAGGAAGGATCCAGGCTTACCTTTTCATTTTCATGTTATAGACTTGTTTAAATCTTGGTCAAACCTAGGATTTGACCAAGATTCTAATGGGCATAAACATTCAGAAAAATCAAAAAATCAAAAACCAAAGCACATATAGTCTTCTTATGTCATATAGTAAGAATTGAAGTTGATAAACAAGGTCTAGACATATTCAAACTAGACAAATCGTGTATCTACCCCCTAAAGCCCTAAACTAGCTTTGTCTTATGAAGTCAAGCATGAAGAGAAATGGTTTTGGCTTTCAAATTAAACATGGAAATTTCAAGAACCCACCCCCCAAAGCTTCATTTTGGAGTGACTAAGAAGGATCCAGGTTTACCTTTTCATTTTCATGTTTTAAACTGTTTAGATCTTGGTCAAACCTAGGATTTGACCACGACTCAAATGGGCATAAAAATTCAAAAAAATAAAAAAATGAAAAACCAAAGCACATAGCCTTCTTATGTCATATATAGTAAGCATTCAACTTGATGAACATGGCTGGTCTAGACATATTCATAATAGAAAAAACGTGTATCTACCCCCTAACGATTAACTCTGTCTTAATTATGAAGTCAAGCATGAAGAGATGTGGTTTTGGGTTTCAGACATGGAAATTTCAAAAACTTCCCAAAAGCTTAATTTTAGAGTGTGACTAAGAAGGATCCAAGCTTACCTTTTCATTTTCATGTTTTAAGATTGTTTAAATATTGGTCAAACCTAGGATTTGACCAAGATTCAAATGGGCATAAAAATTCTGGAAAAATAAAAAAAATTAAAAACCAAAGCACATGGTCTTCTTACGTCATATATATATAGTAAGCACATTCAAGTAGATAAACAAAGTCTAGACATATTCAAAACAGACAAATCCTGTATCTACCCCCTAACCCTAAACTCGGTCTTATGATGCCTAGCATGAAGAGAAGTCGTTTTGGGTTTCAAACGTTTAAGCCAAAAGCCCCATTTCATATATTTCAAACTTATTCAAATTTGGTTCAAATGTGAAAGACATACAAGTTATAGCACACATAGTGCATACATGTTCACACATACTGCACTAGATGCTAATTAACCCTATAGTTTGAGGCCATTTGGATGAGGTCGAAAAAAATCTTGGATTAGAAATGGGGTTGTTCGAACCCCGTAGTTGGATTTTTTATGAACTTGATCTGTAGTACTGGGCAAAACCCTAGTTTAACGTATTTAATTATAGATTCGTAGGTTGATTTTTCTACCTTTTTATTATTACTATGCAGCATATGTGTGTTTGCCCGTCGAGTGAAACTCGGAGGAAGAGGGATCACTCGAAAGGAGAGAAGAAGGGAGAGAATTATGGTGTCCCCTTTTTCGGTGATGATGTTGACTTTTGTGCAGGGTTTGTCAGTGAGCAGGAGGTGCGAGCGAGCGAGCGAGTCGAGCGAGGCCGAGAATGAGAGAGATTTGTTTTTTTTGTGACAGGGACAACCGAAGGATCCAGACGGACCCACAGACTTCCAAAATGCATCCTGATGCGTCCTCTCTTGACAAAGAAGATGGCTTGGAGTTTGCGAACCTACTGCACTTGACTTGTGCTCACTGAAGTGTGGGACCTCACGCATGGGCACCACACGTAAGTGACAGACCTGTTGGTGTAAAAACTCGGTTGATTATTATAGTGCATTAGAACAAAGTTTCCTATGGATTCAACGGTAGGAAATCCAAGTTAACTCATTTACATGACATTAATTTTTCCATGAAGCAAAGTTAACACATCTATCAATTGGTAAATTTTGGAGTGACTAAGAAGGATCCATGCTTATTCGTTTTCACGTGTTAAATTTGTTTAAATCTTGCTCAAACCAAGGATTTCACCAAGATTGAAATGGGCATGAAAATTCAAAAAAAAATGAAATACCAATACACATAGTCTTCTTCTGTCATATAGTAAGCATTCAAGATGATAAACAAGGTCTAGACATATTCAAACCAGGCAAATCATGTATCTACTCCCTAACGACCCTAAACTCCGTCTTATGAAGTAAGGCATGAAGAGAAGTGGTTTTGGTTTCAAACATGCAAATTTCAAAAACCTCCCAAAAGCTTCATTTTAGAGTGACTAAGAAGGATCGAGGCTTACCTTTTCATTTCCATGTTTTAAACTTGTTTAAATCTTGGTCAAACCTAGCTAGTATTTGACCAAGATTCAAATGGGCATAAAATTCAAAAAAATCAGAAAAATGAAAAACCAAAGCACATAGCCTTCTTATGTCATATAGTAAGAATTCAAGTTGATAAACAAGGTCTAGACATATTCAAACTAGACAAATCATGTATCTACCCCTAACACTCTAAACTCTGTCTTATGAAGTCAATTAAGCATGAAGAGAAGTGGTTTTGGGTTTCAAACATGGAAATTTCAAAAACCTCCCAAAAGCTTCATTTTAGAGTGACTAAGAAGGATCCATGCTTACCTTTTAATTTTCAGATTTTAAACTTGTTTAAATCTTTGTGAAACCTAGGATTTGACCAAGATTCAAATGGGCATAAAAATTCAGGAAAAAACCAAAAGATTGATAAACCAAAGCACATAGCATTCTTATGTCATATAGTAAGCATTCAAGTTGATAAACAAGGTGTAGACATATTCAAACTAGAAAATCATGTATATATCTGCCCCTAACCTTAAACTCTGTCTTATGAAGTCAATCATGAAGAGAAGTGGTTTTGGGTTTCAAACATGAAAATTTCAAGAACATCCCAAAAGCCTCTTCATTTTAGAGTGACTAAGAAGGATCCAGGCTTACCTTTTCGTTTTCATATTTTATACTTGTTTAAATCCAGGTCAAACATAGGATTTGACCAAGATTCAAATGGGCATAAAATAAAAAAAATAGAAGAATGAAAAACAAAAGCACATAGTCTTCTTATGTCATATAGTAAGCTTTCAAGTTGATAAACAAGGTTTAGACATGATCAAACCAGACAAATCATGTATCTACCCCTAACCATAAACTCGGTCGATCTTATGAAGTCTAGCATGAAAAGAAGTCGTATTGGTTTCAAACATGAAAATTTCAAGAACCTCCCAAAATATTCAAATGGGCATAAAATTCAAAAAACCGGAAAAATGAAAAACCAAAGCACATGCCTTCTTATGTCATATAGTAAGCATTCAAGTTGATAAACAAGCATGTCTAGACATATTCAAAACCGACAAATCATGTATCTACCCCTAACCCTAAACTCTGCATGTCTTATGAAGTCAACCATGAAGAGAAGTGGTTTTGGGTTTCAAACATTGAGATTTCAAGAACCCCCAAAAGCTTCATTTTAGAATGACTAAGAAGGATCCATGCTTACCTTTTCATTTTCATGTTATAGACTTGTTTAAATCTTGGTCAAACCTAGGATTTGACCAAGATTCAAATGGGCATAAACATTCAGAAAAAATCAAAAAATCAAAAACCAAAGCACATATAGTATTCTTATGTCATATAGTAAGAATTGAAGTTGATAAACAAGGTCTAGACATACTCAAACCAGACAAATCGTGTATCTACACCTAACCCTAAACTATATCTAATGAAGTCAAGCATGATGAGAAATGGTTTTGGGTTTCAAACATGGAAATTTCAAAAACCTCCCAAAAGCTTCATTTTAGAGTGACTAAGAAGGATCCATGCTTACCTTTTCATTTTCATGTTTTAAACTTATTTAAATCCTGGTCAAAACTAGGATTTGATCAAGATTCAAATGGGTATAAAATAAAATAAAAAACGCACATAGCCTTTTTCTGTCATATAATGATCATTCAAGTTGATAAACATGGTCTAGACATATTCAAACTAGAAAATCGTGTATCTACCCTGTCCCTAGCTAACCCTAAACTCTATCTTATGAAGTCAAGCATGAAGAGAAGTGGTTTTGGGTTTCAGACATGGAAATTTTGAAAACCTCCCAAAAACTTCATCTTAGAGTGACAAAGAAGGATCCAAGCTTAACTTTTCATTTTCATGTTTTAAGCTTGTTTAAATATTGGTCAAGCCTAGGATTTGACCAAGATTCAAATGGGCATAAAAATTCTGGAAAAATAAAAAAATTAAAACCAAAGCACATAGTCTTCTTACGTCATATATATCTATAGTAAGCATATTCAAGTAGATAAACAAGGTATAGACATATTCAAAACAGACAAATCCTGTATCTACCCCCTAACCCTAAACTCGGTCTTATGATGCCTAGCATGAAGAGAAGTCGTTTTGGGTTTCAAACGTTTAAGCCAAAAGCCCCATTTCATATATTTCAAACTTATTCAAATTTGGTTCAAATTTGAAAGACATACAAGTTATAGCACACATAGTGCATACATGTTCACACATACTGCACTAGATGCTAATTAACCCTATAGTTTGAGGCCATTTGGATGAGGTCGAAAAAATCTTGGATTAGAAATGGGGTTGTTCGAACCCCGTAGTTGGATTTTTTATGAACTTGATCTGTAGTACTGGGCAAAACCCTAGTTTAACGTATTTAATTATAGATTCGTAGGTTGATTTTTCTACCTTTTTATTATTACTATGCAGCACATGTGTGTTTGCCCGTCGAGTGAAACTCGGAGGAAGAGGGATCACTCGGAAGGAGAGAAGAAGGGAGAGAATTATGGTGTCTCCCCTTTTTCGGGTGATGATGTTGACTTTTGTGCAGGGTTTGTCAGTGAGCAGGAGGTGCGAGCGAGCGAGCGAGCGAGTCGAGCGAGGCCGAGAATGAGAGAGATTTGTTTTTTTTGTGAGAGGGACAACCGAAGGATCCAGACGGACCCACAGACTTCCAAAACGCATCCTGATGCGTTTTCTTGACAAAGAAGATGGCTTGGAGTTTGCGTACCTACTGCACTTGACTTGTGCTCACTGAAGTGTGGGACCTCACGCATGGGCACCACATGTAAGTGACAGACCTGTTGGTGTAAAAACTCGGTTGATTATTATAGTGCATTAGAACAAAGTTTCCTATGGATTCAACGGTAGGAAATCCAAGTTAACTCATTTACATGACATTAATTTTTCCATGAAGCAAAGTTAACACATCTATCAATTGGTACATTTTGGAGTGACTAAGAAGGATCCATGCTTATTCGTTTTCACGTGTTAAATTTGTTTAAATCTTGCTCAAACCTAGGATTTCACCAAGATTGAAATGGGCATGAAAATTCAAAAAAAATGAAATACCAATGCACATAGTCTTCTTCTGTCATATAGTAAGCATTCAAGATGATAAACAAGGTCTATACATAATCAAACCAGGCAAATCATGTATCTACTCCCTAACGACCCTAAACTCCGTCTTATGAAGTAAGGCATGAAGAGAAGTGGTTTTGGGTTTCAAACATGCAAATTTCAAAAACCTCCCAAAAGCTTCATTTGAGAGTGACTAAGAAGGATCGAGGCTTACCTTTTCATTTTCATGTTTAAAACTTGTTTAAATCTTGGTCAAACCTAGCTAGTATTTGACCAAGATTTAAATGGGCATAAAATTAAAAAAAATCAGAAAAATGAAAAACCAAAGCACATAGCCTTCTTATGTCATATAGTAAGAATTCAAGTTGATAAACAAGGTCTAGACATATTCAAACTAGACAAATCATGTATCTACCCCTAACACTCTAAACTCTGTCTTATGAAGTCAATTAAGCATGAAGAGAAGTGGTTTTGGGTTTCAAACATGGAAATTTCAAAAACCTCCCAAAATCTTCATTTTAGAGTGACTAAGAAGGATCCATGCTTACCTTTTAATTTTCAGATTTTAAACTTGTTTAAATCTTTGTGAAACCTAGGATTTCACCAAGATTCAAATGGGCATAAAAATTCAGGAAAAAACCAAAAGATTGATAAACCAAAGCACATAGCATTCTTATGTCATATAGTAAGCATTCAAGTTGATAAACAAGGTCTAGAAATATTCAAACTAGAAAATCATGTATATATCTACCCCTAACCTTAAACTCTGTCTTATGAAGTCAATCATGAAGAGAAGTGGTTTTGGGTTTCAAACATGTATATTTCAAGAACATCCCCGCTTCATTTTAGAGTGACTAAGAAGGATCCAGGCTTACCTTTTCGTTTTCATATTTTATACTTGTTTAAATCCAGGTCAAACATAGGATTTGACCAAGATTCAAATGGGCATAAAATAAAAAAAATAGAAGAATGAAAAACAAAAGCACATAGTCTTCTTATGTCATATAGTAAGCTTTCAAGTTGATTAACAAGGTTTAGACATGTTCAAACCAGACAAATCATGTATCTACCCCCTAACCATAAACTCGGTCGATCTTATGAAGTCTAGCATGAAGAGAAGTCGTATTGGTTTCAAACATGAAAATTTCAAGAACCTCCCAAAATCTTCAAATGGGCATAAAATTCAAAAAACCGGAAAAATGAAAAACCAAAGCACATAGCCTTCTTATGTCATATAGTAAGCATTCAAGTTGATAAACAAGCATGTCTAGACATATTCAAACCCGACAAATCATGTATCTACCCCTAACCCTAAACTCTGCATGTCTTATGAAGTCAACCATGAAGAGAAGTGGTTTTGGGTTTCAAACATTGAGATTTCAAGAACCCCCAAAAGCTTCATTTTAGAATGACTAAGAAGGATCCAGGCTTACCTTTTCATTTTCATGTTATAGACTTGTTTAAATCTTGGTCAAACCTAGGATTTGACCAAGATTCAAATGGGCATAAAAATTCAGAAAAAATCAAAAAATCAAAAACCAAAGCACATATAGTCTTCTTATGTCATATAGTAAGAATTGAAGTTGATAAACAAGGTCTAGACATATTCAAACCAGACAAATCGTGTATCTACACCTAACCCTAAACTATATCTAATGAAGTCAAGCATGATGAGAAATGGTTTTGGGTTTCAAACATGGAAATTTCAAAAACCTCCCAAAAGCTTCATTTTAGAGTGACTAAGAAGGATCCAGGCTTACCTTTTCATTTTCATGTTTTAAACTTATTTAAATCCTGGTCAAAACTAGGATTTGATCAAGATTCAAATGGGTATAAAATAAAATAAAAAACGCACATAGCCTTTTTCTGTCATATAATGATCATTCAAGTTGATAAACATGTTCTAGACATATTCAAACTAGAAAATCGTGTATCTACCCTGTCCCTAGCTAACCCTAAACTCTGTCTTATGAAGTCAAGCATGAAGAGAAGTGGTTTTGGGTTTCAAACATGGAAATTTTAAAAACCTCCCAAAAACTTCATCTTAGAGTGACAAAGAAGGATCCAAGCTTACCTTTTCATTTTCATGTTTTAAGCTTGTTTAAATATTGGTCAAGCCTAGGATTTGACCAAGATTCAAATGGGCATAAAAATTCTGGAAAAATAAAAAAATTAAAAACCAAAGCACATAGTCTTCTTACGTCATATATATCTATAGTAAGCATATTCAAGTAGATAAACAAGGTATAGACATATTCAAAACAGACAAATCCTGTATCTACCCCCTAACCCTAAACTCGGTCTTATGATGCCTAGCATGAAGAGAAGTCGTTTTGGGTTTCAAACGTTTAAGCCAAAAGCCCCATTTCATATATTTCAAACTTATTCAAATTTGGTTCAAATTTGAAAGACATACAAGTTATAGCACACATAGTGCATACATGTTCACACATACTGCACTAGATGCTAATTAACCCTATAGTTTGAGGCCATTTGGATGAGGTCGAAAAAATCTTGGATTAGAAATGGGGTTGTTCGAACCCCGTAGTTGGATTTTTTATGAACTTGATCTGTAGTACTGGGCAAAACCCTAGTTTAACGTATTTAATTATAGATTCGTAGGTTGATTTTTCTACCTTTTTATTATTACTATGCAGCACATGTGTGTTTGCCCGTTGAGTGAAACTCGGAGGAAGAGGGATCACTCGGAAGGAGAGAAGAAGAGAATTATGGTGTCTCCCCTTTTTCGGGTGATGATGTTGACTTTTGTGCAGGGTTTGTCAGTGAGCAGGAGGTGCGAGCGAGCGAGTCGAGCGAGGCCGAGAATGAGAGAGATTTGTTTTTTTGTGAGAGGGACAACCGAAGGATCCAGACGGACCCACAGACTTCCAAAACGCATCGTGATGCGTCTTCTCTTGACAAAGAAGATGGCTTGGAGTTTGCGTACCTACTGCACTTGACTTGTGCTCACTGAAGTGTGGAACCTCACGCATGGGCACCACACGTAAGTGACAGACCTGTTGGTGTAAAAACTCGGTTGATTATTATAGTGCATTAGAACAAAGTTTCCTATGGATTCAACGGTAGGAAATCCAAGTTAACTCATTTACATGACATTAATTTTTCCATGAAGCAAAGTTAACACATCTATCAATTGGTACATTTTGGAGTGACTAAGAAGGATCCATGCTTATTCGTTTTCACGTGTTAAATTTGTTTAAATCTTGCTCAAACCTAGGATTTCACCAAGATTGAAATGGGCATGAAAATTCAAAAAAAAATGAAATACCAATGCACATAGTCTTCTTCTGTCATATAGTAAGCATTCAAGATGATAAACAAGGTCTAGACATATTCAAACCAGGCAAATCATGTATCTACTCCCTAACGACCCTAAACTCCGTCTTATGAAGTAAGGCATGAAGAGAAGTGGTTTTGGGTTTCAAACATGCAAATTTCAAAAACCTCCCAAAAGCTTAATTTTAGAGTGACTAAGAAGGATCGAGGCTTACCTTTTCATTTTCATGTTTTAAACTTGTTTAAATCTTGGTCAAACCTAGCTAGTATTTGACCAAGATTCAAATGGGCATAAAATTCAAAAAAAATCAGAAAAATGAAAAACCAAAGCACATAGCCTTCTTAGGTCATATAGTAAGAATTCAAGTTGATAAACAAGGTCTAGACATATTCAAACTAGACAAATCATGAATCTACCCCTAACACTCTAAACTATGTCTTATGAAGTCAATTAAGCATGAAGGGAAGTGGTTTTGGGTTTCAAACATGGAAATTTCAAAAGCCTCCCAAAAGCTTCATTTTAGAGTGACTAAGAAGGATCCATGCTTACCTTTTAATTTTCAGATTTTAAACTTGTTTAAATCTTTGTGAAACCTAGGATTTGACCAAGATTCAAATGGGCATAAGAATTCAGGAAAAAACCAAAAGATTGATAAACCAAAGCACATAGCATTCTTATGTCATATAGTAAACATTCAAGTTGATAAACAAGGTCTAGACATATTCAAACTAGAAAATCATGTATATATCTGTCCCTAACCTTAAACTCTGTCTTATGAAGTCAATCATGAAGAGAAGTGGTTTTGGGTTTCAAACATGAAAATTTCAAGAACATCCCAAAAGCCGCTTCATTTTAGAGTGACTAAGAAGGATCCAGGCTTACCTTTTCGTTTTCATATTTTATACTTGTTTAAATCCAGGTCAAACATAGGATTTGACCAAGATTCAAATGGGCATAAAATAAAAAAATAGAAGAATGAAAAACAAAAGCACATAGTCTTCTTATGTCATATAGTAAGCTTTCAAGTTGATAAACAAGGTTTAGACATGTTCAAACCAGACAAATCATGTATCTACCCCCTAACCATAAACTCGGTCGATCTTATGAAGTCTAGCATGAAGAGAAGTCGTATTGGTTTCAAACATGAAAATTTCAAGAACCTCCCAAAATCTTCAAATGGGCATAAAATTCAAAAAACCGGAAAAATGAAAAACCAAAGCACATAGCCTTCTTATGTCATATAGTAAGCATTCAAGTTGATAAACAAGCATGTCTAGACATATTCAAACCCGACAAATCATGTATCTACCCCTAACCCTAAACTCTGCATGTCTTATGAAGTCAACCATGTAGAGAAGTGGTTTTGGGTTTCAAACATTGAGATTTCAAGAACCCCCCAAAAGCTTCATTTTAGAATGACTAAGAAGGATCCAGGTTTACCTTTTCATTTTCATGTTATAGACTTGTTTAAATCTTGGTCGAACCTACGATTTGACCAAGATTCAAATGGGCATAAACATTCAGAAAAATCAAAAAATCAAAAACCAAAGCACATATAGTCTTCTTATGTCATATAGTAAGAACTGAAGTTGATAAACAAGGTCTAGACATATTCAAACCAGACAAATCGTGTATCTACACCTAACCCTAAACTATATCTAATGAAGTCAAGCATGATGAGAAATGGTTTTGGGTTTCAAACATGGAAATTTCAAAAACCTCCCAAAAGCTTCATTTTAGAGTGACTAAGAAGGATCCAGGCTTACCTTTTCATTTTCATGTTTTAAACTTGTTTAAATCTTGGTCAAACCTAGGATTTGGCCAAGATTCAAGTTGATAAACATGATCTAGACATATTCAAACTAGAAAATCATGTATCTACCCCTGGCTCTAACCCTAAATTCTGTCTTATGAAGTCAAACATGAAGAGAAGTGGTTTTGGGTTTCAAACATGGAAATTTCGAAAACCTCCCAAAAACTTCATCTTAGAGTGACTAAGAAGGATCCATGCTTACCTTTTCATTTTCATGTTTTAAACTTGTTTAAATCTTGGTCAAACCCTAGGATTTGGCCAAGATTCAAATGGGCATAAACATTCAGAAAAAACAAAAAATGAAAAACCAATGCACATGCATAGTCTTCTTAGGTCATATAGTAAGCATTCAAGTTGATAAACAAGCATGTCTAGACATATTCTAACCCGACAAATCATGTATCTACCCCATAACCCTAAACTCATCTGTCTTATGAAGTCAACCATGAAGAGAAGTGGTTTTGGGTTTCAAACATTGAGATTTCAAGAACCCCCCAAAAGCTTCATTTTAGAATGACTAAGAAGGATCCATGCTTACCTTTTCACTTTCATGTTTTAAACTTGTTTAAATCTTGGTCAAACCTAGGATTTGACCAAGATTCAAATGGGCATAAACATTCAGAAAAAACAAAAACCAAAAACCAAAACACATATATAGCCTTCTTATGTCATATATATATATATATATATATATATATATATATATATATATATATATATATATATATAGTAAGCATTCAAGTTGATGAACAAGGTCTAGACATATTCAAAACAGAAAAGGCATGTATCTACCCCTAACCCTTAACTTTGTCTTATGAAGTCAAGCATGAAGAGAAGTGGTTTCGGGTTTCAAACATGGAAATTTCTAAAACTTCCCAAAAGCTTAATTTTAGAGTGACTAGGAAGGATCCAGGCTTACCTTTTCATTTTCATGTTTTAACTTTGTTTAAATCCTAGTCAAACCTAGGATTTGACCAAGATTCAAATGAGCATAAAAATTCAGAAAAAATCAAAAAAAATGAAAACCCAAAGCACATAGCCTTCTTACGTCATATATATAGTAATTAAGCATTAAAGTTGATAAACAAGGTCTAGACATATTCAAAACATACAAATCATGTACTCCGTATCTACCCCCACACTAGTAGGAAAACCCTTATAGGCGGACCTTAGTTCTGTGGCGCACCAGAAAATATGCGCCACAGAAATTTATTTTGTGGCGCACCAGGGAAGGTGCGCCACAGAAACAGCTTAATTTTGTGGCGCAGCAGCCGACCATGCGCCACAAAAACTTGGCGGGCCCCACAACCTGTCACCCCCAATTATCAGTGTAGGTATTTCTGTGGCGCACAAGGCGCGCTGCGCCACAGAAATTACTGTTTCTGTGGCGCACTAGCTTTGGTGCGCCACAGAAGTAGTTGATTCTGTGGCGCACTTGTTCTGGTGCGCCACAGAACTAAGGGAACCTAGCTATATCATCCCGTGCCCTCCCCCGCCCACGCCTGTTCACCTCTGATCCGTACCGCGCGCCTCTCCCCTCTCCTCACCGCGCGCCGCCATGGTCGTCGCCATCGCCGTCGCCGCCGCCTTCCTACGCGAGGGCCGCCTGCCGCCACGCTCCTCCCATCCCCGCCACCTGCAGCACAAGCTGCCGCTACGGCGAGGAGGGGCCGCCGCGAGGAGGGGCCGCCGTCGCGTCAAGGTGGAGGAGCCGCCGCGACCTCCACCCTTGCCGTCGTCGTCGGTGAGCTCCTCCACAACTGTTGTTGTCGTCGGTGAGCTCCCTCCCTCTTCCTCCCCTCCCCTCCCTCTTCCTCCCCCGCGCGAGCACAACGTGCTCGACGAAATGCTCGCTCTGGATGTATTGCTGCTGTTGCTCTGGATGCATTGCCCCTAATCGTTTTGCATCATATGGTGTTCATATGCATTGCTGCTGCTGCTAGTGATGCTTATTGGAGTGTTCTATATGTTGTTCTGAACCTGTACAATGTGACAATGAAATTGTTCTGAACCGTACCTGTATATGGTGTTCATATGCATTGCTGCTGCTGCTAGTGATGCTTATAGAAAGATGTGACAATGAAATTGTCTATGCTTATAGAAATTGGAGTGTTCTATATGCTTATAGAAATTGTCTATTCCTCTGCCTCTGCCTCTCTGTACTTGTTCTATAAATCCTTGTCTGAACCTGTACAAGGTAATGAAGACTTGCTCACTTGGTATTGCTTGCTAGTTGGACATTTGGTTGGTTTTGATGCTACTGGTTCATTTAAATGCATGAAATGCTACTATGGTATGCTACTGTGGTATCCTTGTGAAGAAAATGATGGATTCTTGTGAGCTTATGGTATGCTACTATGCTACTGTGGTATCCTTGTGAAGATTTACTTGATGGATTGTTGTGAGCTTATGGTATGCTACTATATTATTGGATTGTAGTGTCACTTGACTGTTCAAGTTTCAATGTTGGTTACTTTTCCTCTAGTGCAAGAAATGGTTGAGCAGATGTTTATCCACTGTTGGCCTTTATTCTTGGTAGCTCAAAGTGTCATGCACTTACTGGATCATCAAATGTTTCCCTTTGTCCCTGGTTGCCTCCTTAATTGATGCCCTATGATCCAAATTACTATATTATTGGATTGAGTGTTATGGCTACTGCTTGTTTGCTCTCCAAATTACCAAGTGATGAATATATAATCCCTTTGGAGCATCTGCCCCATGCTATATATGTGTATTTGACCATGCTTATGATGGATTTCTTTTAAGGACTCTAGCTAGATTAGAGGGGAAAAGTTGCTGCTTTGTTGCCTATGATAATGGATCATCAAATGTTTCCCTTTGTCCCTGGTTGCCTCCTTAATTGATGCCTTATGATCCAAATGACCCAAGTCCCTTGCATGATCCCATTTGTCCCTAATGTTGCTTAAGATGAATAAATTCCCTCTAATCACCATTTGGAGATCAAGACTAGTTCTTGATTTCCATTAGCTAGACTCCAATATTAAAAATTTCTCCCAAATATGGAGACAAACATTTTAACATTACCCCAATTGATGCCTTTGTCCCTGGTTGCCTCCTTAATTGATGCCTTATGATCTATTTCTTGTTGGCTTTGATGAAAATAGAGATATCCACAGTAGGGGATCATGTAAATGAATGCCACTGTGGTATCCTTTGAAGAAAAAGGACTGTTTCTGATGGTTTTAAAAGGCTAGGTGGTGCTAGGTGATTAAGTTGGCTACCAAGACTTGTCTCATCTGGTTAGCTGGGATATGCTATGTGTTGTTGCTTGTTTAGGCATATCTATCACTTACTGGATTTACTGGTTCTTGATTGGCCTCTCTTTTGCCAGCATCACTTGGTCTATATACCAAGTGATGAATAATCCCTTTGGAGCATCTGCTCCATGCATGCTATGTGTGTTTGTGCATCTTGACTTATGTCACCATGGTTGCTGGTTTGGTGGTGTTTTTGTACTTGCCGATGATTAGATGGTTGGTCGATATCACTCGTACACTCGGGGGTGGAGCAAGTGAGCCTGGTGTGATGGCACAAATATCAATATCTTGTGCATCCTACCTGGCCTCACTTACTCCATCCCTGGATGTTAATATTTGTTTCGACCAACAAAGTATGAGGCATATGCTATTTAGTTGATACCACTTGGCTCTTTCTTCCATTTTAGTGCCGATGATTAGAATGTTCGGTCAACTTTACACTCCGGGGTGTCGCTAGTGAGCCTGGTGTGATGGCACAAATATCAATCTCTTGTGCATCCTACCTGGCCTCACTAACGCCATCCCGGGATGTTAATATTTGTTTCGACCAACAAAGTATGAGGCATTCCATTTAGTTCATACTAGCTACTTCTTAATTGCATTGGCCTTTCTTCCATTCTAGTGCCGATGATTAAATTGTTTGGTCACTTGTACACTCTGGGGTGGGGCCACTGAGCCTGGTGCGATGGCACAACTATCAATCTCTCTTGTGCATCCTACCTGGCCTCGCTGACCCCATCCCTGAATGTTAATATTTCTTTCGACCAACAAAGTATGAGGCATATGATATCTAGTTGAGATACCACTTGGCTCTTTCTTCCATTTTAGTGCCGATGATTAGAATGTTTGGTCACCTATACGCCGCAATATACTTTGTAGACGGGCCCCCTTTCCCCGCCGCCCGTGAACGAGTCTTTGACGAGACAACAACGCCGACATGCCTCTCCGGCGCAGAACCACGCCACAGCCGCCTCTCTTGTGGCCGCGTCTCCTGCGCCATGCACTCTTCGCCTTCTTGCCCGTGAACAATAGACTGATCGTTGGAATAAGGAAGCCGATGACGGCCGATCGCAATCTAATCTTGCGACCGACCGTCATCGGTTTCCTTATTCCTACGATCAGTCTATTGGTTCACCGGGCAAGAAGGCGAACAGTGCAGGACGCGGGACACACGGCCACAAGGGAGGCGGTTGGGACTGCCGTGGTTCTGCACCGGAGAGGCAGATCGGCGTTGTTGTCTCGTCAAAGACCCGTTCACGGAACGGCGGCCGGGGAAAGGGGGCCCTTCTGCAAAGTATACTGCGGTGTATACTGCAACTATGGTTTCTGACCATAGTATTTGTGTTGACCAATAATGTATGAGGCACTTATTCCATTTTGTTATTCCATTTGCTTTGAGATTTTCAAAATGCCGATGATTAAAATGTTTGGTCCCCGTACACTTGGGGGTGGCGTAAGTGAGCCTGGTAAGATAGCACAAATATCAATCTCTTGTGCATCGGACTTGGTCTCACTTACGCCATCCCTAAATGTTAATATTTGTGTTGACCAACAATGTATGAGGCATTTATTCCATTTCTCTTGTGCATCGGACTTGTTGGTCTCACTTTCTTCCATTTTCATCATAGTAGGAACTGGATATGAAGACCCCGATGCAAGCGAGCCTGGTGGGTAGAGATGAGGGAGCAAAGGAGGAACCGGATGAAGACTACTTTGTATCTCGAAATTGTGAAATTTGTATGAATTAAGAGTTGTATGCAAAACATTTGACACTTAATTGCCACTATATATGTATTCGATCGGGCTCTAAGTAATGTGATGATGATGTCTATGTTATATCTGTGCAATGTACATGATATTTATATTATATCTGAATGTTGCTGTATATAACCTGTGTATCTGTATATCTGTATTGCTGTCTATACTGCATGTGTATAGCAGGCAGCACAAAATCGTGTATAATACAAGCAAATTCTGTGGCGCACTAAAAACCAATTCTGTGGCGCACGCTTTTCTGTGGCGCACCTAAGAACCAGTGCGCCACAGAAACCTTAATTCTGTGGCGCATGGGCAGGTGCGCCACAGAAACCTTATTTTTGTGGCGACGTTTCTGTGGCGCACCAACCATGCGCCACAGAATCCATTTTTGGTGCGCCACTGATGAGGCTTTTCCTACTAGTGCCAACCCTAAACTATGTTTTTGGGGGATTTCTTTGACGAAGTTATAACACCCCCACATTTCACATTGGAATTACTTTCAATAAATCAGCATAAAGTCGTTTAAATGTGCGAAACTATCTTGAAAGTACTAAAACCGTAAAAGTTGGGAATTGGCACTAAAATATGGCGTAATTTATCTAAAAAAATGTAGAGTTGCCAGTTTGACCCGTATCTAGAAAATGAAAAAAATATTTAGCTTGACCATAGCAGCAAATAAACATATTTTGTAGCATCCCTTCTCATAGTTTTGCTACCTTTAAGTTATTTTCTGAAGATGGTTATCACAGAAGTATTTAGCTTGACCATAGCAGCAAATATTCCTCTAACATTAAACAAGAGAGAGAGCTGCAGCCTGCAGCGAATATGTTCAGTTTAAAGAACCAGAGAGAGCTACACCAAAGTTCAGTTCAACGAAACATACAGCAAAGGAGCATCCGCTATTTCAATTCAATCACAGAGTCTTGGAATCCTTCTCTTTGGCTGGAGGTAGCCATAACGTGAGTGGTCTCCAGGCTTAATTCTTGTACATACACGTTTCTGAACTTCAGCTAGCCTGATGTTCTCATTCTGGTATAGAAGAGTCAATCTGACTACTTAATACATCAACTGCTGACAGGTTTATCTCCACTGAAATTCCTTTCCGTGTTGTGCAAATAGCTGCCAACCTGAGCCATTTCAACAACGAGAGAGAAGTTAACACTCAGAATACTAGTTGTACATCCAGCACTACCAGTGTTAAATTGGTTGATGTACAGTCCAGAAACTACAGTACCTAGCTTCTAACTTCTAAACTCGGTGCTTCCTAGCAAAATTGGTGAGATCTTTTAGAGAGTTTTAAATAGTAACTTCGTGTTCTGCTTTTCCGTTTTTAGAAAATATCGGTACTTTTAAAAATCATAACTAATTCGTTTTAAATCAGAAAAATATGTATAATATATCAAAATTTTCAGAAAAATGAGATCTACATTTTGGTTACAAAATCATGCATTGTTAAACAACTTTGAACCCTAGTTATTTTAGAAGAACTAATTGTACCCCTTTTGAGGTTCCGGAACTGCTAACCCTAATTCCGTCGAACCTCAGTTAAATTGATGATGTCTTAGGGTTATTTTAGTACCTAATTAACATGTCATATCATCATTCTTGTATGAGCATTGCATCGATGCCATGTGTTGATTGTTCTTTTACCTTTCCGGTATTTGCTTCTTCGCGACCGATAGAGCAAGTGCCCGAGACGATGAAGATCAACAACGACGAAGATCAATACTTGTCCATCGACGAACAATTCAAGCATGGGATCTCGGAAGATCCATATCGGTTTGTTAGGGACAAAGGCAAGCCCTAGCCTGGTTCATATTATGATTTCGAAATGCTTTTACTTATGGTTCCTACATATTGCATACGATTCCAATATGTTTTATCGGCAGGTATAGTTATCATATGTGTGTTGCATTTACCATCCTTGTAGCCTAAATACTCTGATCCACTGCTCCCAGCAAGACTAGGTTTGAGCTATGTGTGCATCGCTAGAGCCGTTATATCGAATATGCTTAGCCATGCTTAGTTGACGAATTCTGATCCATCCGGTTGATGAATCAGAGCTGCGATTGAACCTAGTATGGCAGGATGACGTGGTAAGATCAGTGATGATAATTAAACATGCTTAAAGGCTTGGATGGGCCGCCACATGGGGATGTGGTGATTTGACTCGTTCTCGCCGATACTAGGACCTGAGTTCTCGCCTTCGGAACCAAGACTGAGCGTACAGCCACACGGGGCCCATGGGAACCCCTTGGCCCGAACTTACCTAGCTTACCCATGAGTCAATTAGTTTGCGAGTTCCATTTGCCATACGCATGGGGAAAAGGTGGAAAAGGTTTTCAAAGTGCATCATACAGGGCGTGGCTAGGGTGAAGGATGCTGGAGGCATTGAACTGGATCCCCTGCGCACAATGACCGGGACCGCCTCGGAGAGTGGCTACCTACGATGACGGAGCTCCCAGTTAGTTTGACTCATGGAATAGGCGAAGTAAGGGAAAGGTTTTGGTCGACCACCCTCTGCCGGCACGCCAAGGAAGCGTGTACATGACGGCGCTAAGAGTCGGTCGGCGCGTGTGGGTAAGTTGTACACCCCTGCAGGGTAAATCTTTTCGAAAAGCCGTGTCCACGGTTATGGACGACTTGGTGATGGATTCTGTGATCATAGACAACTTGAACCTAATCGTAAAACTTGTTGTCAATGGGTGATAAGGATCCCCTCTCAGGGTGTCGAGGGGTGATCCTAGGTGATAGGTTCAGGTGATGATGAAGATTCGGTGGATTCAACATGATGGTATTAGAGCTAGAGTTGTTAACGCTCTCTTATCCCCTTTTGAAAATGGTCTGAATAGACGAGCTTCTGCTCCCTCTTGTTTATAAAGGAAAACTGGCTTTCCGCAAAATAAGCTCCACATAAAGCCTCGCATACCAGCTTTGCTAAAAGGTTGTACTAAGTCTTGCTGAGTCCCTGTACTCAGCTTTGCATGCTTTGTTTCAGACGAAGTCGCTCCAACAAATGAAGGTTTCTAGGTCGACATCGACGAGTAGCTTGGGATTCCCAGGTGGCAGCCTGGAATCTATGGGCTGGGACGTCGCCGTTATGCTCCTGGCCTCTTAGGCCTTTTGCTATCTTGCTATTAGAATAGCATAACTTTGCTTCCGTTGATTGATGAAATGTCAGGTCAGTGACCTCTGCTTGTAATACTTTGGTTTTTCGCTCAGTTATGAGCTTGTATTACTCTTTGAGTCGTAGAGTCACTGTTGTGTTACCGATTCTCACCCTGTAGGCCCTAGAGATCTAGGTTAGGCTTATGCCAGATGCGGATCTGGCTTTGTCTAGCCCCGACCTCCGGGGGTTCCCCACAGGTTTTGGTATCAGAGCAGGACTGCCTGTAGGAAACCCTTTCCATTGGTCGATGTTGAGTCTAGTGCTTGTGAAAACTATTTGAAAGCTAAAAGTATTTGCAAAAATCTGATTAGGATTCTTTTTACTCCTTATCTGGTATCGCTCTAATTCAAAGTCACACCTTACCTCGTGTTGATTTGAAAGTTTTACCATCTCTTCTGGTCTTTCAAAGCTTAGGTGCCTCAAGGGCAGGTCGTTCCTTAACCAGTTGACCTAGTGTTGAGTTTTCTAAAGTCTTGTGTGTTCTTTGTTCTCTCTTTGTTTTGTTTCAATCGAGAGATTTCCTTCCATCATGATCTCTCTATTTTGTGGGTTCCACATCATTCTGTTCTAGGCTTCGAGGTTTCCTTTCACCTTGAATGCCTCCTTTCCGTTTTATTGGATACTTCTGAAGCTAGCTATGGCTTCTTGAAAGTTACCTTGTGGTTACTACCTCGTAGTGTCCTTTGTGTCACTCAGTTAGGAGTTACTCCTTTCTTTGTATTTTAACCCTTGGACTTGAACCGAAGGTCCCGGATTGTGCTGGGTTCTTCTGAACCTCAGTACATGATGCTGGCCTTTAACCCAAGATCCATTCCGTTGATCCTTGTTGTATATGTTGGCCAAACCATACATCAGGATGGCTAACTTCAAATCCACCTAGCCCTCAAGTATTTGGTTGTAGTCGTGATTGAATTGCGGCAATAAAAGATCTTTCCTACCATTAGCTATGGCAAAGGTTCTTTCCGAGAATCAAATGGACCACGACAAGAGTGCTCTTTGTGAGTCTCACATATATGTCCATGACTGTGTCACACCTCTCTTTTCAGCATGAGTTTCACAAAAGTGTTATCTTGTGCATCTACATCTTAGGATTTCCAATCCTAGTCATGTTCCTTCTCTATAGTTCTTTCCGACCTTTGTCTGCTAGTTAGCAGCCAAGTTGTAAATGTGCATTGGTGTCTTCTAGTGCATGTTACTCTTGTGTTATTTCAAGACATTTCACTTCGATATGTCAGGAGAAAGAAATTCCAGTACCTCGTCCATTTCTAGGACCCGGTCAAAGTGTTGTAATCCGCAAACTAAAATGTTTATGTAGCTTCTGTTCTGTTCTACCTTAGAGTATCACACTCTTTTATATCTATAGGTCATGCTAAGTCTCATGGCCTTATTGATGAAGTGATGCTCTCACACATATCTTTACCCGCCCTTCCTCCTAGCTGTCCGTTCTTAGGAATGTTGGGGTGTTTGTATTGATGTGGCCATCCGAGATTCTTAGCAATTCTCATTGCTTTGAAATCCAAGGATGCTTATGTCATTCTTAGCATGATTGGTTAACCAATCACTAAGCAAAGTTTGACTGTGCACCCAAGTCCATTTTCAGGTGCACCTTCTTGGTCAAAGAGTTATGTTCATACCAAAGCTCTCAAGACCCCCTCCGTTGCTTTGAAAAGCAAGCTTCCCTTGCGAACTAAGTGATATATCGGTGGTACGTGATATTCTGGATGTCTTTCTAGAAGTATCGCCATGTTTTCACATGACTGTGTTGTCAAGTTCGTGAGTAAGCAGGTTCTATGAACCGCTACTTCTCCAAGAAACCGTACTGGATATCCTGGACTAGTTGGTTGAGCTTCAACAACAACTTGGAGAGTCGTAAGACAAGAGCTCTATCCGACTTGGTTCTTCTTAAAGGGATGTCTAGTTTTGTTTGTGTTGAAGTAAGGAAGTATCTCCTTTATGGATATGCTATCTTTCCCATATGTGATTTGAGCTTGGGCTATCGTAAAATCAAACTCAGTTCTGAGGACTATCTTGATGATGTTTATACTCATGGTGTTTAGCCTGAGTATATCTTCATGCTCTTTGGTCTGACCAATACTTTTGCCTCGTTCATGCAATATGTGATCCCCTCATTGGAGTATCATGATAAGTTTGTTGATGAGCCCATCGGTGACATCCTTATTTTCTCCATGTCTAAAGAGGTTCATATTGAATAATTGGCACTAATGATGGGAAATTTTAAGAACCATCTTTGTGCCATCACGAAGTATGTGTTCTGGATGTTAGAAGTTACCTTCTCTGGTTCACGTGCATTTGTTGAAAGATGTCGCCGTGGATTTGAGTAGAGTTCCCTTTTCTTTCCTCGGGAATCATCGCAAGTCGGTCATGCATGTGCGGAATATTCTTGAGATGGCAGGTTGTTACCTCCATATGCTTGAACCATTCCTCTATGCACACTAAGCCACTGACTGGTTTGTTTAAGAAAGAGAAGAAGTTTAATAACTTCATTATCTTCTTTGATGTCCCCACAAGGACTCAATTGTGTTACATTGCAAGTTCATGTGCACGCAATTGCCTTTGGCAGTCGCAACCACATGGTTTACGCAATCTGGCTCAATCTTTTGGGAGCTTGACATTGTAGTCCATATCTTGAGAATCTAGCAACTTTACCTTGGTGGTAACTATTGCAAATTTCTATTTGGACTTGCTAAGTCTGAAATATCTTTACACCTAACCTAAGCTGAATCTCAAGCGGCAATGATGGTTAGTGTTTCTCAAAGATTCTTGACATAGGTCTCTTTATAAATCCGGCAAGATTGATGTCGTGGTTAACACAATTAGTCGGAAGTCCTAATGCTAAGATTTATTGAAGTAACAAGAATAACCACTCTCCATAAGGATCTTGTGCGACTTATTCTAGGAGTTGCCCTTATGATGTCTTTTCAATCCGAAAGTCCGACCTTCGCTTGATGACCTATTGAAGGCTATTCAGAAGCCTAATATTGGTGTCTAGAACATCAAGGAGAACATTAGAAGCAGAGTTGCTAAATGTCTCTCGGTCAATCCCTCGAAACCATATCTTTGGTGACAACAACTCCATCAGGAGAAAATTCACTTTCCCGTGATCCTTGCTACATCATTTGACAAGCGTTTTCCCTTCCTTTGGGTTTTACTTGAAGCTCTCTTAAATTCACACGTTGTGTGAATTCGTCAGCCATATGTGACCCCTGTGCTTTTGAGCAAGGTTTAACTGAATGACAATCCTCTTGTCATATTCAAAGTCCAAATCCTGGGAGAGGTATCTTTTATTAGGATGCCAAATATCCATTGTCTATTCGTTCAAGTAACATGAAGTTATATCAGGAACCTTGGGACTTCAGTAGCCAATGTTCTTTCCCTTCCTTTGGTTTGTACCTGAAGCTCCAACCAATTCACACGTTGTGTGAATTCGTCAGTCATCTAGGCCCCGGCCTTTTGAGTAGACAATAATCGTTTCATGTGCCCATACCAAAAGAGTGACTATGATTTTGAAATTCCAAAGTTGCTCTTGATGAATAATCATTCGTGCTTCTACGAGTCACCCTCTCTAAGAGTGCCTCGATATGGTATCAAAGGCAATACAACTCCTCGCGACCTTGTACTTCGTATTCTTGTAAAGTGTGGAGCAATTGCCTACCAAAAATTTGAAACTTCTTCCGTCTTCTCCGTTACCTTGATATGTTTCATGTTTGTTAACTCAAGAGTTGTTTTTCAACACTTCTTCCATGAGTTGACCATGAGATACTCGATCTTTTAAAGATCCATTGTCGAGTGTCTTTCCCACTTCTCTTTAGAGTGGAGAAAGCAAAATGAAGAGCTCTTCATGATGTCATGGATCAACTTCTTCAATAAAGAAATATGATCATCGTGGTATCGACAAGATCGAAGAAGACCGGTGTAACCCTTGTTCCCTTCTCTCTTCCTACCTTGGAATCTCGGGACGAGATTCTTTTAAGGGGGATAGATCTGTAACATCCCTCTTTTAGTTAAACCTAAATAGGAGTTGTAATGTGCATCATGAGCATGGCATGCATTTTTTGTCTAACTCTCGAAAACATACATCGAGGAAAAATTAAAATTCGTAGTTTCTTCCCTTTTTAAAATGTCATCTCAAAAAGTTTTAACAGCCTTTGATGGATATCTACTAGCTACAGTACCTCATCCAAAATATCCAGGGGATAAGAACCGCACTTGAGATGAATAGACGTACGTGAACAAATAGTACTTCTCCACTCCAACACAAAGAGCACCTCACCCATTTCCAGCCCCAGTCCTCATCACACCACCGACTAGAACAACAAGCCCTCCAAGAACCAAGTTTCCTGGAGCCAAGGAGAGGCCACCTAGGGGAGCAGCGCTTGGACAAAGAACACCCAAGACCAGTCGCTTGACCAGAGGAAGAAAGCAAAGAGAACATCCGGGGATGCAACGAAGGAGAGAAGAAGAAAAGAGAGCCAGTCTTCTCCGATCTGTTTTTTCTGCATCTTGAGTACAGGTACAAATCGGTTGGAAGGCCACCAATAGTTCTTGACTAAATTCGGTTCCTTATGTTCCTTGTGTGATGAATGGATGCCTCGAAGTCAAAATAGTTGTTAAGGTGAGAAGAGAGAACCTTCAGATCTTCTAAAACGTGACAGGGGCCTGTTCTTAGACAAGTTTTCCTGTAGCATCCCTTCTCATAGTTTTGCTACCTTTAAGTTATTTTCTGAAGATGGTTATCACAGAAGTATTTAGCTTGACCATAGCAGCAAATATTCCTCTAACTTTAAACAAGAGAGAGAGCTGCAGCCTGCAGCGAATATGTTCAGTTTAAAGAACCAGAGAGAGCTACACCAAAGTTCAGTTCAACGAAACATACAGCAAAGGAGCATCCGCTATTTCAATTCAATCACAGAGTCTTGGAATCCTTCTCTTTGGCTGGAGGTAGCCATAACGTGAGTGGTCTCCAGGCTTAATTCTTGTACATACACGTTTCTGAACTTCAGCTAGCCTGATGTTCTCATTCTGGTATAGAAGAGTCAATCTGACTACTTAATACATCAACTGCTGACAGGTTTATCTCCACTGAAATTCCTTTCCGTGTTGTGCAAATAGCTGCCAACCTGAGCCATTTCAACAACGAGAGAGAAGTTAACACTCAGAATACTAGTTGTACATCCAGCACTACCAGTGTTAAATTGGTTGATGTACAGTCCAGAAACTACAGTACCTAGCTTCTAACTTCTAAACAACTTCAGAAAATATCGGTACTTTTAAAAATCCTAGCAAAATTGGTGAGATCTTTTAGAGAGTTTTAAATAGTAACTTCGTGTTCTGCTTTTCCGTTTTTAGAAAATATCGGTACTTTTAAAAATCATAACTAATTCGTTTTAAATCAGAAAAATATGTATAATATATCAAAATTTTCAGAAAAATGAGATCTACATTTTGGTTACAAAATCATGCATTGTTAAACAACTTTGAACCCTAGTTATTTTAGAAGAACTAATTGTACCCCTTTTGAGGTTCCGGAACTGCTAACCCTAATTCCGTCGAACCTCAGTTAAATTGATGATCATGTTCTAGGTCTTATTTCAGTACCTAATTAACATGTCATATCATCATTCTTGTATGAGCATTGCATCGATGCCATGTGTTGATTGTTCTTTTACCTTTCCGGTATTTGCTTCTTCGCGACCGATAGAGCAAGTGCCCGAGACGATGAAGATCAACAACGACGAAGATCAATACTTGTCCATCGACGAACAATTCAAGCATGGGATCTCGAAGATCCGTATCGGTTTGCCAGGGACAAAGGCAAGCCCTAGTCTGGTTCATATTATGATTTCGAAATGCTTTTACTTCTGGTTCCTACATATTGCATACGATTCCAATATGTTTTATCGGCAGGTATAGTTATCATATGTGTGTTGCATTTACCATCCTTGTAGCCTAAATACTCTGATCCACTGCTCCCAGCAAGACTAGGTTTGAGCTATGTGTGCATCGCTAGAGCCGTTATATCGAATATGCTTAGCCATGCTTAGTTGACGAATTCTGATCCATCCGGTTGATGAATCAGAGCTGCGATTGAACCTAGTATGGCAGGATGACGTGGTAAGATCAGTGATGATAATTAAACATGCTTAAAGGCTTGGATGGGCCGCCACATGGGGATGTGGTGATTTGACTCGTTCTCGCCGATACTAGGACCTGAGTTCTCGCCTTCGGAACCAAGACTGAGCGTACAGCCACACGGGGCCCATGGGAACCCCTTGGCCCGAACTTACCTAGCTTACCCATGAGTCAATTAGTTTGCGAGTTCCATTTGCCATACGCATGGGGAAAAGGTGGAAAAGGTTTTCAAAGTGCATCATACAGGGCGTGGCTAGGGTGAAGGATGCTGTAGGCATTGAACTGGATCCCCTGCGCACAATGACCGGGACCGCCTCGGAGAGTGGCTACCTACGATGACGGAGCTCCCCAGTTAGTTTGACTCATGGAATAGGCGAAGTAAGGGAAAGGTTTTGGTCGACCACCCTCTGCCGGCACGCCAAGGAAGCGTGTACATGACGGCGCTAAGAGTCGGTCGGCGCGTGTGGGTAAAGTTGTACACCCCTGCAGGGTAAATCTTTTCGAAAAGCCGTGTCCACGGTTATGGACGACTTGGTGATGGATTCTGTGATCATAGACAACTTGAACCTAATCGTAAAACTTGTTGTCAATGTGTGATAAGGATCCCCTCTCAGGGTGTCGAGGGGGTGATCCTAGGTGATAGGTTCAGGTGATGATGAAGATTCGGTGGATTCAACATGATGATATTAGAGCTAGAGTTGTTAACGCTCTCTTATCCCCTTTTGAAAATGGTCTGAATAGACGAGCTTCTGCTCCCTCTTGTTTATAAAGGAAAACTGGCTTTCCGCAAAATAAGCTCCACATAAAGCCTCGCATACCAGCTTTGCTAAAAGGTTGTACTAAGTCTTGCTGAGTCCCTGTACTCAGCTTTGCATGCTTTGTTTCAGACGAAGTCGCTCCAACAAATGAAGGTTTCTAGGTTGACATCGACGAGTAGCTTGGGATTTCCAGGTGGCAGCCTGGAATCTATGGGCTGGGACGTCACCGTTATGCTCATGGCCTCTTAGGCCTTTTGCTATCTTGCTATTAGAATAGCATAACTTTGCTTCCGTTGATTGATGAAATGTCAGGTCAGTGACCTCTGCTTGTAATACTTTGGTTTTTCGCTCAGTTATGAGCTTGTATTACTCTTTGAGTCGTAGAGTCACTGTTGTGTTACCGATTCTCACCCTGTAGGCCCTAGAGATCTAGGTTAGGCTTATGCCAGATGCGGATCTGGCTTTGTCTAGCCCCGACCTCCGGGGGTTCCCCACATTGGGCCTAACACTACATCCTTCTACAAGGTCTAGTGCAAAAACGCCACCCACCTCCCTCACAAAGGATACGGAACATTCCTCTGATTCAGAATTTGATCCTGCTGATTGTGATGGCGAGCTGACTCAGGAAGATGCCCTGGTCGACTATCCTCTGCAACACAACAAGGTGAGTTTTCTCTGTCCTATCATTGAATTATTTGTCCCAACTTCCATTTGTTGTATCCCAGTCCTACCAAATATGTTACCCATGCCATGTTCAATCTCATTACTACAATTTTTCTTGCTTAGTTAACGCCTCATATATGTTTTGGCATATGTTGCCTTACTGTTTTTCCATTCCATCTGCATATCATCATCATATAATATTGTACATTGAAATATCATTTATGTGTGATAGGCATCTGCAGATTCGGGCAAGAACTTTTCAAGAACGAATAGGAGGAAGAACACTCAACAGGAACCTCAGGCTGATACCGGAGGATGGGTGACAGTGCGTAATAAAAAAAAGTTAAGCCTGATGCTCGTGCTGCTCCTCCTATTACAAGGTCTAACAAGAGACTGACACGAGGTGGCGAACAGGCCAAGAATGATAACAGTAAAAGGTCTCGTAAAAACCACAAACCATCGAATCAGACAGAAGTAGCCCGAGCATGTACCAGCCCACACATTCCACAACCACCAGTTGCCAATACTGTTTCTCAGCAACAATTGCCAACAGAACCAGTTTCCACAGCAAATTCTAGCCAAGAATTGGCACCATCAGGAGTGGTGGTAGGTAATAATGGCCAAGGACACATGATGCTAGTCCCAGATGATACAGCCTCAAATGTCCAAACAGTGCTGCCACAACACCAGCAAACTGGTGATGATCTCCCTCCGACCCTTAGTCCTGCGAAAGACAACTCCTCTCCCGATGATGAGACCCACGCCAAAAAAGGTAATACTTTTTTCAAGACTTGTAGTTTAATGCTCCCTTATGTATCTATATACCATGATAGCTTGATGTAATGCTTAACTTGGTAGGTTCGCCACGATCAATAAAAACGAGGGGGCCAACGGTAGGAAAAAAACTTGCAGCTAAGATTTCCGGAATGGGTTCAAGATTTCGCATCACATCTATTGTAGGTGGCAGAAGGCCACTTCATCCGCATGAATCTTCATATCTTGTATCACAGGTTGGCCATTTTATCAAGAATGAACTTCCTACCTTCCCATTGTGGAAGCAGCACGTTGACACCCCTTCACAGTTCGAGAGTTTAGTGCATAATTTACACGTAAGTCATGCTTCTCCTGGTAATGATAAATTATTCCACATTGATCTGTCCCATTTCTTGTAGCTTACTGTTGTTTCTATGCTATATAACTCACCAATCATTCCACCATTGTGAGCAGTTAAGGTTTGAATTCGATGAGGATAATGAGGATGTAAAGTTTGTCATCGCTTCCATATTCAAAGAATTGTTGCGCCAGCACCGCTATAAGCTTAAGGCGACATACTTCACTGGCCAGATTACTGCCAATGTTCGAACAAAGTCTCATGCACCCTGTATGACTGACGAGCAGTGGGGAGATCTTGTCAAGCATTGGTCTGATCCAAAGAATGTGGTATGGCTTATGAGGACCGTGAAACCAGATTAAATTCCGAATACTTATTTTACGCCAGTGTCTCACTAGTCTCCTTTTGCAGACGTTGTCTAAAAGGAACCAGGCTAACCGCTTGAAACAACGTTTACCAAGCCGTACAGGATCTCGTCACTTGGTTGGGCATCTCTGGCAAAAAGTAATGCCCCGCTGGTCTGTACTGCTACATATGTTACTCGTAAATTGTGTAGAACTCCGTGTGCATGTTATATTTCCATCCTCCATTTCAACCACGTTATTTGATCTCCATATGATTGTACAAAAATGCAGAAAGTAGATCATGCAAACAACATGCAACCAGACAAAGAGATGACTCTGGCAGAGCAGTTCGAGGCATGCCAGAAGAACAAACATAATGTGATAGGAGAACTTGCAGAAAGTGTTATTGTAAGTCTTCTTTATGATTTAAATTTTTTAACTACACACTTGCCAATTTGTAGGAGCAATAATGGGCATGTCAATATGATCTTGTAGGCGTTTTTGTGAAAATGCATTTGATGTGTAATCAGGCATACCAACTTGTAGGATTAGAAGTAGTTCATACACATTAAATCTACCGTCTGCATGTTTCTCTGTAATAACTTTTATTTTTACACGACTGAAAACTTTTCAGGAAAATATGAAATTGGAGATGGCAAAACCCGGGAAAGATGGTATGGAAAAAACTCTAGAAGAATGTATGGAGACATTTACCATGGTACTTAAAAATAAAGATATCACCAAAAACACTTTCCTGCGAAATGCTGGGTTTTTGCAGTCCAAGTCCAAGTCCAAGTCCAAGTCCAAGTCCAAGTCCAAGTCTTTCTCTGCACAAGTTCTGGAGGAACAAATCCAAATAGAACGAGCTGCAGCAGATGTGTTAAGAAACCAAGTTGACATGTTGAGATCGAGATCAGAAGCATGTGATGCCCTACTGCAGGAGGCCAATCAAGTTTGTTATAATCTCTCAAAGACTAATAAAATGCCATAGATAATTGGAGATGAAAACACTGACATTGACATGTGAGTACCTTGGTATTGTGAAATGTTTCCTGAGACTGAGGCACTGTTCCTATTTTGTTGGTGGATGCATTTATCTATGGCTGGGATCAACTTGGTAGTTGTTCCTGTGGATGTTTTAGAAATTGGTTGCCTAGCCTTTTCAATCCGTTCGAACTTAAATGGTATTAGAGCCAAGGTCTCGAGTTTGAATTGTTGACGGTGTGGTTCAATTCATCCTTAAATTGTTGGTGCCCCATTGGCCCTTGTAAAGCTTCATGTGCCTACCTCCGAATCCAGTGTTGAATTTCTCTTGTCACACACGAGGATGGCTGTTAATGTGTGTATAAGTGGGTTGCATAGCCCCTTTTATATAAGGTTGCAAGTTTCCTTATTGTGTTGTGCCTTTGGGATTCAGCCTGCACTTCTGACTTTTGGTTGCGTTGGCTACTGCATAAGTTTAATATAGTTCCATGTGGTTTTTGTTGAGTTCTATAATAAGTGGATTGCCTAGCCCTTTCCATCATTTCGGACATGTGGTGTGCTATTCTGTTTTCCACGTGTTAGACCTCCTCTTCTTAACAAGACTCCATGAGTAGGAGGCACTATGATTTTTTTTGCGCATGAAATTACTCAATTAGATAGCTTAATCCCATTTGTTGACTCTCTGTTGATCAGCCACTTGAGGGTAAAACTGAGTATATTGCACTAGCCAGTATTAGTACTCGAGGGGAAAACTGAGTGCATATTTTTCCAGTGTAAGGCTAACTGAGTACACGTAACGGTGCAGACGTGCAGTACCACGGACGCGTGTCGCGGTGCACAGCGGTTAGGCGGTGCGCGTGTTGAGACCAAACGTCTAGCTTTTTTGAGAAACTGCCGAGACCAACCGTCACGTTGCCAGAGCCCCCTCTCTCCCTCCCTCTGCACACAGTCTCATTCTCACTCACGCACGCAACCACGCCTCTCACGTCCCATCAACTTCTCCAAATCGAAGGAAAAAACACCAACCGCCCACGCGCGCTCCCTGCCGGCGATGGACAAGAAGAATGCGCCGGCGGCCGTCGCCTCCGTGAACTGGGCCTCTCTCTCGGCTGATGGACCACTTCACAAGATCGGCGAATGCTTACTGGCGAACGAGCAGTACGCTGACACCTACTCTGCTATGAGGCAAGTCTGTAGAAATTGGCGCTCAGGTTTACCTGAGCCCGACGTGCACCTCCACGAATGGATCATGCTAGACCACGGCCTTCCACGCGCTGCTGATTTCACCTTCCTCCACCTCCGCACATCCCGCTACGTCACCATCGATCTAACGGAAGTTCATGCAAGGTTCAAATTCCTCCATATCTATAGAGTTAATCTATTTTTATTTTCAATCATAAACATCTTAGTGATGAATGTTATCTTCATCAATATATTTTAGATACTACTTTGTCGGCTTTTGCCGTGGCGTCATCGTGCTTGCCCAGAAGAACCAGCCGCACAAGATACGGCTTCTGAACCCACTCACAAAGACATTGAATACTATGTTTGAGGCGCATATGCCAAACGTTATTCTGAAGTCAGTCGCTGTGATGAAGTCCCCGACTATGGTCTTCGTTTCCAAAGATTACCCGGCGGAAATTGCTTGGGTCGATGAGAGCACTCCAACTAAGGGTATAGATGAAGATTGGGGAGAAGGAAGATTTTCGATCGAGCACCATTGTCTGCGTTGCATTACCCCGTTCAATGGTGAATTGTATGCAATAGCTATGAACAATTTTGAGTTCGGAAAATTAGTGTGCACCAACAATGTCTAGTTGGAGCAGCGTGCGAGCACTGTCAAAATGGATACACTATTTTCATTTCCAGAACTTGGAAATAACAAGTTCTACCTTGTGAAGTCGGATGGTGCTCTGCTGCTTGTGTTGTTGGACAACAAGCATTTGGAGGAAGGTCAACCATTGGTGTACCGTGTGGACACTGAGAGCCGCTCTCTCCATGCCGTCAGTAACATTGGCAGTCGTGCCTTCTTCGTCCATTATATCCGGTGTATCTCCGTCGACACCAGAGTGCACCCGACACTTCGACCTGGCTGCATCTACTACACAGATTTGGGTTATATCAGAGAGTACTTTGATGATATAAAGGTCTGGGATGAGTGGCCAATACATGTGAATAGATTAGGAAACTACGGTATGAGAAATGAACAAAGGCCATACCGTTTGGAGGATGTATTGGCTGCACACTGCAGACGGAAGGAGTTCAATGAAAATTTCCTTCAGATCAGAGAATGGAGTGACGAAGAAATATATGCTGAATGAAGAACAGATTCGTTCATCCTGGGGTATCCTAATCTTCATGTTGGCCATACATTGTGTCTTGTATTATTTTCAGATTAGTTTGTCGTGAACATTAACATTGTTATTGGCTGCTTTTGGCTCTTGTATGCAGTTTATGTATTATACTTAGTTTTATGGATTTATTATGCTGCTGTGAATTTATCCTATACTAGCTTCTAGATTTGACTGATTTTGTTTGTAATGATGATGGCTTGATGTGGCTGCTGGCCTTAACTGCCGAAGCAGAAGCAATTAGTACTTAACCAGGTGTACCGTCTTTATATTAGTATTATATTATATTACTTGACCATAGCCATATTCAAAATCAAATCTCAGTCGGGCGGCAAAATCTCCCGCCAATCTTGAAATATTTCAGACGTGTTTTTGAATGGGATAAGAAGATAGAACACGATGATAGTAACCGATATTCAAGGTGATGATGATTTGATTTTGCACTCGGCCTTGAACAGAGGTACTAGTACGGTCTCACAATTTTTTATCATTATACTTGGACCTTAGCCAAATTCAAAATCTCATAGCGGCAAAACTTCCCGCCCACAAAATACAAAAAATTCACACGCTTTCAAATTCCCATTCTACCCTTGTGGAGATGACAAAAAGTCGGTTGGTGGGGGGTCTGCCCGTCATTTTTTGGATCACCACCTCCCTAGCCCCGGAAACCCTCCCAAAAAAATTCATTTACCTCAGTCTCTCATCTGAGACCACCCACCGGAACTTCTCAAGTCCCTCTCTCTACCACCTCCACGACCACCGCACCGGAACATCCCCGCCGGACTTCCCTGGCCTACCCGAGGCCTCGCGATCCTCGTCATCCGGCTGCCTGCCGGAGCCGCTTCATCGACGCCGTCATCAACCGGACCGGATCATCCCCGCCGAACCTCGAAACCATATGCTCATCCGGCAGTCTACCGCAGTCGCTTCAGATCCGTCGTCCACCGCATCGATCTTGCTCACCGACACCGTGTGCATGAACCGGATCTGCTTCACCGGCGCCTTGCATGATCTAAACTCTTCTACTGTCGCTTTTCTATTTGCCTGCAAGTTCTTGTTTAATCTGAGGGAACCTGTTTGTGCTAACGACGCGCCCTTACGTCTTTGCAGATGAGATGAGTAACCATGAAGTGTAATGGCCGTCTCTCCAACCCCAAGTAGCACATGTAGTGTACTTCATCACCGGATCTATCAACCCCAGGAAGATCTGCTGTGACTCCCACAGAGTGCTTCTCCTAATGTAAGTCCCTTGTTTTAGCGCCATGTTCTTGGTTCAGATGCTTGTTTGTCTGAAGCTCTTTTAGTTCATTCCTAGCTATGACCGTAACACCTTGCTATTTTCTAGTTCATTGCTAACTTTAAGCGATTTAACATTTTGGTTTGCATTCCCTGCTCTGTAGATGTAGCCATCATAACTTCTATCTTGCTCAGTCGTTGTTACAAAAATTATAGGCTGCTACTATTTTGTTCATGCCAATATTGTTGCTATCACTCTGCTATCTAGCTATGACCGTAAGTATTTAGTTTGGCATGCTATCACTCTGCTATCTAGCCTGTAGTACAAATAAACTTGTCATACTACTAGACAATAATTTTGTGTGCCATCTTGTTCTTCAAAAGCTGCATCATTGACTTGTTTCTCTGACTTGGCATGACGCTCACATATGGAATGCTGAACATATTGGTTTGCATTCCCTCTTATACAAGTTCACAGGTGATCCCACTATATTCTGTATCTGGTCCATCCTAAGCTCCAGCATTAACTATCCTCTATGTGTTGCTCATTACAAGTTTATATCCCGAAACATCTTGATTTGCATCCCCTTCACTATAAGTTCAGGAGTATTATTTAGTTCACGGCCAATTTGAAGTAATTGCACTTGGCACATGTTGGTTCACATTCCCTCCTCTTTAGCTTTTGCCATCGCAACTTCTATTTTTGGTTTACATTCCCTGCTCTGTAGATGTAGCCATCATAACTTCATCTTGCTCAGTCGTTGTTACAAAATTTATAGCCAAATGTTATTCCCTGAACATGTTGGTTTGCATGGGACTCGACAGTAGTAAGTCTGCTGTTTCATTTTAACGTGCTCTGTTATATTGGCTGTTGGTGTGCGGCATGCACTCTTTTTTTGCTTATTGTGCGCATTACAATGATCTTCTTATAACGACGAAATGATGAGTTCCAAATTCTTTGGCAAACAATATTGTAGTGTCTTTGCCTTTCCATTGTTGCTGTCTTAACTTGTAAGGTCTTTGTTTCAGATATAGGTGGTGCATGGACAACTTAAAAGATTGCCGAATGGCTTCATTGTATTGCTAGGTTCAATTACCATTCAATTTCTCTGGGTTCTGTAATATTTTTTCAAAGCTGATGTAATATTTAGTTAGTTTTTATAGTTCTTTCGCGCATTTTTTCTATGGTGCTTGTGGTAAGTGAGGCTATCCGACAGAAATCATGTGCTGCGTAAATATTCTTAGTATCAAAATCACAAATTCCCATCCCTTAAACGGCCCAATTAAGCGAAATCACATAAGTGTCGGCTCGCAAAATCCTAAAACGCCTATTATGCCGGCAACTAAACGAGTGGGCCAGCACACTTGATTTATGGTGGACCCCACTGTCTAATTGGGCCGGTCCACTTGCTTTAATGTGGACCCCACCCACATCCGGGCCGGCCTAACAAAAGCGGGCCCCACAAGCTTATTGGGCCGGCCCACTAACTTGTTGGGCCACCCAACTGCTTTATGGCGGGCCCCACATTTATTGGGCCGGCCCACTATCTTGTTGGGCCGGCCACGTGCTATATGATGGACCCCACAAACTAAATGGGCCGCCCATTAACAGAATGTGGGACCCACCTGTGTGTTTGGCCCGGCCCACTAGTTTGGGCCGCCCACTTGCTATATGGTGGACCCCACATACAAAATGGTCGCCCTTTAACAGAAAAGTGGGACCCACCTGTGTTTTTGGCCCGGCCCACTATCTTGTTGGGCTGGCCCTTTAAAAGGGAAGTGGGTCCCACATGCTAATTGGGCCGGCCCACTTGCTATATGGTGGACCCCACACCCTAAATGGGCCAGCCCTTTAACAGGAAAGTGGGACCCACTAGTGTTTTTGGCCCGACCCACTATCTTGTTGGGCCGACCCACTATACGGTGGACCCCACATACTAAATGGGCCGGCCCTTTAACAGTGGGTCCCACATGCTAATTGGGCCGGCCCACTAACTTCTTGGCCGGCCCAGTTGCTTTAAGGTGGACCCCACTTGTTAAATGGGCCGGCTCGATAATAGGAAAGTGGGCCCCACATGCCTTGTGGGCCGGCCCTTTTGCCTGTTGACCGGTCAAACGAGTGCATCCGGCCCGGCCCACATGCTTAGTGGGCCGGCCCGTTTAAATTTTGACCAGTCAACCTTAGAGGTTAGGCCCGGCCCACGTACTTAATGGACCAGCCCAGATAGTTGACCGGTCAAACTAAGTCAGCTGGCCCGGCCCGCAAACTTAATGGGCCGGCCCGCTTAAGACGTGGCAGCCCTCGTGTCGGCCTACCATCTACCACGGGGTTTCAGCTGTTAACGCAGCTTAACGCCATTTAACGGCACGTGTCGGTTGCATGACGTCGCACCAACGGGCTCCCGAAAACACATGCGCAACGGTCCGATTTTCCGTGGCGGAAGGGCGCCCAAACGCGACGGACCGAAAAACGTCGTAGGACTTTGCCTGACGCAGTTTCGACAACGTAACCCATATCGTCGGGTTAGGCCCATAGGCGACGAAAAATACCCCTTAGTGGACGATTTTGGGACGTTGTCTATCGAACTTTTCTTGTAGTGGCCAACGCCACCGACAACGGGGGGGGGGGGGGCGTCATTGCCATTGTGGCGTTTGACATAAAAGATTTTCCTCCACAAGCCCCAATGGGGGTCAATGCCGAAAGCTTCGCAGAGGGTAATGAAGATGGAAAGATGAAGAATGGAATTTGGGGTCAGCTGCCAAAGCTGGATCTCGTAGACGGAGAGAAGGGAGCGAAGAAATTCGTGGGCAGGAAGAGAAAGCCCGCGAAATAAGAAAGCAGCGAATATAACAGTAAAGCCTTTAGGAGGCTTTGGGCGAGAAGATGGACCTAGGAGATGAATGTCATCGACGGATGATGAGATGAAGCCGAGGGTGCGCAGCTTATTCACGTCGCGGTTGGAGATGGTGGAGGCGCACCAGTCGCGGCTGGCCTTGCTCACGCCAGATGCGGAACCTGCCTCGCTGGTTCCCTTCTTCTTGCCCATGGTGTCTCGAGCTCTTGGAACTAGAAACGAAGGAAAGAGAAAAGGTTGAGGAGGAAGATGAGCAGTACGGAGGCGTGGAAAGTAAAAATGATGAAGAGGCTTCCTATTTATAGCACAGGCTGTTAAGAGATCTGATGAGATCTGAGATCTAGGATGTGGCCCGATCTCGCGATTCGACCCAAGAACCAAGGGGAAGAGGTGGGAGAGCGCGAGGAACACGAGGAACACGAAGAACACCGGTACTCACGCACGCACACCAACCCGATACACCCGATACTTACCCCCGTGACTCGGTAGATCACGCCAATAGAATCTCCAAGGAAGAGGCACGCGGCAGAATTCCCGGAGAGAGATTGGTGTTGGAGAAAGGGGATTGGTGAGGGAGAGAGAGTGCCTTGCACTAGAATCTCACTCAACAATTCACAAATCAACAACAAGAGTGCCTTGATTACAGAGGGATGCTTATCCAAGATGGATGCTAACCCTAGGGAGACTAAGCTCAAAGTTGGTTTAAGCTCAAAATTATGTCTAAGCAATAAGGGAGGGGTCCTGGGTCCTTATATAGGCATACATGGCCAGCAAGGCGAAAAGGTAAATAACTTAGGCGGGTTGGTGGGGCCTTCTCGACGAATCCGGTTGGCGGCCGATCAGACCGGGCCTGGCGCCGGGTGTCCGGTCGTGCGGCCGGTCAGACCGGGCCTGGCGCCGGAGCGTCCGGTCGTGGGGCCGGTCGACCGGTCGCCAACCGGGAACCTCGCAGATTCTCCTCCGGTTGGCGCCCGGTACGATGCACTGTCTTGACCGGGGGATATCCGGTTGGCGGCCGGTTGACCGGGCCTAGGGCCGGACGGTCCGGTCGTGAGGCCGGTCGACCGGATCCTGCGCCGGCCATCTTCACGTCTTTCTTCGTGCGCTTCGATTGTCTTCGGGTCCAGCTTCTTGGGCATCTTCTCGACCAGCTGCTCCTCTCCTTCCCTTGACCATGGCGTTTCATCCTCTCCGGGGTCTTGATGCTCCACGTACCTAATGACACAAAGAGTTTCGGCATGAGGTAGCATTCCATCCAATGGGGTACCGAGGTCGAGGGTAGTGAGGAGCGAGTTCACCTTGTCATGTATCGCTTTAGCTCGAGCCCGTGTCATTGGTTCACTTGGGGGACTTGTTGGCCTTGATGTAGTGTCGTTGGCGAGCGGGGCTACATCAAGATCGTGGCCTTAATTCTAAAACTATCATGGGAGATGGACGAGGATCAAGCTATACACGTGTCAGGAGAACGGAACCGGCGGCCCATTACCCCCACTACGCGTGGAAATCGAGGAGGCGCTCTGGTCAATGCACAAGCACTAGTCATTTCCTAAAAACTGACCGCGCAGAAGTAGGGTGGGCCCGTTAGGTCACGTCTCGTCAATCAAACCACGACAGTGGTGGCGTCATCAATAACGTCATCGAGTCCATGAGAAGCATCCGAAGTAAAATTAAAACCGTCGAGTAGTACAACTTGAGTCTACACACGGTTGCAAGCATCCGTACCTAGACTCGGGGGCTACTCCCATCGGGAGCGCTGGACGCGCACCCGATATATTCCAGAAACGAAGACTCAACTACAAGAAGAAGCATTTCAAGTTTATCTAAAGAAAGATTGAAATATTTAGACCGTTTGGCCTAAGTCTGCACTCAGTTGCAAGCACCCGCGACCAGACTCGGGGGCTACTTGTCAACACCCGGATTTTTAAGTCCGGATGCCTATTATGTCATACATCGCAATCCCAGGAATATTGTTGTTGCGAGGCATAATAGTTAAGTATCACAGTCATCATTCATTACAACGCATAAAGTCTTACAAATTGGAATCACATGATCCATATTACACAAATAGTTGATCTAACGATCAACGAACTGATCAACGAACAAACACAAGTTCATAGCGGAAGCGTAAGATACAAGGACTCTATAGTCCACAGGCCAACGCTTGACGTTAGCACTCCTAGTTGTTGTAGACTTCCTGCTGACCGTCCTCCTCGTCTGCTGCTCCTCTTCATAGTCTGCCATTTGAATAGCCAGGGACACAGCCGTGAGTACTTTATGTACTCGCAAACTAATACTAGTGTAAGTGCTAACATTTAGTAGAAGGGTGCTAAGCTCTAGTTTATTTGCATAAAGCCAATTTTTGTTCACAAGTATTTGCTAAAGACTTATTCATGTGCTAACTAACTCAAGTGGGAACATTAGTGTCATTCCCACAACTCTGTTGTGTTTTCAATATATTCAAGTCACCATTCACCATTCATATCATCAACATGATCAAATTCTAATACTGGAAACTGTATGGCCTTTCCAACCGTCCGTAACCGTGGACACGGCTATTCGAATAGATTTACACTCTGCAGAGGTTGCACACTTGTGCCACAACATTTGATTTTCATCCGTCGGAATTTCCCCGAATCATCGTAACACAGTACGCGGATCATCAACCATAACCTTTCATTTACTAACCCTAGTATGAGCACCTCTCCCCATGAGCTTGGCCTCCCAGTGAAGACCAACTGTCAACCTGGGAACTGCACAGGGCTTGGCCGTACAATTTACTTCACATCATTTCTCAATAACGGAGGCAGCCTCGGCATAACCCCTATGATGTGTGTTCAGAGGGAACTCATACTAAGATACATAAACTTCTAGTTAAGCCCTTACCCATAATCAGGTATTGTGGGGGTACTCAATAATTGGAAAGGTATCGCATCCAACCCAATACTAGTTTTTAATCAAAAATCACCATCTTCTCTTGGTCATATTCACCTTCAAAAGTCATTTCAATATTTCACCACACATGTTCCCATCTAGAGTAGTCATGTTTAATTTAGCACTAGCATCTAAGGATGAGGGGTGCTAAGTAATTTGCTTTGCTCCTAGGCTAACTTTGATACTCTTGTACTAATCTAACATTAACCCTATTGAATTATGAAACAATAGTACAAAATAACAGTAAGTAAAACTTAAAAATAAAACTGGGAATTAGGCTCATAATATAAAGTAAATGGGTGGTGCTTGGCTCAGGATGAGCTAGCACTTTGCAAGAGTATTATCTTGCCTTGGTTGGGAAACTGGTCAAAGTGGTCTTCTTCTCCTTGACAGACCTCCTCCTCCTCCGGATACTCCTCGGTACTAGCGTCTAAAATACGAATACGGGGTACACAATCATCATACCAAACAATTTACTAAACTAGGCACACTCATGAGTTACACACTTTAAACTAGCCTCACATATTCTTATTGAGTTGGTGAATGTGTTCTTTTTATTATTTAAGAAAAATAATTTCCTCTCATATTACTTTTAATTATTCAGAGATATAACTTCCTCTCATTATCTTATTAAGATTTAATTTCTCTCATGCATAATATGTGACCTAGGTTGAACAAGGTCAACCTCTTCACACTTAGCATTTTAAGAAAATGATTTAAATGAGGTGAGTACCTCATACCATTTAATTCTAACATGGTAATGATTTAATATCATCAACAAACCATATGAGATTTTTATGACCAGAGTCTTCACCTCATATTGGATTGCTCATGACAAGATTTAAATGGAAGAAAATATTCCCATATGATTTATTAATATTTTGGGACAATATCCTTGACTAGAAATAGCCATAAAGTCCTTTAATTTAACTAGGCCATGATCATACACAGTAAGCATGGCATATTTTTGTAGAAACAATTTGTATAAGTGAAATGTGAATTATAGGAGTTGGAATTAACTTAAAAGCATGTTTGGTTGATTTTTAATAATTATTCTAAGGCAGAAAAGTCCCTGCCTTGTTTATTTTCCTATTTTAATTCTATAAGAGATCTATAGTTAATTCCAGTGGCATTGTATAGATAAATTCCTAAGGTTTCCAAATATATAAAGTTTGTAAAATTTGACTGAGTAGATTTGTCTCTATTAATTTTCAAAGTTTGCATCAGATTGCATATTCTATTTATCTGAGAAATTCGAATTTGAACTGGTGGGCTCGCGCGGGAAAATAACTGGGCTGCAGGGGAAAAAGAAGTTGGGCCGGCCCACTTCGCGTCCAGCGCGAGCAGGCCGTCTGACGGCGGGGGCCACACGTCAGCGGGACTTGGCGCCCGAAGCGGTACGGGGAAGGGGAGCCGTGCGACAGAGCACGATCGCACGGTCCAGACGCTGGCCGTCGTCGACGGCGAGAACGGGACTCACCGGCGGCGGCAGTAGGGGGTCGGCGAGCTCGTCGGAGCTCCGGCGGTCGCCGGAGGGGTGCGCCGCGACGTTGTCGACGATGGGGAAGCGCCTGGAAGCAGTTGTCGGGGAGGTCTCCTTCTCCGGCGAGCTTCGCCACCGGCGGCGGCGGCGAGCTAGCAATTGGGACGGTGTGGTGGCTAATCGGTGAAATTGAGGGGTCGAGGAGAGCTGTGAGGATGAGTGGAGGCGAATGGTGTGCTCAGTTCGTTGGGAGGGGTCCTCCTTTTATAGCAACGGGAGGTGGCTGTGGGGCGGAGCGGAGGTCGTCGATGGCGCCGGCGTTCCAAGGTCGCGAAGAGGCAAGGCGTGGGCGCGTACGGTGGCTGGTGTCCTGGTGATGCTGACGAGCGTGATCGTGGCGCGGCAGGGGCTCTGCAGCGGTGGTGAGCTTGACGGGAGCGCGCAGGGCATGGCGCTCGGTCGTGGACGCGGTCGTCGTCTGCGGCGTTCCCGCGGGCTAGTGGACGTGTCCAGGCGGTGCAGGGAGCCGTTGTGCGTCTACTGGCGTTGAGAGCGAGTGTGGAGGGGACGCAGGGCCGTGGGCGTCGTCACGCCCGGCGTGTCCAGGGTCGGCGCCATGCGCGCTCTGGCGCGGCATGGACGTTCCTGGGCGTCACTGGGCGCGCTGATCCTGGCGTCTCCGAGGCATGGCTTCGTCAAGTCAGTGGCTGGGCAGCATCAGGTGAGTGTGAGGGAGAGGTTTGACACGGTGCTGCTTGTTGGAATTGACCAGATGAGGGGATGGCATGAATTGGACTTGCCATGCCACGGCATGGCAAGGTTTGATTTATTTGATCTCTCCTTGACCAGTGCAAGTGGTGGTGATGGTGTGGTGAGGTGAGAGGGAGGCTCCAGGGTGCAGAGAGGGCAGGGTTGGACCAAGTCCAAGGTAGAAATGAGGTATGGGCTCAATTATAAACCCTGCCTGTAAGGTGTTCGACAGAATGCCCGCAAGAAAAAGATTTTTGAATTTTGAAATTCCCTTTGGTGGGTTGCAAACATATATTAAATGTAGCATTTTGGTGGTGGTGGTGGTCAAAATGGAATTGAGATGCAAAATCTCATTTTGCATATGATCTTACATATGTGAAAAAGTTCCAACTTTGCTTGCTTCTCATTTGAAATTGGTGATGAATTTGGGGTGGTGTCTTTGGGCAAAGTTGGAGTGCTTGATGTTGTCTTGGATGAGGTGCAAAGAAATAGCCAGGTGTAGAAGTGAAAAGTGAAAATCCAGGGGCTCAAAGTGAGCATCAGGGTAAAAATGACACAAGTGACCATAATCATATGTGAGCTCATATTTGCTTCAATTTTGATTTGAAAAGTGTTTGATGGTTTCCAAAGTTGTTCATATATGTTTAGTATCCATTTACACCCAATGGTGCAAACCAAAATGGTCTCTAACAAAGATTTGTAAAAATGGCCTAAGCCTTATGTGTATGTGAAGTTGCTTTCTAACATTTCTTTTCTTTTTCACTTTTATTTGAATTTGGGTGATCAAGTGATCATTGCTAGGGTTTTAGAGTGAGAGAGAACACATAAGCAAGCATCATGGCAATTGCACACTCAAAATAATCCATAAGGTGATCTACATGCATAAACCTATATGATGAGAAAAAGTTTTTGTTAACTCTTATTTTTGGGATTCTTTAATTTCTCTCTTGTTCATTTGATTGAATTTTGGGATGTTACACTACTCCCATCGGGAGTGCTGATTGCACGCCCGATGAAAGTTTTTTGCACTCCAGGATCATGCCCGGGGACTTGATTCTGTGTAGGGTAACGTTGTTTTGCCATCGGTAGTCAACCAGCAAAGCTGGACACGTTACTCGATATCCTTTACGTACTGAATTGAAGACCCGATATAAATGTAGCAGATGATCTACGAAGACCTGCAAAAAGCTTCGACAGAAGAAAGAATTCGAGTAGTACAACTTGAGTCTATGCACGGTTACAGGCATCTTTACCTATACTCGGGGGCTACTCCCATCGGGAGCGCTGGACGCGCACCCAATAGAAGAAGAAGATGATTGGAACAAGAAGGACACATTTTATCGGGTGAAGAAAACAGTCGACAGAGGCATGCTTTAGTCTCTACCCGAAATATTTTCGGGTAGACACTCGGGGGCTACTGACGTGGGCATTACCCTTTAGGTAACTACCATCGTGTTACCCCTTACAGCCCAACTGGAGGCCCATGAAGACACCCGAATGTCAGGTGGGCCATAAGGTCGGTTCGAAAGGAGGGTTCTTGAGGAGCAAGGCAAGAAGACGAAGGATTGAATGAAAGTTTAGAACTAGGACTCTTTGTAACCTAGTCATACCCGGACAGATCTCTCAAGACCTGGCTCCCAATATAAGGGCCAGGAGAGGGGCTGCCAAGGACACAACAAATCTTAGCAACCATAGCCACCGTAAATCTAGAGCTAGGTCCCTACAGAACTTAGACTCTCGACGAGATCATAGCCGAAACCTTCGACACCCCATTGTAACCCAATATCTTATATCTTATATTTACTAATTGGAGACTCCCAACGAAACACCACGTTAATCCTCACGTCTAAACTAATATGTACCGTCGAATTAAGGATAAACAACCGCGATAGCTTCATCATCTCCCGGCAATCTCCCTCCGGACCCTATTAATCTCTCCCCAAGAATTGATTCTTGGACAAGCCTACCCGGCGGCGCCGCACCAGGCAGGTTTCGTGCGGCGGCTCAGGAACAGAAAAAAAAAAGGTGATCGGTGGAGCGCACGCATAGGCTCTCTGGTGGAACCTCTACATGCATGCATGTTTAATTAACATCGTGTACTTCTTTCCCATCTACTAGTAGTATACGGCTATCTACGCATGCAATTGATGACAGCGTTTAAAGATTTTCTTGTTTCTTCAACTTAAAAAACTTTTACCTTATAATCGTATATCCATTTGAGGATTCATTTTCACCATCGGCTTAGTTGCAAAGATATCTTCGAAACTATTAGATCTTATATTGATATGTTTTGACAAAAAAAATTCGTCTATAACTACCAAATTATTATCACTAAATTGCCCGAATAATGTATTCTGGTTGATAGGTTTAATCTTGCACCAATGCAAAGCTGCCAGATTAAATTGGGTTCTAACTGCCAAAATAGTTAAGCCTAATTGGTAGGTTTAAATATTGAATAATTGCCAGATTAAATAGGCACAGCTGCCCGATTTGAAAGGATTAGTAATTGCTAATTAATTTAATTACCGGATAATTTAGCCCTAATTACCTGGTTTAATTCTTGCTAATTACCGGATTAAAATTACTAGCTGCTAGCAATGTCTTCTCTTTCCCCTATCGTTCCCCATCTCACAAATACACGAGGCCACCACCACCAATGACTGTCGTGTTTCATGGGAGAGCCGGAAGCTCCGTAGCTGACCTCCTACCAAATGTTTGCTCCTCACAAAGTATTCGGGCACCATCCCTGCGCCGCCGTGGAGCTCCTCTGCCATCATCCCGCCGAGCGCTTCGTCGTCGCGCTGCAAGGTCGAGGACTCCTCGCGGCCGCGGCTCCATGTGCTCGGCGGCGGCGGCCTCCCCCGTTGTTCCGTGCTCGTCGCCGACGGCGGTTTTCCCCATTGCTCCTTGCTCGATGGCGGCGCCGCTGCGGCTCCCGGCTGCCCGCGCTCACCGGCGGCGGTCTCCCTGGCGGCAGCGACAGCCTCCCCCGTTGCTCCGTGTTCGTCGCTGGACGGCGGTTTTCCCCGCTGCTCCATGCTCGTCGCTGGACGGAGGTTTTCCCCGCTGCTCCGTGCTTGATGGCGGCGCCGTGGCGGCCTCCCCGGCTGCCCGCGCTCGGCGGTGGGAGCGGCGGCCTCCCCGGCGGCCCGTGCTCGGCAGCGGCGTCCTCCCCCGCTGCTCCATGCTAGCGCGGCGGCGAGCTCTGTTCCGTCTCGGCGGCGCTGCTTTTTTCCATCGTGATCTCAGAGAAGGATATTTAATTTCTCGCAAAAAAAAGAGAACGATATTTAATGGTAAAACGGCACTCGAGAGTCGGACACTCGGACTGACTCAGCGAGTTGATAAGATGTGAGCGGCCATTAGGGGCAGCGATGCCTTTTTTTTTCGCCGCACGGGAGGGCGAACATGCGGCGCCTCCCTGTAGATTTTCCCTTGATTCTTTTCTGATCTTAGTCAGCGCCGCCAACGCTCTCCTATTCTGATCTATTAGTCAGCGCAGCATGCCGGCGTCCTCTCGACCTCCACCAGATTTAGTCATGGCGGTGGGCAGTGATCCTCCCCATGTCTTCTCTCCCTACCTCTTACGGCCGGCGGTCATTCTGCAGCTGCAGAAAAGTGCGGCCCCATCGCTTTACTGCCGTGTCGTCTCCTCTTTACTCCTGTAGTGCTGCCTCCTATCTTCTCCATCGTTTTTCGTCGAAGGATTTGACTGCAACACTGCAGTCACGTGAAGCAGCATCTCCATGGAAAATTGGATAAGCGGAAACGTACGTTAAATCTATCTATTTCTTCAGTCCACGTGAAACAGCATGGCGATCTGAAGAATCGGTAAACTAACATGTGTTTTGTTCAACAGGTCAGTGTGATCAATACTGTATATAGTTTGCAACTGATGCTCCACCAGCAAGAATCGTCCGGCCGGCACCAAAGCACCAAGAATCACCAATCTTCTCAACCATGGGAGCATCAATGGAAGTACTGAAGTTCATCAACGAGGCTGCCTGAGACGCCGCCCATGTTGTTGTCGAGGTATGTCCTGTATTATTTTCATGGAAAAATTAGACAAACTGAAGTATCAATGATGATCTGAAGAATCAATGAACTAATACATGTTTTGTTCTCCACCAGTACCAATAGTCCAGGCCGCGCTAAAACACCAAGAATCACCAATCATCCCTCAACTCTGGAGTATCGTGTATGTACTAAAGTGTATCTAGATCGCTTACGAATCATCCGGCTCCCACCAAAACACAAAAAAATACCTATCCCTCCTCAACTCTGGGAGCATCTATATACGTAGGAGTACTAAAGTTCCTCTCCCTCGCTTCTTTTTTGTCCATGTTTCATGCTAGCACTGATCATGTCTTTCTGAAGAAACTGTAGCAACATCAGTACCAATGGCCACGAGTGTTTTGTCTAACAATGATAGATTCTCCAACGATGATAGAGCGCGACCACATCATCGCCTGATGATGTGGATGACAGTACATTCACGTCAAGTAAGCTCCTTCCCAATAAATGTACATAGTGTCTCTGTATATATAGTTCATTATGGACGAATGAATTACCTGTAGGCCTCAGGTACTGTCTAATTTTCTTTACCGAGATGGTATGTTGGACTGCCAATTTATCTGAATGATAAGCACTGTTCATCAAATCCTTCTCTTTCTTTTCTCTGCCTGATACTTGATGTGGTTGATTGCTTGACTAAAAGATTTGAAGGCATGAATTGATTAAAAGAACCTGTCAAGTGTTCTAATTTCCGAATCATATTCATGATCATTAATTTTATGCGGGATTAAATTGCTTTCGTAGCTGGCAAGCACACAGAGGCTGAAAAGTTCCAACGTAGATTAAACACAAGTGACTAGCTTGGATCATTAGACTGTTTTGAGTTTATATTCCAAACTGGAAATTGGGAAATTCAGAATAACAAATCCAAGCATGCAAATATTATCTAATTGGAACATAATTATATGATATTTTTTAGGCAACCAAGTTTATTACCTAATGCGTCTTGAAGCATCCAAGTGCTCAGATCCTAATATTGTGGTCAGTGGTATTTTTAGGCAACCAAGTATATTACCTTATGCGTCTTGAAGCATCCATTATTCAGTGCTCAGATCCTAATATTGTGGTCAGTGTTAACTAGGCATAGGATAAGAGCATGGTCAATTACATGATCTATGGCCCTTTAAAGCTGTAAATATTTCCAAGTTTGTGACCTGATTTATGCAAAAAATTGCAGGTAAATCAACAACTCCTTTATATCTAATACGTAGACGCTACTTCCCTAGACCACTAGGGCATTTATTATGAGAAAACTTATATATTTGACTCGCTGTAAATAGTGTGGAATGTTGAGATCACACTATATTCTGTATCTGGTCCATCCTAAGCTCCAGCATTAACTATCCTCTATGTGTTGCTCATTACAAGTTTATATCCCGAAACATCTTGATTTGCATCCCCTTCACTATATGTTCAGTAGTATTATTTAGTTCACGGCCAATTTGAAGTAATTGCACTTGGCACATGTTGGTTCACATTCCCTCCTCTTTAGCTTTTGCCATCGTAACTTCTATTTTTGGTTTACATTCCCTGCTCTGTAGATGTAGCCATCATAACTTCATCTTGCTCAGTCGTTGTTACAAAATTTATAGCCAAATGTTATTCCCTGAACATGTTGGTTTGCATGGGACTCGACAGTAGTAAGTCTGCTGTTTCATTTTCTGTTATATTGGCTGTTGGTATGCGGCATGCACTCTTTGTTTGCTTATTGTGCGCATTACAATGATCTTCTTATAACGACGAAATGATGAGTTCCAAATTCTTTGGCAAACAATATTGTATTGTCTTTGCCTTTCCATTGTTGCTGTCTTAACTTGTAAGGTCTTTGTTTCAGATATAGGTGGTGCATGGACAACTTAAAAGATTGCCGAATGGCTTCATTGTATTGCTAGGTTCAATTACCATTCAATTTCTCTGGGTTCTGTAATATTTTTTCAAAGCCTTGCAGATGTAATATTTAGTTAGTTTTTATAGTTCTTTCGCGCATTTTTTCTATGGTGCTTGTGGTAAGTGAGGCTATCCGACAGAAATCATGTGCTGCGTAAATATTCTCAGTATCTAAATCATAAATTCCCATCCCTTAAACGGCCCAATTAAGCGAAATCACATAAGTGCCGGCTCGCAAAATCCTAAAGCGCCTATTATGCCGGCAACTAAACGAGTGGGCCAGCACACTTGATTTATGGTGGACCCCACTGTCTAATTGGGCCGGTCCACTTGCTTTAATGTGGACCCCACCCACATCTGGGCCGGCCCTGTAACTGAAAAGCGGGCCCCACAAGCTTATTGGGCCGGCCACTAACTTGTTGGGCCAGCCCAACTGCTTTATGGCGGGCCCCACATTTATTATTGGGCCGGCCCACTATCTGTTGGGCCAGGCCACGTGCTATATGATGGACCCCACAAACCAAATGGGCCGGCCCATTAACAGGAATGTGGACCCACTGTGTTTGGCCCACTAGTTTGCGGGCCAGCCCACTTGCTATATGGTGGACCCCACATACAAAATGGGCTGGCCCTTTAACAGGAAAGTGGGACCCACCTGTGTTTTTGGCCCGGCCCACTATCTTGTTGGGCCGGCCCTTTAAAAGGGAAGTGGGTCCCACATGCTAATTGGGCCGGCCCACTTGCTATATGGTGGACCCCACACCCTAAATGGGCCAGCCCTTTAACAGGAAAGTGGGACCCACCTGTGTTTTGGCCCCCACTATCGTGTTGGGCCGACCCACTTGCTATACGGTGGACCCCACATACTAAATGGGCTGGCCCTTTAACAGCAAAGTGGGTCCCACATGCTAATTAGTGGGCCGGCCCAGTTGCTTTAAGGTGGACCCCACTTGTTAAATGGGCCGGCCTGATAATAGGAAAGTGGGCCCCACATGCCTTGTGGGCCGGCCTTTGCTCGTTGACCGGTCAAACGAGTGCATCCGCCCGGCCCACATGCTTAGTGGGCCGGCCCGTTTAAATTTTGACCACCAACCTTAGAGGTTAGGCCCGGCCCACGTACTTAATGGACCAGCCCACCTATATAGTTGACCGGTCAAACTAAGTCAGCTGGCCCGGCCAAACTGGGCCGGCCCGCTTAAGACGTGGCAGCCCTCGTGTGGGCCTACCATCTACCACGGGGTTCAGCCGGTTAACGCAGTTAATCGCGCTTAACGGCGTCGCCATGTGTCGCTTGCATGACGTCGCCAACGGGCTCCCGAAACACATGCGCAACGGTCCGATTTTCCGTGGCGGAAGGGCGCCCAAACGCGACGGACCGAAAAACGTCGTAGGACTTTGCCTGACGCAGTTTCGACAATAGAACCCATATCGTCGGGTTAGGCCCATAGGCGACGAAAAATACCCCTTAGTGGACGATTTTGGGACGTTGTCTATCAGAACTTTTCTTGTAGTGGCCAACGCCACCGACAACGGGGGGGCCATCATTGCCATTGTGGCGTTTGACATAAAAGATTTTCCTCCACAAGCCCCAATGGGGGTCAATGCCGAGGAAAGCTTCGCAGAGGGTAATGAAGATGGAAAGATGAAGAATGGAATTTGGGGTCAGCTGCCAAAGCTGGATCCCGTAGACGGAGAGAAGGGAGCGAAGAAATTCGTGGGCAGGAAGAGAAAGCCCGCGAAATAAGAAAGCAGCGAATATAACAGTAAAGCCTTTAGGAGGCTTTGGGCGAGAAGATGGACCTGGGAGATGAATGTCATCGACGGATGACGAGATGAAGCCGAGGGTGCGCAGCTTATTCACGTCGCGGTTGGAGATGGTGGAGGCGAACCAGTCGCGGCTGGCCTTGCTCACGCCAGATGCGGAACCTGCCTCGCTGGTTCCCTTCTTCTTGCCCATGGTGTCTCGAGCTCTTGGAACTAGAAACGAAGGAAAGAGAAAAGGTTGAGGAGGAAGATGAGCAGTACGGAGGCGTGGAAAGTAAAAGTGATGAAGAGGCTTCCTATTTATAGCACAGGCTGTTAAGAGATCTGATGAGATCTGAGATCTAGGATGTGGCCCGATCTCGCGATTCGACCCAAGAACCAAGGGGAAGAGGTGGGAGAGCGCGAGGAACACGAAGAACACCGGTACTCACGCACGCACACCAACCCGATACACCCGATACTTACCCCCGTGACTCGGTAGATCACGCCAATAGAATCTCCAAGGAAGAGGCACGCGGCAGAATTCCGGAGAGAGATTGGTGTTGGAGAAAGGGGATTGGTGAGGGAGAGAGAGTGCCTTGCACTAGAATCTCACTCAACAATTCACAAATCAACAACAAGAGTGCCTTGATTACAGAGGGATGCTTATCCAAGATGGATGCTAACCCTAGGGAGACTAAGCTCAAAGTTGGTTTAAGCTCAAAATTATGTATCAGCAATAAGGGAGGGGCCCTGGGTCCTTATATAGGCATACATGGCCAGCAAGGCGAAAAGGTAAATAACTTAGGCGGGTTGGTGGGGCCTTCTCGACGAATCCGGTTGGCGGCCGGTCAGACCGGGCCTGGCGCCGGGTGTCCGGTCGTGCGGCCGGTCGACCGTCCGGCGCCGGAGCGTCCGGTCGGGCGCCGACCGGTCGCCAACCGGGAACCCGCAGATTCTCCTCCGGTTGGCGCCCGGTACGATGCACTGTCTTGACCGGGATATCCGGTTGGCGGCCGGTGACCGGGCCTGGGGCCGGACGGTCCGGTCGTGAGGCCGGTCGACCGGATCCCGCGCCGCCATCTTCACGTCTTTCTTCGTGCGCTTCGATTGTCTTCGGGTCCAGCTTCATCTTCTCGACCATGCTCCTCTCCTTCCCTTGACCATGGCGTTTCATCCTCTCCGGTCTTGATGCTCCACGTACCTAATGACACAAAGGGTTTTGGCATGAGGTAGCATTCCATCCAATGGGGTACCGAGGTCGAGGGTAGTGAGGAGCGAGTTCACCTTGTCATGTATCGCTTAGGCTCGAGTGTCATTGGTCCACTTGGGGGACTTGTTGGCCTTGATGTAGTGTCGTTGGCGAGCGGGGCTACATCATCTCCCCCCTTGGGAGAGAGTCGTCCTCGACTCTTGTTCCTCCTCATCTCCATGATGTGGGGATAGATCCGAGATGTTGAAAGTGTTGCTCACCAAGTACTTGGATGTCGGTATGTCGATGACGTATGCGTTGTTGTTGATGCGCTTGAGTACCTTGAAAGGCCCATCTCCTCTTGGCTTGAGCTTGGAGTTGCGTTCTTGAGGGAACCTTTCTTTCCTTAGGTGAACCCAAACGAGGTCTCCTTCTTCAAACACTCGTTCTTTCTTCTTGGCGTTGAGGCGGGTAGCTTGGCGAAGGACATGGTCTTGTATGGTTGCTCTTGTTTCTTCATGTAGTTTCTTCATGGCGGTGGTGCGCTTGTCGAAGTCCATGTTTGTCCTTTGATGAAGAGGTAGTGGGAGGATGTCGAGTGCCGTTGGAGGTTCGAATCCATAGACGATCATGAAGGGACTCCGTAATGTTGTGGAGTGCTTGGCTCTATTGTAGGCGAACTCCGCGTGGGGGAGGCAATCTTCCCATGACTTCAAGTTTTTCTTCACAAGTGTGCGGAGGAGTGTGGAGAGGCTTCGATTGACCACTTCGGTTTGTCCATCGGTTTGAGGGTGCGAGGACGATGAGAATAAGAGCTTCACTCCAAACTTTGCCATGAGCGACTTCCATAGATAACTCATGAACTTGACGTCTCGATCCGACACAATGCTTGCCGGTATTCCGTGTAGGCGAACCACTTCCCTGAAGAACAATGAAGCAATGTGTGAAGCATCATCGCTCTTATGACATGGTATGAAATGAGCCATTTTTGAGAACCTATCCACTACCACAAAGATTGAATCATGCCCATGCTTTGTTCTTGGTAAGCCTAACACAAAGTCCATGATTATATCCGACCAAGGTGCATATGGAATGGGTAAAGGTATGTAAAGACCATGGGGATTGGATGTTGACTTAGCTTGTAAGCATGTGGTGCAACGGTTGCAAAGGCGCTCCACGTCTCGCTTCATGCGTGGCCAATAATAGTGTGTGGATAGCATCGAAAGAGTCTTGTCGCGTCCAAAATGACCCATGAGACCACCTCCATGTGACTCTTGCAAAAGCAACTTACGAAGAGAAGACTCGGTATGCAAACTTTGTTAGCTTTAAACAAGTAGCCATCATGCAAATAGAAATCATCAAATCCTCGGTCAACGGAACACTTGGCAAAGATTGGTCCAAAGAAAGAGTCGGAAGGGTAAAGTTCTTTGATCTCCTCAAGACCCAAAATGTGAAACTCTAAGCGGGTGAGTAGAAGAGTATTCTTGCGGGAAAGGGCATCCGCAACCACATTTTCCTTGCCCTTTTTGTATTTGATAACATAAGGGAAGGACTCTATGAACTCAACCCACTTAGCATGTCCCTTATTCAAATTGTGTTGACTTTTCAAATACTTCAAAGCTTCATGGTACAAATGGATAACAAACTCTTTCGGCCAAAGGGAATGTTGCCAAACTTCAAGAACACGAACCAAAGCATAAAGCTCCTTGTCATATATAGGATAGTTGAGGCATGCGCCGTCCAACTTCTCGCTATAGTATGCCACGGGTTTTCCATTTTGCATGAGGACACCGCCAATTCCAAGGCCACTCGCATCACATTCTATCTCAAATGTTTTAGCAAAATCGGGAAGAACAAGTAGTGGTGCCTCGGTGAGTCTCTTTTCAATTCATCAAAAGCTTTTTGTTGTGCTTTGCCCCAAACAAACGGAACATTCTTTTTAGTAAGCTCATTCAAGGGGCAAGCGATGGTGCTAAAATCTTTTACAAAGCGGCGGTAGAAATCGACGAGTCCATGAAAACTCCGAACTTGACCAACATTTGTGGGAGTGGGCTAATTGTGGATGGCCTCAATCTTGGAAGAATCAACTTCAATCCCGTTGGCGGAAACCACAAAACCAAGAAAAACAAATTTGTTTTGAGCAAAGTTGCATTTTGGGAGGTTGGCAAAGAGCTTCTCGTGGCGCAATATGTACAAGACTTCTCTCACATGTTGAACATGGTCCTCGAGAGTTTTGCTATAGATGAGAATGTCATCAAAGTAAACAACCACGCTCTTGCCAATGAGTGGTCACAAAATATGATTCATAAGACGCATGAAAGTCGAAGGAGCATTTGAAAGACCAAATGGCATGACGAGCCATTCATATAGACCAAGCTTGGTCTTGAATGCCGTCTTCCATTCATCACCAATTGCCATGCGAATTTGGTGGTAGCCACTACGCAAATCAATCTTAGAGAAAATGGTGGCACCATTACCACCCGATTTTGGCCAAATCAGGAGGTGGGGGTAAGCGAAGATGGGCTTTGAAGATTACACGTGGAGCATCTTTGAAGCGGCTCGCGAAGAGTTTGGGCTTAACTGCCCATGTATATGTAATATATTAGATCGTATTATGTTTAGATTTAATAGATAGAGTCTGGCCCGTGCACGGTTAGGTGCACGCCCCAATTAGAAAGTCCCTTGGACTATAAATATGTATCTAGGGTTATCGAGAAAGGAGGACAATCATCGTTCAACCAACACAAATCAGGCGCATCGCCACCCCTTCCTTCGAGGGTTTCTCCCGGTAAGCACCATGCTGCCTAGATCGCATCTAGCGATCTAGGCAGACACGTTTATTCGTTAACCTTGTACTGCTCGTGCTGAAGCCTTGTTGATGGCGAGCGTACTACTAATCATTAGGTGTTTAGGGGCTTGCATTGATGCTTTCTCGTGCATATCTGCGTGGCAATGCCGTCCCTCTAGCTGCCCTTACACCTTTACGGGTGTAAGGGCAGCATCTTGCTTGTTCGTACTTAGTAGATCCGATCCGTTATAGTTGCTCCTTGCTTCGCAAGGATTAGTTTAATATCTGCATAGTTAGGTCTTATGCTGGGGTCGGACGATCCGGTAGTGCGTTAGGCGTTGTTTACCGTCCCTGCGAGGGATGTTCCGGAATCAACGTATGTTGGTTTTTAGGCCTCTCGTAGGGGTAGTTTGCATCATCTTGCGTAGCTGCTAGGCCCGATCACACGTAGGACGTTCCGATTATGCGGTGAAAACCTTAACTGTCGTGGATCGTTTTAGCTTTGTTCTGATCAAGCGGGATCCCCATGCCATTGCAAATCCATCAAGGACCATGGGGCGATCGGCTCTTTGAGCCGATCCACAGGGCAACCTGAGAGCCGATAGGGCTCGTATTTAATGTTTACGTGTCTACCATGCAGGAACAATCGAAGCACTAACACCTTCCCGATCGGGTCTAGGTCGGTGGCACGCCTAGCAACCGCCGGGACGTGGCGAAGATTCGCGGGAAGACGTGAGGTGCCAGGGATCCACTAAGCGGCCCTGGGAGCTTCCCGGCTCTTCGTGTTGCTTAACCAACGCCTGTCGGGGGGTTTTGGAGGGTAACACATTCTAGCACGCCCGGTGGGACAATCTTCTGCAACATCTACGTCAACACCGACACCCGAGATGGCAGAGGAACAGATCACATACAAGGATCTCCCTACGGAGCACAAGAAGAAATACGATGAGCTGAAGGCCATCTGTGAAGCCGGGCTCATCGGCTCCTTTGAGAAGACTCGCTCTCACGATATCAAGCTCAAAGGAAACACGCGTCCGTCGCATGGCGTCAACACGATAGATCTCAGCCACTCCATAAGGGAACCAGGGTTCTCCTTCAGTGTCAACATGGCAGCGCTTGTGAATCGACATGGCGCGGACAAAGCAGAGAGCACCACTCTCGTGGCAAAGATAAAGAGGAGGCCGTTCCACGCGACCGGCCCCAAGACGACGATAGACGGTACCTAACCGAGGAGGAGGTGAGAAGTGCGGTATCAACGCCCACTATCCGTGCATCTCCTCAACAAATATGAGCAGCAATACGACCGACGTCGGCGCTACGACGAAGACGATGAAAGATATCGTCGGTCTGATGCAAACAGGAGGTATTGTCAGAACAGCAGCAACAACGACGGGTACGAACGTCGCGCCAGAGGGAGGTCAAGGGAGCAAGATGACATGGATAAGCACTGGGACTGTCCTTTCTTCAAACATTGCTGGGACTCAGGAATGAGCCGATTGCCAACAATCGAGAACTGCCCAGAATGCAAACAGCAAAGAAGGAAAAGGACAAACGAAGTTTCAGTGTTCGAGCGTCTAGGGCCTCTCCCACCTCATCACAAACGAGCTGAGTCATCTCAAGAAGAAGACTTTGGGGAGTCAGATGGAGAAGAAGACAGGTATCACCGACCAAGTGGTGTCCTGATGGACTCAGCCATTCTCGGAGCGTAGGGTGCAACGGCTGCGAAACCTGGAAGAAGCCGAGGCACAGTACCTGTACACGTTGAGAAGAGCGCGGCCCGATCTGGCCGTGAAAATTCAGCAAACATTGGAGACAAGGGCGCGCCCGCCGAAGAAAGTATGGCGCCCCGTAGCCGATGCACAGCCGGCTGATGCCGGCGTGCAGGCATCGGCTGACACAAACATGGTGTTTATACTCCCGTCGGAGTTTCGCGCTCCAAGCGACGAGGAAGTGTCAGTGGCTCAATTCGATTGCGGTCCACGACCGGTTATCTTCGAGAAGCCACGGGATAGAAGCTACAGGCATCTGAAAGCCCTATACTTGAGGGGTTACATCAATGGGCAGCCTGTCAGCAAGATGTTGGTTGACACCGGAGCGGCAGTCAACATAATGCCGTATTCCATGCTACGACGTTTGGGGCACTCCAGTGATGATCTGATCAAGACCAACGTCACATTGAGTGATTTCAACGGCCATGCATCAGAAGCGGTGTTCTGAATGTAGAACTTACTGTAGGCCGGAAAACCATACCTACCGCGTTCTTCATCGTCGACAAAAAAGCAATTATGCCGTCCTATTAGGAAGGGATTGGATTCATGCTAACTGTTGCATTCCATCTACAATGCACCAATGCATCATACAATGGGATGGAGATGAAGTGGAAGTCGTTCAGGCAGATGACTCGATCGAGATATCGTTAGCTGCCATGAGTGTGTGGGAGGCAGATAACCAAGAGCCGCTCTCTGGAATCTGTTTAGAGGGCTGTGAGCGCATCGAAGCTCGAAGAATGGGGTAAGGCTGGTTTTACCGGCCGACAGAGTAGCACGTCCAAGACATTGACGACGCGGCGTGATCCCCGCGATCGGCCCTCACAAAAATAAAAGCAAAGGATGCTTATCTCCAGACGTCACGTAGCTACATGGAAATCCAAGAAGTTGCGACCATCGTCAGCATTGCAACGAAAAGGAGGCCGATTCTGCAATCGGCCAAACTATCCTCAACATACTTTGTCTGTGTTCAGCATTGATCCAACAGATGCCTGAAGAGCCGATACCATCAAGTACTTGACAGAATCGGCTCGGGGGGCACACAGATGGATGAGACACGAGGATACGAAGCTGGGAACGGATATCAAAATGCCCAGCAGCTCGAGTATGGGGGCCGATACGTAAATAAATCGGCCGTAAAAACAAAATTTCCAATTTTTTTGGGCACAGCCGATGCGTAGACATCGACTTAAGAATGAAAAGCCGATGCACGGCCATCGACTCAAGGGATACAACTGTTCCAAGCAGAAGCCTAATGGAGCAGTCATCACGTAGCAAGGCTCCACTGGAGGAACCCCTCATTGGGATTATTTGGTGGTTCAGACCTCAAGTTCGGCAGTACCAGCAGAAGCATCAGTTTGGGCGTCCAAGACTGCCTTTGTTCTCATTCAAGCTGCTGATACGTGCCAAGTTGTTATCACCAGAAATTGGACCAGTCAGGGGCGGGCCGCGATCAGGATAGACTGGAAGACATGTGCGTAGAGACACAATGTGAATCGGCCTTATTTACCGAGTTTGGGCTAGCTAGCCCGTGTATCTTAGTTTAGGAATTAGAGTTTGTCTCGTGCACGGTTTAGTGCACGCCCACATTAGAAAGTCCCCTGGACTATAAATATGTACCTAGGGTTTATGGAATAAACAACAACCAACGTTCAACCACAAACAAATCTCGGCGCATCGCCAACTCCTTCGTCTCGAGGGTTTCTACCGGTAAGGTCATGCTGCCTAGATCGCATCTTGCGATCTAGGCAGCACAAGCCTGCCTACGTTGTTCATGCGTTGCTCGTACTGAAGCGCTTTTGATGGCGAGCAACGTAGTTATCATAGATGTGTTAGGGTTAGCATTGTTCTTCATGCGCATGCTTTCGTAGTGCAACCCTTGCGCATCTAGCCGTCCTTGTGCCTCATCATGGGTGCAGGGGCGGCACCCCGCTTGATCATAGTTTAGTAGATCTGATCCGTTACGATCGCTCCTTGTTCTAAGGATTAGTTTAATATCTGCAATAGTTAGGCCTTACAAAGGGGTGGAGGATCCAGCGGCACGTAGGGTGTCGTTTGCGAGCCCTAGACGGGATGTTCCGAGGATCAACCTTGTGTTGGTTTTTAGGCCTCGTCTAGGGCAAGCTTACGATCACCGTGCGTGAGCGAGGCCCAACCTAGAGTAGGACGATCCGATTATGCGGTGAAAACCCTACATCGTCGTGGATCTCATTAGCTCTACCATGATCAAGCAGGACCACCACATATTCGGCCACCTTGGACGAACCGTGGGTGAATCGGCTCTTTGAGCCGATTCACAGACAACCTGAGAGCCGATCGAGGCTCGTATTTAACGTGTACGTGTGTGCCCTGCAGGAAACTAAGCGAGGCATCATCCACACCTTCCTGACCAGGTATAGGTCAGGTGGCACGCCCTTGCGACCCAGCATCGGCGCGCGACCAGAGGCTTTGCGGGCCGTCGCTCGGAGGGACTGGGCCAGCCGCAGCCCTAGTCATTCCCGGCTCTACCGTGTTGGCGTCACTGCCCGCCGGTGGGTTTCTGACGCCAACACATTCTGGCACGCCCGGTGGGACAATCTTCAACGACTCATCTTCAGCGACAACCACCTCGCTATCCACAGCAGAGATGGCGAAAGACGCCTTACCATCTTCATCAGAAGTGGCAGAAGAAACTCCGGTCACGTACGGGGATCTCCATGGTGAGCTCAAGAAGAAGTACGACGAGATCAAGTCTGCCCTCGAAGCCGACCTAATCGGCTCTTTCCACAGGACCCGCTCCCATGGCATCAGATGGAAGGGGTTCACACCTGAAGGCGCACTTGATGGAGTGGACCTGTCCACCCCGTCCGAAGAACGCACCAGGTCGCTGCGTCAGGAGATCAACTTCATGGTGGCTCATTCGCTGCACCGCCATTCTGAGAGCCTGGTGAATACGTTGGAGCGCGTCGCGCTGCGCGTGATCCAGGAGATCATGAGCCATCAGTACTCTCCGTCAGGACCAGCCCTAGGGACTCACCAAGGGGAAGCGCTGCTCCATTCCCGTCCCCCGCTGCCATTCGCGTGGGCAGCGCCCGAAGCGAACTCATCGGCTTTTGTCGTCTACAAGATTGGTGGTGACCCCAGTGACTACCAGTTCCTACAAGACGCGCCAAGGAGATCCCGCACGGACACGCATGTGCATACGTGCCATCTGCACTGGGCACCCTCGAACCAGGTTGCTATAGCAGGGACCTCTGGGGCAACAGGAGGAGCATCGGAGGCAGACTCCGAGAAGCAAACGTGGCTAGCTAAATACGCCACCCCGACTAAGCTCCGAGCCCAGCTCCTGCAGTTGGCTCAGAACCGGAGAAACAAGCATGGCTGGTTAAGTACGCCACTCCGACGAACCTTCAGGGTTCGGCACCTGCGGCCATCCGCGGATCAAATTTGTACGATCCTGAAAGATCAGTTCGGCATGATGCCGAAAAGAAAGGCGATCGGCTATACCAAGCCGTACCCCAACGAGTACGAATTGATCCCGTTACCACCCAAATATCGGCTCCCGGACTTCACAAAGTTCAGCGGATCGATGGTTCCAGCTCCATAGAGCATGTGAGCCGGTATTTGGCGCAGCTGGGCATGATCTCAGCGTCGACGAGCTGCGTGTGAGGTACTTCTCACAGTCCCTCACAGGATCGGCTTTCGGGTGGTACACTTCGCTGCCACCGAACTCAATCCAGACTGAAGCAGTTGGAAGAACGGTTCCATGAGCAATATCACTCGGAGGCTTCCGAGGCTGGCATTGCCGATCTGGCACAAGTACGGCAGAAGCGCGGAGACAGATCAGAATACATCCAGCGCTTCAGACCGTCAGAACCGATGCTATTCGGTTCACGTAAGCGAAAAAGAAGCGTTGAGTTGGCGGTGGTGGGTCTATCATCATCGATCAAGGAAGTGGCCTCCCAGGCGGACTATCCTTCATTAGCACACATGGTGCAGAAGTCAGCATATGAGCAACGCCACCCGGATATCTACCAAGATAAATTCAAGCGCGTGGTTACCATGGTTGACGCAGGCGAAGATGAAGGTCCTACGGGAGAGCGAGAGGTCGCAGTAGCTGAGTGGACTCGAGCTGCAGGCCCAGTAACCTGCAAATGGGTAAAGCCACCAGGGCCTCCAAGAGGGTTCGACTTCGACGTGACGAAAACCGAGCAGATTTTCGACCTCTTACTCGCGGAGAAGCACATAAAGGTGCCCGAAGGCCACAAGTTTCCTACGGTGCAAGAGCTGAACGGAAAGCCATACTGCAAGTGGCATAACACGTTCACCCACACCACCAACGACCGCAGGGTGTGGCGTCAGCAGATCCAAGCGGCGATAGAAAATGGGCGGTTAATTTTTAACCAATACGCCATGAAGGTCGACACACACCCCTTCCCCGTCAACATGGTGGAGTTTACCCACCTTGGGGTGCCAGCCTGATTTCTCAGCCAATATAAGAGCTTGGACACCGCTCCGAGAAGGACGGGGATGAGGACAGCTGCTCTCGCAGCAAGGACACTGAGGGGGCCGCTCCATGCGATCGGCTCCGTCAAGATGGCAAACGCTACGTCACAGAGGGAGAAGTGAAGAACATAAGATACCAACGACCCCTCTCTGATCACCTCCTCAACAAGTATGTTAGTCGAGATGACCAACGCCGGCGATACAACAACAATGATGTAAGAGGTCGTCTGACCAGAAACGACGAAAGGCAAAGCCGGCATAATCATGATGAGGAGCGACAGGAACGCCATGGCAGGGAGCAGGACGATACGGACAGGCATTGGCACTGCCCCTTCTTCAGACACTGCTGGGATTCAGGAATGAGCCGATTACCAACAATCGGCAACTGCCCAGAATGCAACCGGAAGAAGAAGGGGACAACCAACGTATCTGTGTTCGAGCGCTTAGGGCCTCTCCCACCGCAAAACAGACGGGCTGAGACCCCTCCGTTGGAAGATCTCGATGATTCAGAAGACGAAGGGGAATACGAAGAAGACAGTGCCACCGTCCAAGGTGGTGCCCTGATGGTCTCAGCCATACACAAAACGCAGGGTTCAGCGATTGCGCGGTCTGGAGGAAGCCGAAAGGATGTACTTGCATACGCTGAGGAAGGCGCGCCTGATCTGGCTGCGAAAGTCCAGAGGACCCTGGATGAGGAGGGGCTACCGCAAAGGAAAGAGTGGCGCCCCAAGCAAAAGAGAGCCGATGATGACACATCGGCTGGCACAAACATGGTGTTCATTCGTCCGGCAGGGTGTAGTGCTCCACGATTATACAGTGCACCCAACATGGATAACAGCAAGCACACCAACGTGCTAAAGTCAGAAATTGGGCTGGTTTTATCCGCCGACATGGACGAGTAGCAAGACTACGTCAATAAGCAACGTGGCGAGGCTGATCCGTGCGATCGGCCCTCCGAAACTGTTGAAGGGATATTACAAAACCTTCACCGAGCAAGCAACGTGGAGGCCGATTCCAGCAATCGGCCAAAATTATCCTCACCATCTATCTTGCCTTGGATCAACGTTTGACCCAACAGGGATTACTTGAAGAGCCGATACCATCAATTCTCTTGACAGAATCGGGGCACCTAGATGGATAGAACACGAGGATACGAGATGATACTATCAAATATGGGGGCCGATATACGAATCGGCCTAAAAAATTCAAAAAAAATTTTGAGCACAGCCGATGCAGCGGACATCGACTTGAGGTTATGAAAACCGATGCAGGGCCATCGACTCAAGAGGGTCAATGGAGCACAAAGGGATCTGTTTGGATGGAAGAACTCCTCAATGGAGCAAATTTAAGGCTCGGATCCCTTCTTCAAGAACCATGCGGGCTGGAGAAACCCGGGGGGCAGCTCACCTGAAAGGCTCCCTGCTTTAGGAAGCCGGTTTGTGTCCAAATCGGTTGACTCTGCATGTTTAAACCAAGGCCCGTTCAGAAAATTTGCGCATCCTCGTCTCTTCTGTTTGTCTTGGCTGAGACTCGGGGGGCAGTAGGCCTGGAAGATGCTCTATTGAAGAGCCGATTGGAGGTATATCATCGGCTGGTTCTCCGTTACCACCTTCTTTGCAAAATGATAAGCGATCACTAAGAGGGTCGTCAAAACTGGTGGAAGGAATTTAGGAACTCCCCTGAAGATCCCGCGTTATTTACCTGTTGGAACATCATCAGTTGAAGGATTTCGAAGGGTGAGTCGTGGAGGATCGATACATTGTTATCGGCTTATTCAGAGGCAGTATGAAGAGATCGGCAAGATTAAAGCGGGGAAGCTTCTCCATTAATAAATAAGATTTCTTACAAAGGAAGGGCCGATTACTTAAGGAAAGGAAAAACAAAGGAAGGGTCTATTGGCCCATTCCCCACTGCTAGGCCTATGCTGGTAGGTCCTAATTTACGGGCCGTCACTGCCTTCGTCGTCGTCCTCGGAACCCTCATCGGCACTGCTGCCGATGGACCCCTCGTCGCTACTCCCGTAGCCTTCCACAGGAGCTTCATCCCCGTCTTCATCATCGCTGCTGTCGTCGCCGGTCGAATCCAGGTCCTCGTCAACAAGGAATCGGAGGTCTTCCTCCCCGCTGGTCAGGGACTGGTTGTCTTCAGACCAAATAGAGGAGGTGTGGTCCTCCAGGTCCCATTCTTCTGGGGCGCGGATCTCCGGCGGTGTCTCGCGGGAAGAGGAAGACCCATAGGAGAACTCGGAGGAGGAAGAAGACATGGCGGCGCAGGAGGGTTTGTGGATGCTGATGCAAGGAAGGTGAAGGAGAGGCGAGCTGTGTAGGACGGCTAAATAGAAGGGATATAGTGGAGATTTAAATGCCACAGCAGTTTCCAAGGAGGTGGTGCCCAACAGAATTTTACGGCCGCGTGGAGAAGCGGAAGGGGCGAGGCACTATGATGGAGGATTCTGCGGTAATTTCTGCTATGCCATGACATGACCCGGCGAAAGAAAAATATAATGATTTTGGAAATGTCATTTCCAAAACCAGGGGGCATGTGTTATCACCAATTGGACCAGGTGGGGCGGGCCGCGATCAAGATAGACTGGAAGACATGTGCGTAGAGACACAATGTGAATCGGCCTTATTTACCGAGTTTGGGCTAGCTAGCCCGTGTATCTTAGTTTAGGAATTAGAGTTTGTCTCGTGCACGGTTTAGTGCACGCCCACATTAGAAAGTCCCCTGGACTATAAATATGTACCTAGGGTTTATGGAATAAACAACAACCAACGTTCAACCACAAACAAATCTCGGCGCATCGCCAACTCCTTCGTCTCGAGGGTTTCTACCGGTAAGCGTCATGCTGCCTAGATCGCATCTTGCGATCTAGGCAGCAAAGCCTGCCTACGTTGTTCATGCGTTGCTCGTACTGAAGCGCTTTTGATGGCAGCAACGTAGTTATCATAGATGTGTTAGGGTTAGCATTGTTCTTCATGCTGCATGCTTTCGTAGTGCAACCCTTTGCATCTAGCCGTCCTTGTGCCTCATCATGGGTGCAGGGGCGGCACCCCGCTTGATCATAGTTTAGTAGATCTGATCCGTTACGATCGCTCCTTGTTCTACAAGGATTAGTTTAATATCTGCAATAGTTAGGCCTTACAAAGGGGTGGAGGATCCAGCGGCACGTAGGGTGTCGTTTGCGAGCCCTAGACGGGATGTTCCGAGGATCAACCTTGTGTTGGTTTTTAGGCCTCGTCTAGGGCAAGCTTACGATCACCGTGCGTGAGCGCGAGGCCCAACTAGAGTAGGACGATCCGATTATGCGGTGAAAACCCTACATCGTCGTGGATCTCATTAGCTCTACCATGATCAAGCAGGACCACCATATTCGGCCACCTTGGACGAACCGTGGGTGAATCGGCTCTTTGAGCCGATTCACAGGAAACCCGAGAGCCGATCGAGGCTCGTATTTAACGTGTACGTGTGTGCCCTGCAGGAAACTAAGCGAGGCATCATCCACACCTTCCTGACCAGGTATAGGTCAGGTGGCACGCTCTCGACCCAGCACGGCGACGGAGGCTTTGCGGGCTGTCGCTCTGAGGGACCGGGCCAGCCGCAGCCCTAGTCATTCCCGGCTCTACTGTGTTGGCCACCACCTGCTGGTGTTTGCCGACAAGTTTGAGGATTGCAGCCCTGGCTAAAAACAAGAACAGCATGAACATGCAGATCAGGCTAGGGTCGCGAGAACAACCAATGAGTGTCTAATTGGACTGAACTGCATTCTCGCTAGAAGCTGCATCTTTAAACTGAAGAAGCTCGGGGGGGCAGCTCACTTTGAAGGTTCTCTGCTTTTGAAAGCCGATTTATTTAGAATCGGCTAACGCTGCACTACAGTTGGGAAGCCAGTGATGGCCCATTCGGCTGGTACACCTTTATCCTCGCCCTGATTGAGGCTCGGGGGGGGGCAGCCAGCCCCTAAGGTTGTTTGTTCTACGGAGCTGATTTTGTTGGAATCGGCAAACTCTGCATCACAGCTTGTTTGAAAGGTGGTGGATTATTGCAGAGAAGAACTGCCGGAGCTGATGTGAGGAGTTTGAAGAAGGAGCCATCATCAGTGGTTAGGCTCTAGACCAGTTTGTTGTTGCGAAGGAGTAGAACATCGCAAAGGAAGCTGTGAGCAAACACCTGTTTTGCGGGGGTATCAGCTTCAACATCAAAGTTGTCAGCAACAGGCTAAGGAGCTTTCCTGGGAGCATTAATCCAGGAGTTTTGCCGTCAGGACAGACATCACGATCGGATAATTTTTGAAGTCCAAAGATCTAGGGGTCTCAAGGCTGCGCGCTGGACCTGTCCGGTTGGAAGTTTGAATCTGAATTCCATGGGTTGCAAGTTAACATTTGGGAAGGTAATTAGATCGATCTGTCTTGCAATCTATTGGAAAAGCTGATGCATTGCCATCGGCTCATTGAGCATCTACCGAATCGACAATCGGCAGACTCAGTACGAAGGGCAATCGGCTAAATCATCACAAAGGAAATCAGTAAAATCAAATTGGGGAATTCTTCATTGATAAACAAAGATTTCTTACATAAAGAGCTGATTGCTCTCAAAAGGAATTGCTAGGGGGAACATTGCCCCGTCTACTACTCCTAGCTCTATCCTATCTAGGGGCGCTGCTGCCCTCGTCGTCGTCTTCATCACTCGTCGTCGGCGCTGCTCCCGGCCGGCTCATCATCGCTGCTGTGGCGGCCGCCGGCGGGACCCTCATTGTCCTCATCCTCCTCGTCAGCGTCGTCATCGTCGCTGTCGAAGTCGCTGAGATTCCCGGGCCAGGGGCAGTGGCGCTTGGCCGGCGGCTCGTCGGAGGAGGTGTTGTCCTCCTCCTCTTCTTCGTCCTTCACCTCTTCGGAAGAGGTGAAATCATCCCAGGAGAAACGGTCGTCGTCGCTCTCCCCGTCAGTCGAGGACTTGTCATCCTCCGACCAGGCGGAGAAGTCGTGACTCGACTCATCCCCGTCGGCAATGGCGCGACGGATGTTGGCCGCGTGGGCTTCTTGCGGGTCCCACTCTGGCGTCGGCTCTCGAAGGGGGGAGGAATGGACAGAAAGGCCCGATGAGGTGGAGGAGGAAGAAGAGGACGACATGACGGCGAAGAAGGGCTTTTGGAAGGGCTAGTGCGAAGGGGATGAAGAATGGAGCTACAGGAAGTGGCCAAATAAAAAGGGGATATAGCGGTTTAATGCTTAAGCAGTTCCCGAAGACGTGGTGCCAGAACTGTCAAATCGTGCAGAGAAGTTGAGAAGGCAAGACGTCATCATGAAGAATACTGCGACGGTCTGCTCGCCACGACATGACCCTTCGAAGGAGACAGATGGTTTTGCAATTATCATTATCAAAACCAGGGGGGCATGTGTTACCACCCGATTTTGGCCAAATCATGAGGTGGGCCGTAAGCGAAGATGGGCTTTGAAGATTACACGTGGAGCATCTTTGAAGCGGCCTCGCGCGAAGAGTTTGGGCTTAACTGCCCATGTATATGTAATATATTAGATCGTATTATGTTTAGATTTAACAGATAGAGTCTGGCCCGTGCACGGTTAGGTGCACGCCCAATTAGAAAGTCCCTTGGACTATAAATATGTATCTAGGGTTATCGAGAAAGGAGGACAATCATCGTTCAACCAACACAAATCAGGCGCATCGCCACCCCTTTCCTACGAGGGTTTCTCCCGGTAAGCACCATGCTGCCTAGATCGCATCTAGCGATCTAGGCAGTACACGTTTATTCGTTAACCTTGTACTGCTCGTGCTGAAGCCTTGTTGATGGCGAGCAGTACTACTTATCATTAGGTGTTTAGGGGCTTGCATTGATGCTTTCTCGTGCATATCTGCGTGGCAATGCCGTCCCTCGACACCTAGCTGCCCTTACACCTTTACGGTGTAAGGGCAGCATCTTGCTTGTTCGTACTTAGTAGATCTGATCCGTTATAGTTGCTCCTTGCTTCGCAAGGATTAGTTTAATATCCGCATAGTTAGGCCTTGCTGGGGTCGGACGATCCGGTAGTGCGTTAGGCGTTGTTTACCGTCCCTGCGAGGGATGTTCCGGGAATCAACGTATGTTGGTTTTTAGGCCTCTCGTAGGGGTAGTTTGCATCATCTTGCGTAGCTGCTAGGCCCGATCACACGTAGGACGTTCCGATTATGCGGTGAAAACCTTAAACTGTCGTGGATCGTTTTAGCTTTGTTCTGATCAAGCGGGATCCCCATGCCATTGCAAATCCATCAAGGACCATGGGGCGATCGGCTCTTTGAGCCGATCCACAGGAAACCGAGAGCCGATAGGGCTCGTATTTAATGTTTACGTGTCTACCATGCAGGAACAATCGAAGCACTAACACCTTCCCGATCGGGTCTAGGTCAGGTGGCACGCCCTAGCAACCGCCAGGACGTGGCGGAAGATTTGCGAGACGACGCGAGGTGCCAGGGATCCACTAAGCGGCCCTGGGAGCTTCCCGGCTCTTCGTGTTGCTTAACCAACGCCCGTCGAGGGGTTTTGGAGGGTAACAACCACTCAATTCATCAAGCATGTCGTCTAAACGCGGAATGGGATGGCGATAACGGACGGTAATGGCATTGATGGGGCGACAATCCATACACATCCTTTGCGTCTCATCCGGTTTAGGCACAAGAATGACGGGAACGGCACAAGGGCTAAGGCTTTCTCGGACGTACCCTTTAGCGAGGAGGTCTTGTATTTGGCGTTGTATCTCCTTGGTATCTTCGGGTTGGTGCGGTAAGCGGCGCGGTTGGTAGGGGAGCGCCGGGTATGAGGTCGATGCGGTGCTCGATGCCCCGAAGCGGCGGTAGTCCATGAGGTAGCTCGTCGGGGAAGACGTCTTGGAACTCCTTCAAAAGAGACAACAAAGATGAAGGAATGTTGGTTAAGTCGTTAGTCTCCGACGGAGGCCCTTGCAAATGAGCACGTAGTGTATGGTGGTGGATGGGTTGTCTTTCACTTCTCTCCACTCGCTTTTGTGGCTAAGAGGACACTCTTTCTCTCACTCATATGTGGGTGGTGGCGCTCACTCTCTTTTTGGTGGGTCGCTCCCTCTCCTCTCAACTCACTATGGTGGGTGTGGTGTTGTGCCCTCGCTAAAGCCTTCGCATTGTCGGCGATGATTTGGCTAGGAGTCATGGGGCGAAGCTCGAACTTCTTGTCCTTGACCTTGAAGGTGTATGCATTGGAATAACCATCATGTATGGCCTTCTTGTCAAATTGCCATGGGCGGCCAAGCAACATGTGGCACACGGTCACACTACAAGGAAAAGGGCTATAGCTGCAGGGAATAGCCGCCGGCGCACCATCATTTACGTGCGCCGGTGGAAAATATCGCCGGCGCGCCAAATTAGAGCCCGCCGGCAAAGAACAGGTACTGCCGGCGCACAACCAATTTTAGTGCGCCGGGAATAAAATTTCAAGAAATCTGGGCGGAAGGAAAAAATCTGGGCACCTTACCCCCGGCGCACCTCTATGATGGTGCGCCGGTGATAGACAATTTACCACCAGCGCACTACCATAGAGGTGCGCCGGGGGTAAGGTGCCCAGATTTTTCTCTCCACACCCCCCCGGGAAGCCTTTTCAAAAAAATAAAAGAAAATGATAAAAAATTCAAAAAATAAAATCCTTTGATATGTCCAATACTTATGTAATCTAGTATTAGAGAAAAATTGAAAAAATGATTTTCGATATATTATGCAAAATGGCGTCATCTTTCGGTAAAACGGGATTTCTGGTTGCATACGACCTCCGATGAAAAACTTTTTTATATCAAAATCTATCTACGCGAAATTTCCTATTCGAATTCAACCGCCTACGGCCGTTTGGACAAAAAATGGATTCGTCAAATTCAAAACAGAAACAGGACTCTTTTCAGATTTAAGATTTGGGAGAAAAAAAGAAAAAAATATCCCCGGCGCACCACCCTACTTGGTGCGCCGGCGGTAACATCTCCTATATATAATGGAAACCGTCGACCTCCTCCTCACTTTCCCCTCTTCCTTCTCTTTTCCTCCTCCTCCACCTCCGACGGACTCCACCAACTGCTGCACCGTCGACCTCCTCCGGCCTCCTCCGCATGGCCTCCTCCGGCCTCCTCCGCATGGCCTCCTCCGCATGGCCTCCTCCGGCCACCTCCAACAGCCTCAACCTCCTCTCCGGCGTCGTCCACCTCCTCTGGCCTCCTCCACCGGCATCAACCTCCTCCGGCCTCCTCCGCATGGCCACCACCACCTCCTCCGGCCTCCTCCACCTCCGGCCTCCCACTCCTCCACCTCCTACACCGGCGCAGCAACAAGAACAACAACCTCGGCCTACTAGACTGACGAAAAAACGGCACCACAACCGCAGCTCACGAGATCGAGATCTAGATCTAGATCTAGATCTAGATTTAAATTTTTTTGTTTTCTGGTATAACTTACCGCCGGCGAACAAGGCAGGTGCGCCGGGGATAAATTGAGTTTCTGCCGGCGAACCAGCAGGTGCGCCGGCGGTAAGCCATTATCACCGGCCTGTTCCCACCGGCGGGCGCTTGTGCGCCGGCAATAAGCAATTTTGGTGCGCCGGCAATAAGCCTTTTCCTAGTAGTGTCATGGGCACCACGTCACACTCAACGGTGTCTTCATAGGGTCCTATCTTGAAGTTGACGGTGACGGTGTGTTGAATCTTGACATTGCCCTTGTCGCTCAACCATTGAACATGGTATGGATGAGGATGCTTGCGAAGCGTGAGGTTGAGCTTCTCACATAACTTGGTGCTTGCCAAGTTGTGGCAACTCCCACCATCGATGATGACCTTGATTGACTTGCCACCAATGCCGGCACGGGTTTGGAAGATGTTGCATCTTTGGTATTCCATAGCTTGGGGTTGAGTGGTGAGCACTCTTGTGACCACAAGTGAGGGGCTTGGGTCGTGTGTGCATAAGAGAGGTTCTTCTCCACTTTCTTCATCATACTCTTCCTCATTAGCAACGACGGCTTGCACTAGGGTTTCATATTCGCCCTCACTTAGCGTCTCTATGTCACCATTCTCCATAGTGATCATAACCTTGGTGTTCTTGCACTCAAAGGACTTGTGGCCTTGAGTGCCACACTTGAAGCAAGTGACATTGGAGGGTCCCGTAGAGGCCTTGGAGGAGGCGGTGGAGGACACCGCTTGCTTCATGCGACTTTGGATAGAAGGTTGCTTGGAAGGTGTAGAGGATTCGGTTGGCTTGACACTTGTTGTTGGAGTTGTTGTAGCAAGTTTGGAGGCGAAGCATTGCTTGGACTTTGAGTACTTGATGTCCTCATTGACTTGACGCTCGGCCTTGGAAGCTTGGTGAACCAACTCAACCATGTTGGAGTATTGTTGGAACTCCACAATCCTCTTGATGGGGTAGTTGAGGCCATTGAAGAACCTAGCGATGGTTTGGTTCTCGGACTCTTGGATGTTTGCTCGCATCATAGTCAACTCCATTTCCTTGAAGAACTCCTCGACGGTCTTGGTGCCTTGCTTCAACTTTTGTAGCTTGTTGAAGAGGTCGGTCTTGTAGTGTTGTGGAACAAAGCGAGCTTGCATCTCCTCCTTCATGTCTTCCCAAGTATCAATTGGAGGATCACCCTTTTTCTTCCCTTAAGAGTGACAACTTGTTCCCACCAAGTGTTGGCATACTCTTCAAACTCGAGGGAGGCCATGGCTACTTTCTTGGCACCGGAGTAGTTGTGGATGCGGAAGATCTTGTCAACCTTGAGTGCCCATGAGAGGTAGGCCTCGGCATCGTCTTCACCCTTGAACTTGGGCATGTTGAACTTAAGCTTCCCATACATGTTCTCTTCATCTTCCAAGTTTCGGCGGCGAGGACGGATGTCTTCATCCCTTGCGGCTTGATGTGGTAGAGGAGGTCTTCCACGACCAACCATAGCATTGGGTTGGCGGTGGAGGTGAACACTAGCTTCACTTGGCTCACGTTGATGATGTTGTTGCGGATCTTGACGAGGTTGTTGGCGTTGTCCAATGATGGCCCTCATCTTGATCATGTTGTGGTTGTCCTCGGCCCCTTTGGTCATGGCGAGGATGGTTCCGGAGGTCACGCCTTGGTGGATCTTGATGACCTTGGTCTTGAGCAACAACATGGGCTTGACGACGAGGTGCCGGTTCCATGTTGTGGAGGACGTTGTCGTGGGGTTGGTCGTCATGCCCATGGTGGGCATGGCGAGCCGCTGATGACGATCTTGGTGAAGAGCTTGTTCTTGTTGAGGACGTTCATGAGGACGAGCATGGCGATGGAACTCTCCGCGCCTTGAGTTTGAGCGAGAATCTTCATGACGAGCGTGCGGTCGACGAGAGCGATGATGATCTCCATGCCTTGAGTCGGAGCTTGAGGACGAATGGTGATCATGGGAGTAGTCATCATGTGAGGAGGTCGATGACGATGAGGAAGTAGAGCGATGTCGATGTCGGCGTCCCAAGTTGGTGATGGCGCGCTCGAGGCTATCCATGCACCTCTCCATGTTTGCATCATTGGCCGTCACTTGATGATGCAAGTTGTCCGTAGCTTCACGAAGAAGATTCATTTCTTGGTTCACTTGGCCGAAGTTGTGAGCCGCTTCTTCATATTGCTCGTCGATGCGTGTCTCGAACAAGTTGAGTTGGTCCTTGAACTCTTGGCGTTGCACCCATAGGTTGTGTTGGGTGGCCAACCTTTCGGAGGTGCGTAGGACCTCATCCTCCTTTGCTTGGTCTCCGTGCCTATCCATGATAACAAGAGAAGAACTATGTTGTGGATGTTAGTGGAAGGAGACTACCTCGCACTCTTACCTTGGTAAGATAGTATTGAGGCAATCAACCAAGCCCAAAGTAGACAAAGTGTATCGGGACACACACAAAGGCACACGCAAAAGCTAGCAAATATGGTGTTAGGTGTGGATGGTGGAAAGCCAAAAGACGAAATCCAAAATCGAGTATGTTGTTAAGAGTGGGTAAGGTCCAAAAATCAAGTGTCAAAGTGGAGATCACTATAAACACGGAAAATGTGGAACTCACACACGACATGAGCGGGGTTAGTGCAACCAAGGAACGAGCGGAAAAGGAAAAACCCCTAAGCAAGGGTGCTCAATGTCACACTAACGCAAGAAGAGGTCGAAGCTAGGTTGCATAGAGTAGAAACACCAAGATTCGCACGAGGTCTCTCTTCTCTATCTCTCTTGCTTGCTTAAAAGCTTTTCACTCTTTTGTTTCGGTGGCACTTTGCACTTAGCTTTTCTCTTTTTTTTTTTTTTTTTCACTAGCACAATATGCTCTTACTCTTTTGCTTGCCACTCACGAGCTCCACTTATGAGCTTTACTTACACAACGCACACCCTCACGGTCGGGACCTCGTGCGATGTTTCGCAACACTCGAAAGCTTCGCTCGTGGGATAGATCGCAAAAAGAAGAGGGCTACAAGGGGTACTGCAAGTTATACCTGCGATGGTGGAGATGATGGTGGTGGTGGTGGTCGGCGGTGGTGTTAGTCGATGTCGAAGACGGGAGCCCGGTCGGTGGCCGGTATGACCGGAGCTGGCGCCGGCGTGTCCGGTCTGGGGGCCGGTCGGACCGGTCTCTGGGCCGGCTGTCCGGTTGGCGGCCGGTTGACCGAGTGCTGCGCCGGACGGTCCGGTCTGGCGTCCGGTTGACCGGTTTCGAAACCGGGTTTCACATTTCTCTCTCTTGTTCTTCCCCAAACCCAAACCAAAAGATCAAATCGACGGGAAAACGATGGAATTGGAGGCTAAAAGTTGGGGAAATAGTAGATCAAGCACAAAGACACCAAATCCACGGATCAAAACCACTCAAAACTCAACCAAATCACAGATCGGTCCAAAGGCACTTTGAGGCTATTTTTTGGAGAATTTTCTAGAAACGAAATCGGGTGGGTGGAGGGTCAAAATTGCGGTAACCAAAGGCTGCTGATACCATATGATGAGATCTGAGATCTAGGATGTGGCCCGATCTCGCGATTCGACCCAAGCACCAAGGGGAAGAGGTGGGAGAGCGCGAGGAACACGAGGAACACGAAGAACACCGGTACTCACGCACGCACACCAACCCGATACACCCGATACTTACCCCCGTGACTCGGTAGATCACGCCAATATAATCTCCAAGGAAGAGGCACGCGGCAGAATTCCCGGAGAGAGATTGGTGTTGGAGAAAGGGGATTGGTGAGGGAGAGAGAGTGCCTTGCACTAGAATCTCACTCAACAATTCACAAATCAACAACAAGAGTGCCTTGATTACAGAGGGATGCTTATCCAAGATGGATGCTAACCCTAGGGAGAGTAAGCTCAAAGTTGGTTTAAGCTCAAAATTATGTCTCGGCAATAAGGGAGGGGCCCTGGGTCCTTATATAGGCATACATGGCCAGCAAGGCGAAAAGGTAAATAACTTAGGCGGGTTGGTGGGGCCTTCTCGACGAATCCGGTTGGCCGCCGGACCGAGCTGGCGCCGGTGTCCGGTTGTGCGGCCGGTCGACCGGGCCGCGCCGAGCGTCCGGTCGGCCGACCGTCGCCAACCGGGAACCTCGCAGATTCTCCTCCGGTTGGCGCCCGGTACGATGCACTGTCTTGACCGGGGGTCCGGTTGGCGGCCGGTTGACCGGGCCTGGGCCGGACGGTCCGGTCGTGAGGCCGGTCGACCGGATCCTGCGCCGACCATCTTCACGTCTTTCTTCGTGCGCTTCGATTGTCTTCGGGTCCAGCTTCTTGGGCATCTTCTCGACCAGCTGCTCCTCTCCTTCCCTTGACCATGGCGTTTCATCCTCTCTGGGGTCTTAATGCTCCACGTACCTAATGACACAAAGCGTTTCGGCATGAGGTAGCATTCCATCCAATGGGGTACCGAGGTCGAGGGTAGTGAGGAGCGAGTTCACCTTGTCATGTATCGCTTTAGCTCGAGCCCGTGTCATTGGTCCACTTGGGGGACTTGTTGGCCTTGATGTAGTGTCGTTGGCGAGCGGGGCTACATCAAGATCGTGGCCTTAATTCTAAAACTACCATGGGAGATGGACGAGGATCAAGCTATACACGTGTCAGGAGAACGGAACCGGCGGCCCATTACCCCCACTACGCGTGGAAATCGAGGAGGCGCTCTGGTCAATGCACAAGCACTAGTCATTTCCTAAAAACTGACCGCGCAGAAGTAGGGTGGGCCCGTTAGGTCACGTCTCGTCAATCAAACCACGACAGTGGTGGCGTCATCAATGACGTCATCGAGTCCATGAGAAGCATCCAAGTAAAATTAAAACCGTCGAGTAGTACAACTTGAGTCTACACACGGTTGCAAGCATCCGTACCTAGACTCGGGGGCTACTCCCATCGGGAGCGCTGGACTTGCACCCGATATATTCCAGAAATGAAGACTCAACTACAAGAAGAAGCATTTCAAGTTTATCTAAAGAAAGATTGAAATATTTAGACCGTTTGGCCTAAGTCTGCACTCAGTTGCAAGCACCCGCGACCAGACTCGGGGGCTACTCCCGTCGGGAGTGCTGATTGCACGCCCGATGAAAGTTTTTTGCACTCCAGGATCATGCCCGGGGACTTGATTTTGTGTAGGGTAACGTTGTTTTGCCATCGGTAGTTAACCAGCAAAGCTGGGCACGTTACTCGATATCCTTTACGTACTGAATTGAAGACCCGATATAAATGTATCAGATGATCTACGAAGACCTGCAAAAAGCTTCGACAGAAGAAAGAATTCGAGTAGTACAACTTGAGTCTATGCACGGTTACAGGCATCCTTACCTATACTCGGGGGCTACTCCCATCGGGAGCGCTGGACGCGCACCCGATAGAAGAAGAAGATGATTGGAACAAGAAGGACACATTTTATCGGGTGAAGAAAACAGTCGACAGAGGCATGCTTTAGTCTCTACCCGAAATATTTTCGGGTAGACACTCGGGGGCTACTGACGTGGGCATTACCCTTTGGGTAACTACCATCGTGTTACCCCTTACAGCCCAACTGGAGGCCCATGAAGACACCCGAAGGTCAGGTGGGCCATAAGGTCGGTTCGCAAGGAGGGTTCTTGAGGAGCAAGGCAAGAAGACGAAGGATTGAATGAAAGTTTAGAACTAGGACTCTTTGTAACCTAGTCATACCCGGACAGATCTCTCAAGACCTCGCTCCCAATATAAGGGCCAGGAGAGGGGCTGCCAAGGACACAACAAATCTTAGCAACCATAGCCACCGTAAATCTAGAGCTAGGTCCCTACAGAACTTAGACTCTCGACGAGATCATAGCCGAAACCTTCGACACCCCATTGTAACCCGATATCTTATATTTACTAATTGGAGACTCCCAACGAAACACCACGTTAATCCTCACGTCTAAACTAATATGTACCGTCGGATTAAGGATAAACAACCGCGATAGCTTCATCATCTCCCGGCAATCTCCCTCCGGACCCTATTAATCTCTCCCCAAGAATTGATTCTTTTCTGATCTTAGTCAGCGCCGCCAACGCTCTCCTATTCTTATCTATTAGTCAGCGCAGCATGCCGGCGTCCTCTCGACCTCCGCCAGATTTAGTCATGGCGGTGGGCAGTGATCCTCCCCATGTCTTCTCTCCCTACCTCTTACGGCCGGCGGTCATTCTGCAGCTGCAGAAAAGTGCGGCCCCATCCCTTTACTGCCGTGCCGTCTCCTCTTTACTCCTGCAGTGCTGCCTCCTATCTTCTCCATCGTTTTTCGTCGAAGGATTTGACTGCAACACTGCAGTCACGTGAAGCAGCATCTCCATGGAAAATTGGATAAGCGGAAACGTACGTTAAATCTATCTATTTCTTCAGTCCACGTGAAGCAGCATGGCGATCTGAAGAATCGGTAAACTAACACGTGTTTTGTTCAACAGGTCAGTGTGATCAATACTGTATATAGTTTGCAACTGATGCTCCACCAGCAAGAATCGTCCGGCCGGCACCAAAGCACCAAGAATCACCAATCTTCTCAACCATGGGAGCATCAATGGAAGTACTGAAGTTCATCAACGAGGCTGCCTGAGACGCCGCCCATGTTGTTGTCGAGGTATGTCCTGTATTATTTTCATGGAAAAATTAGACAAACTGAAGTATCAATGATGATCTGAAGAATCAATGAACTAATACATGTTTTGTTCTCCACCAGTACCAATAGTCCAGGCCGCGCTAAAACACCAAGAATCACCAATCATCCCTCAACTCTGGAGTATCGTGTATGTACTAAAGTGTATCTAGATCGCTTACGAATCATCCGGCTCCCACCAAAACACCAAAAAATACCTATCCCTCCTCGACTCTGGGAGCATCTATATACGTAGGAGTACTAAAGTTCCTCTCCCTCGCTTCTTTTTTGTCCGTGTTTCATGCTAGCACTGATCATGTCTTTCTGAAGAAACTGTAGCAACATCAGTACCAATGGCCACGAGTGTTTTGTCTAACAATGATAGATTCTCCAACGATGATAGAGCGCGACCACATCATCGCCTGTTGATGTGGATGACAATACATTCACGTCAAGTAAGCTCCTTCCCAATAAATGTACATAGTGTCTCTGTATATAGTTCATTATGGACGAATGAATTACCTGTAGGCCTCAGGTACTGTCTAATTTTCTTTACCGAGATGGTATGTTGGACTGCCAATTTATCTGAATGATAAGCACTGTTCATCAAATCCTTCTCTTTCTTTTCTCTGCCTGATACTTGATGTGGTTGATTGCTTGACTAAAAGATTTGAAGGCATGAATTGATTAAAAGAACCTGTCAAGTGTTCTAATTTCCGAATCATATTCATGATCATTAATTTTATGCGGGATTAAATTGCTTTCGTAGCTGGCAAGCACACAGAGACTGAAAAGTTCCAACGTAGATTAAAAACAAGTGACTAGCTTGGATCATTAGACTGTTTTGAGTTTATATTCCAAACTGGAAATTGGGAAATTCAGAATAACAAATCCAAGCATGCAAATATTATCTAATTGGAACATAATTATATGATATTTTTTAGGCAACCAAGTTTATTACCTAATGCGTCTTGAAGCATCCATTATTCATTGCTCAGATCCTAATATTGTGGTCAGTGGTATTTTTAGGCAACCAAGTATATTACCTTATGCGTCTTGAAGCATCCATTATTCAGTGCTCAGATCCTAATATTGTGGTCAGTGTTAACTAGGCATAGGATAAGAGCATGGTCAATTACATGATCTATGGCCCTTTAAAGCTGTAAATATTTCCAAGTTTTTGACCTGATTTATGCAAAAAATTGCAGGTAAATTAACAACTCCTTTATATCTACTACGTAGACGCTACTTCCCTAGACCACTAGGGCATTTATTATGAGAAAACTTATATATTTGACTCGCTGTAAATAGTGTGGAATGTTGAGATCACACCTGTGTATGTAATCTAAGGTCTTATATAGAAGTTAGAGGAAAATAGATGTCTTAGTTGCATGTAAGCAAGAACCGCTCAGAAATTTTGCGTGGTTCATATTTCATTTATGTATTTGCCCTTCCGGTCCGGTAAGCATATATTCTCTCATTAGTAGACATACATAACACGACTAACATTTGGAATGGTTTGATGAATTTGTATTTTATACCTATTTATCATTACTTCTATTGCTACGTCTTTTAATTGATTTGAACATTGAACAACATCTATGTGGAAAAGCTAGGAGAAGAGGAAAAAGAAAGGAAAAGATGAGTTGTTATTTTCTTATGAAGGACTTTTAATTGCTAAGCATGGTTCACTTGGAGGGTCTAAAATATCGAGGGAGCAAGGTAATGTCCATATGTTACCTTCTGCGCATCTACTTCTTTTAACATAGTATTTACAGATTTAGGTTTTCATACAGCTCTTTTGTATGAGTAGCGCGAATAATACACAAAATTTATTATTTCTCTTTATTTTTATTTGTATGTTTACATGTTTATTATGTATCTTATATTAATAGGCACTATTAGGAAGTATCTACCGCCTACCATCAACATATGCTTCTCAATCATACAATGCATGTTGATCATGTACTTTGTCCTAGCATATGTGCCTGTCTCCATTTGTTGTATTTTACCTATTATTTAATAATTATTTTTTATGTTGTATTTTTATTGGTTTCACAACACCGACCGACTTGCAAGAATAGACAATAACTACAATGGCTGCTAAAAGTATTGAATGGTTGGTTCAGGTGGCATGACCTTCAACAAAGTAAATCGTGGTCCTAATTGCTCCTTGGGGTGAGTGGTCTTCAAGTAGTATCTCACCAAGGTGCATTTGGACAAATCGGATGTTACATCTTAGGTTTCTATATAAAACATATATGTATGACCGCACACCTTTTTTCCTTCAAACATACCAGACCTATGAGTAAAAATGTATCTAATATCCTTTTCGAACGGGTTTTTAGACATTCCCCATTGTTCTTCTATTATTTGGATGGTTATACTATTAATCTAATATATATTTCAGAAACTCAAAGGCATCCACTAATCAATATACAATATACCATTTATTCTATTATTTGCGAATGTATAAGTTCTTTTCATAAGTTAGAAAAATAATTGCTCTCGGGATTATAAACTTGGGCTATCAAAATGTGGCGAGGGAATATATTGACATACTCCATCCTTGCCATAATATAGTGCACATTAGTTTCCGTGAAAGTCAAACTCCACTAACTTTGACCAAGTTTATTAAGAAAATTATTTATATCTACAATACCAAATGTATACCATATTAAAATATACTTCATGACAAATCAAATTGCATTGATTTGACACTCTAGATGTTAATATTTTTTGGTACAAACTTAGTCAAAGTTGACATGGTTTGACTTTCAGAAAATCTTATGGGCACTATATTTTCGCATAGAGCGAGTATATGCAATATTAAGTTATATTTTGTGGCACAAAAATAAGAACACACAATATAGATGGTCTAAAACCACGAACACAATATCTTGGCAAGTCTCCTTTTTGTACTTTAATGTTAGTACTGAATTAATCATTAAATTATGGGGGGACGCATGTCCAAATACGCACGAGGAGATATCTTTCTTAGAATTACAACATTAATAGAACAAAATACAACTTAGGGGATGCAAACATGAAATCGGTTTCCATGAAATCGGTTCACATAGAAATCCTTTGATATTAAGTTTATAGTTCAAGATTTTATCTCCGGATAAGATCGCGTAAATGCAGTTTATGTAGTGTTACATAGACATGTACAGAAATATGGTAACATTTTGTGGTCTATATTTTAAGTTCAAAATGGTACATATGCCTAATTATATAATAATATAATAAATTTCATTGGTAATTAGTAGAAAAATCCCGAGCCCGTGCAGTTGCACGGGTTGATGACTAGTTTTCATAATCAAGATCAGACAAGCAGAACGTAAGGGTTTTACCTCATCGAGGGCCCTGAACCTGGGTAAATCGCCTTCTTCGCTTGTTTGATAACCGATGTCCCGTGTCAGCCTACAGGATTCCATCAACCCTAAGCCCCATATGGAGGGTATTGCCGAGGAGTACCCTCGACAAATGGCAAAACCTTAGTTATTTTGAAAATCATTTGTAATTTGATCCATCAAGAATTTTCAATATCTTTTGCTCGATGCACAACTCGGAATTTATGATCTTTGTTGTCGAGCCGTTTCAGGAGTCCTTTAAGTCATAGGATAGGAAAAACATATGTACGTCATGTCTATTTGAATCCTATGGGAATATGAGTTTCTTTGATTGTACCAAAGGGATTTTTCCATGAGGCATGACCTAATGTTTTGTTCATATAGGATTTGTAGTACAAGATTCCTATAGGATATGTTCCCTATGAATATAACCAATAGTGTAGAATAATTCCCGTAGGATCTAAATCCTATAAATCAAAGGAGCCCCAGTTGTTTTTGTCACCACATATAAAATCAACACCAACTCAATGAGGTGATAAATGTTGTCGGATGAAACATGAAGTTTCTTTCAAATATAAAGAAATATCTGAAGTCTTCAATTTCCCGCGTATGATAATGAATAGCTTAAGGTTATTTTACATATACTAAGATCCATGATACATCAATCTTTTTAATGTGGAGAACGAGTCTATATATGTTTTTTGGTACCTAGTCCATGCTTTATTTTCGAAATCGGCTCCATGCAGTGTTCACTAAAATAGGCGCAACTTTGTCATATGAAGTCCATTTTAAGCACTCAAATGTTCAGAAAAAACACATATATATGAATGGATATTCACTAAAAATGAAGGTAGGACGGCTGCTGTACCGCCCATGCTTACAAATGAGACCTTGATGGGGTCGGACCGCGTCCATTTTTTTGTTCTCGCGTCCACCAAACCATTTCAACGAAGCCCCAAAACACCGGCGAAAATTGCTCGGGTTGCCACCTCCAATTTTCAAACGTGCGAATTTCCCATCTTATCCTTTCATCAAGAAACGTACCCGGTGGTTCCTCTCTTATTCGGGCCAAGGCCAATCTCACCCCAGCCATTAAAACATACCACAGGCACATGCGCTGAATCTCACATCTCTCACGCGTCACCCACCGAATCCGAGCATCTTGCCCGATGACGGCCGTGCACCACCGTCCCACCTCGCCACCCCAGCCTCCTGACCAGCCGCCGTAGTGTCCGAGAAGACGCTGTCAAGCAATCCGGAGCCGCTTCTCCGACGAAGGCTCACACCACACCATTTGTACTCCACCGTAGCCGATGTCCACCGCGCCGGATCCTGCTCAGGGACGCCGTCCACCTCCGTCGCTGCGTCGGATCTGCTTCCCGACTCCCTGGTCTACTGCACGGTGAAATGGGTAGACCCCGCGCCCCACCAGTCCACCGCGCGAAAGCGAAGCGTAAACCCGTCCACTCCCCATGCGAAGGTTGGTGTGTAAGATGCTTCCTTTATGCATTTCATTTCCGAACATCAGTTTGGTGCGATCTGTTTTAGGGGTTCCAAGTTTACTTTTCCTACAATCTCTTTGGTGCTATGTGGTAAGAATGTAGTAGAAGTCAAGCCTGCAGAGTGATTAGTCGACATTATTAAACTGCACATTTATAAATCTTGTAAATATATGTGTGCCATCTGCTTACCAATTGGCATTCACAGGGAAATCATTTATTTTTTGATGAGGACATCCCTACCTCACTATTACCTCTGTCATTACCAATTGAGGATGAACCTGCTGTGAAGCTCAAGTCCAATGAAGTCAGGATTGGACCAATGACACGAGCTCGTGCGAAGCTACTTAAACAACAGGTGAACTTGTTCTTAAATGATACCTTGATTGATGAGAACTTTATACTACCTAAGTCCTATTACTTATGTATCATCAGGTATGAAGAGGAGACAAGCATCGCACGAGGAGGAGAGGAGCAGCTGGACGTGAAGTGATGCGCGTAGATGTACACGTCCGTTGGGAACCCCAAGAGGAAGGTATGATGCGCACAGTGGCAAGTTTTCCCTCAGAAAGAAACCAAGGTTGAATCGAACCAGGAGGAGCCAAGAAGCACGTTGAAGGTTGATGGTGGCGAAATGTGATGCGGCAACAACAAACGTGGAACCTGCACAACACAACCCAAGTACTTTGCCCCAACGAAACAGTGAGGTTGTCAATCTCACCGGCTTGCTATAACAAAGGATTAAACGTATCGAGTGGAAGATGTTTGCAAGAAAATAGTAAAACACAATTGCAGTAGATTGTATGCTATGTAAAGAATAGGACCGGGGTCCACAGTTCACTAGAGGTGTCTCTCCCATAAGATAAAAGCATGTTGGGTGAACAAATTACAGTCGGGCAATTGACAAATAGAGAAGGGCATAACAATGCATATACATGATATGATAAATATAGTGAGATTTAATTGGGCATTACGACAAAGTACATAGACCGCCATCCAACGCATCTATGCCTAAAAAGTCCACCTTCAGGTTATCATCCGAACCCCATTCAGTATTAAGTTGCTAAGCAACAGACAATTGCATTAAGTATGGTGCGTAATGTAATCGATAACTACATCCTTAGACATAGAATCAATGTTTTATCCCTAGTGGCAACAGCACATCACAACCTTAGAACTTTCTGTCACTGTCCCAGTGTCAATGAAGGCATGAACCCACTATCGAGCATAAATACTCCCTCTTGGAGTTAAGAGCAAAAACTTGGCCAGAGCCTCTACTAATAACGGAGAGCATGCAAGATCATAAACAACACATAAACAATAGATTGATAATCACCATAACATAGTATTCTCTATCCATCGGATCCCGACAAACACAACATATAGAATTACAGATAGATGATCTTGATCATGTTAGGCAGCTCACAAGATCCAACAATGAAGCACAACAAGGAGAAGACGACCATCTAGCTACTGCTATGGACCCATGGTCCAGGGGTGAACTACTCACTCATCACTCCGAGGCGATCATGGCGATGAAGAGTCCTCCGGGAGATGAATCCCCTCTCCGGCAGGGTGCCGGAGGCGATCTCCGAATCCCCGAGATGGGATTGCGGCGGCGGCGTCTCTGGAAGGTTTTCCGTATCGTGGCTCTCGACCGGGGGTTTCGCGACGGAGGCTATAAGTAGGCGAAAGGGCAACGCGGGGGCCACACGAGGGCCCCACACCCTAGGTCGGCGCGGCCAGGGCCTGGGCGCCGCCCTATGGTGTCGGCGCCTCGTGGCCCCACTTCCTTCCCTCTTCGGTCTTCTGGAAGCTTCGTGCAAAATAGGACCCTGGGCGAAGATTTCGTCCAATTCCGAGAATATTTCCTTACTAGGATTTCTGAAACCAAAAACAGCAGAAAACAGCAACTGGCTCTTCGGCATCTTGTTAATAGGTTAGTTCCAGAAAATGCGTAAATACGACATATAATGTGCATAAAACATGTAGGTATCATCAATAAAGTAGCATGGAACATAAGAAATTATCGATACGTTGGAGACGTATCATGAAGCTGGACAAGGAGCTTGACATGAAGGTATCTCATGGACGCGCGAGGGAGGAGCGGGAGGAATGCGCGAGAGGGGAAGAAGAAGTCCAGGCCGGTCCAGCGCCCGGTCAGACCGGCTCCCACGCCGGCGCCCGACCCGGTCGACGGCGCTCGACCGCCCACCCCTCGGCCCGGCTGACCTGCTGCACCGGGCCAAACCGGACGCTGTTTTGCGAGGTTTCCGGTTTGCCGCCCGGTTGACCGCCCCCGATCGGCCCGTCCGGTCCCCACCGGTTGACCGATTCCACGGACATGTCCGAGTCTGTCTGGACCAGATCTATTCTGGGTCGGTTTTACTTGTTTCTTTCGACCAGAACTCGTCCCAGATGCCTATATAAGTGCCTTGGACGACCCTCTAGCAGTTTTAGACCACGTTTAAGATAAACCCTAGTTCTTTGTTGTTTGCTCTGCAAAACTATTGAATTCCCTACACCATATTGCTTGATATTGTGTAGATCCTGTTAAAGTCTTGTGTGATCTGCTGTTCCATTGGGAATTAGACGGTTTGCAACTTACCGCTTCGTGGTCGGCGGTTACGTGCGCAAGTGTGTGGAGTTACGAATATCTTGCAGGGTTGAGAGTTGCTGCATTGGCAACAGGGACCAATCGAGAGATCTCGTTGCGTCATACAAGTTATCATCCACTACATCGTCGTTTCTCCGCTGCTATCACCCCGTGATCATCATCACCACCGTTGCTTACTGAGAAGATCGGGCCACCCCTTATCATCTTGGTATCAGATTTCAGCTTTCCTCGGTAAGCCATCCACAATCCACCCCATAGTTGAGTTGTGAGTGTTTTCCTATCCAGAAAAAGCCAAAAAAAAATTAGGGTTAGGGTTTGCCATAGCCATAGATTGCACTAATTTCGAGTTTTAGTTGCTTTTCGTCGTTGTTTTTGCGTATCTTTATCTTTCTTCTTTAGAATTGTTAGGGTTTGTGTTTTGTTTTCATCTAGTTTATCATCTAGAGTCCGTTTTTGTTTACTCCGAGTCCACATAGCATACAGTGTGTATGTCCCAACCATAGCTACAGCCTTTCGATATACGTGACTAGGAACTTCACAGAAGAGACTAGTTTTACCGCTCGACAGGCTGCTCATTAGGGTTTTGGTGCTTTGCATATCTTGTTGGCCGTGTTATCAAGGAGTTGAGTCATAAAAAAAAGAGAAAATTGAAAAGAAGCAAAAAGAGTTACATCGCTGCGTGTGTTACAAAAAGAAAAAAAATACAAAAAAAGTGAAGTGCTAGTTGAATCAAGTGAAAGGTCTAAGTTTTCTTTACTACACCGGTAGTTGAGCAATCTTGTGCCTGTTACGTTGAGCTTTGCTAGCGTCTCTCGAGTGCATTGCAACCTTTCCTCTGTATAGTTGCATTTCCACATTTATCGCCTTGTGTGAGTATCTTTGGTTGTCTACGGTCAGCGCTAGAGCTTGTTATTGGTGCAAATAGGTAGCCTACCTACAGCCCCACATATACCCTGCTTTGTCGTGTGATTGTTCTTATACCCTTGATATTCGCTTTGCTACATCCGTGCACTAGTTGTTACTACAAGTGGTAAGCAACACTAATTTACTTTGGAACGGTAAGATTTCCTTTTCTTATCAGTTTTGAGTGAGTTGTGAGCGTACCACCATATATTTTTGATTTAGTGCACTAACCTACTAATCATGTCTGCTAGTGATCATAAGATTGTTAACCAGGAGAACAAGGATTCTGCAGATATTATTAACTGGAGGGAGTTTGAAGCTCTTAGGAATGAGATGCGACGTGAATTCCGCGCTCAAGACGATGTGCTTAATGGAAAGGTTGAAGAGATCAAACAAACGCTGGATACTACCAATGAAACCGTCACCACCATGGTTGATCAAATGACGGATATACAGCGCAGTCTTGCAGATATGCGCCTCGCTATTGAGAATCTGACTGCACAACAACAACAAGACGATGATGAAGATCATGAGCTTCACGATGACGCAGACAATGCTTGTGGTGCGCCCCGTGGTAATCGTCCTCGTGTTTGGGCTCCACTTGGCCGCAATGGTCGTGGACAAGATGAAGAAGATGGATTGGGTAAGCCCAAGTTCTCTATACCCAAGTTTGAAGGAGGAGCTGATGTTGAAGAATACCTCACTTGGGAGCTCAAGATTGAGAAGCTATGGACTTTGCATCCACATTACTCTGAAGATAGGAAGATCAAGCTTGCTTCTTCTGAATTTGATGGTTATGCATTGCGTTGGTGGGATGCTTTTGTTCGCAACCGCGATGAAGATGATGAGCAACTTATACGCACATGGCGTGCTATGAAGGAAGCAATGACTTCTCGTTTTGTGCCTACAAATTACTTGCGGAATATATTTGATAAGCTAACACTGTTGAGGCAAGGTGTGAAGACTGTCGATGAGTACTACATGGAGATGGAGATGCTTATGCAGCGTGGCCGTGTCCGTGAGTCTCTAGAGATGACAATGCAACGTTTTCTCAATGGATTGAAGTATGATGTTAAAGGCGTTGTTCGTCATTACAGCTACACCAATATGAATCAATTGTTACATCATGCAAGAGAAGCTGAATCACAGTTGGCTGAAGAAGCAAAGGTTAAGGGACGTGCTACGGGAGCTGGGCGTTTTACACCCCGCGTGCCCTCTACGGCGCCGGAGCCTTCGACGCGCTCCACTCCTTATTCTACTCCGCCTAGCAAACCGGTCTCCAATGTATCTAATGCAAAGAAGTCCGAATCTGCTGCAAGTACGAGTGGTTCTAGCATGTCTACAGCGCGCAACCGCGATATGCTTTGCCATACATGTGGTGGCAAGGGTCACTTCAAGAGAGATTGTCCTAACCGCAAAGTTATGATTATCAATGAGGACAATGAGTATGAGACTGGAGATGATGTTGATCCCAATGCTCCAGACGATGATGACTATGACACTGATGGTGAAGATGCCTATCCTTCTGATGCTCGCACCATTGTTGTGTCGCAGCGTGCTCTTAATGTGTTGCCTAGTGCATCTACTCAGCGTTGCAATTTGTTCCAAACCAAAGCTTTAGTTGGTCCTGACAAGGCTTGCAAGGTCATTATTGATGGCGGGAGTTGCCGCAATTTAGCAAGCAAGGAGTTGTGTACCAAGCTGAAGTTGAAGTATCTTCCGCACCCGCATCCATATTATATTCAGTGGTTGAGCGACAATGGTGAGATGAAGGTAAACCACATGGTGCGTGTTGAGTTTGCGATTGGACCGTATAAGGATTGCATTGACTTTGATGTGGTTCCTATGACGGTTTGTCACCTACTATTGGGTCGTCCTTGGCTCTATGACCGTTCTGTGCAACACAATGGCCGTGCCAATACATATCACTTGGAGTACAAGGGCAAGAAAATAACTTACAGCCTATGTCACCACAACAAATTGTCAATGAGTCTCGTCAGAAGATTGAAGTAAACTTGGAGGATGCACCTCTAGATAGGCGAGAGAATTGTAATGTCGTGAGTGATATAACGAAAAGTGAGAGAGTGAATTCCTTAGTTTCATTAGCCACCAATGAAGACATGAGAGAATTTAGTGAGGATCCTACGGCCATGCCTCTTGTGCTTTTGTACAGAGGTACGGTTTTGGTTTCTAACGACATGACCCCTCTTCCTCTTGGTTTTTCTAATGTTTTGCAGGAATTCGGCGACGTGTTACCGGAGGAGGTACCCGCAGGAATACCACCATTGCGAGGTATTGAGCATCAAATTGACTTGATTCCCGGAGCATCGCTGCCCAATAGGGCGCCATATCGCACTAATCCCGAAGAGACGAAGGAGATACAGAAGCAAGTACAAGCGCTACTCGACAAAGGTTATATTCGCATAAGCCTTAGTCCTTGTGCTGTTCCTGTTATTCTTGTTCCTAAGAAAGATGGTACTTGGCGTATGTGCGTAGATTGTAGAGCTATAAACAACATTACTATTCGATATCGTCATCCTATTCCCCGTTTAGAGGATATGCTAGATGAATTGAGTGGTGCTGCTGTGTTCTCTAAAATTGATTTGCGTAGTGATTATCATCAAATTAGGATGAAAGAAGGGGATGAGTGGAAAACAGCCTTTAAAACAAAATTTGGTTTATATGAGTGGTTAGTAATGCCTTTTGGGTTAACTAAGGCACCTAGTACTTTCATGAGACTGATGAACCATGTTTTGCGTGATTTTATTGGCAAATTTGTGGTTGTGTACTTTGATGATATATTAATCTACAGCCGCAATGAATCTGATCATACTATACATATTCGACATGTTTTGCAAGTGTTGCGTGATAATCAACTCTATGGTAATCTTGAGAAGTGCACATTTTGCAAAGATAAGGTCATATTTCTTGGTTATGTTTTCTCTAAGCATGGAGTCGAAGTAGATGTGTCTAAAATTGAAGCTATTCAAAATTGGCCTACTCCCATGAATGTGAGTCAAGTACGAAGTTTTCATGGTCTAGCTAGGTTTTATCGCAGATTTGTGCCCAACTTTAGTACTATTGCTGCACCTTTGAATGATTTGACTAAAAAGGGTGTTGTCTTTGAGTGGGGCGCTGCCCAAGATCATGCTTTTGATGAACTTAAGAGATTGTTAACTTCTGCACCGTTGCTTGCTCTTCCTGATTTCAATAAGCAATTTGAGATTGAATGTGATGCTAGTGGTATTGGAATTGGTGGTGTGTTGATGCAAGAGGGTTGTTGATGCAAGAGGGTCGCCCAATTGCATATTTTTCTCAGAAACTTTCTGGTGCTAAGTTGAACTATCCAATCTATGATAAAGAATTGTATGCTTTAATTAGAGTTCTTGAGGTTTGGCAACATTACTTGTGGCCAAAAGAATTTATCATACATTCTGATCATGAAGCTTTAAAATACCTGAAAGCCCAATCTACTTTGCATAAGCGTCTAGCTAAGTGGGTTGAGTTCATTGAGTCTTTTCCATACATTATTAAGCATAAGAAGGGAAAACATAATATTGTTGCTGATGCTCTATCTAGGAAGAATATGCTATTAACTCAACTTGATGTTAAAATTCCTGGTTTAGAGATACTATGTGATTTGTATGCTACTGATCATGATTTTGCTGAACCATATCGCTTATGTGCTCTTGGTAAAGCATGGGGAAAATATCACATACATGATGGGTTCTTGTTTAGAGCTAACAAACTATGTGTTCCAGAATCGTCTGTGCGTTTGCTCTTATTGCAGGAATCACATGCTGGAGGTTTGATGGGTCACTTTGGGCGTGAGAACACGCTACTCATGCTATCTGACCACTTTTATTGGCCAAAGATGAGGCGGGACATGGATAGATATGGTAGGAGATGCATTACTTGCAACAAGTCCAAGTCCAAGCTGAAGCCTCACGGTTTGTATACTCCTTTACCGGCACCTACTACACCATGGGAGGATATAAGTATGGATTTTGTGTTGGGTTTGCCACGTACTAAGAGAGGCCATGATTCTATATTTGTGGTAGTGGACAGATTTTCTAAAATGTCACACTTTATTGCCTGCCACAGAGCGACGATGCGTCGCATATTGCTAACCTGTTTTTCAGGGAGATTGTACGTCTACATGGAGTCCCGAAGACTATTGTTTCTGATCGTGACGTGAAGTTTATGAGCTACTTCTGGAAGACGCTTTGGAGAAAGCTGGGGACAAAGCTGCTTTTCAGCACTACTTGTCATCCCCAAACTGATGGTCAAACTGAAGTGGTAAATAGAACATTGTCACAACTGTTGAGATCCATGATCAAGAAGAACCTGAAGGAGTGGGAAGAGTGTTTGCCGCATGTGGAGTTTGCTTACAACAGGGCGGTACATTCTACCACGGAGCTATGTCCTTTTGAGGTGGTGTATGGTTTCAAACCCATTACTCCACTTGACTTGTTGCCTTTGCCCATAAATGAGAGAGTCAATATGGAGGCATCCAAGAGGGCAGATTTTGTGAAGAAGATTCATGTGAAGACTAAAGAGTTGATCGAGAAGAAAGGCAAGAGCAATGCTGCAAGGATGAATAAGAAGCGCAAGGAGATGTTGTTCAAGCCTGGTGATTTGGTCTGGGTACATTTTCGCAAGGATAGGTTCCCAAGCTGAGGAAGTCTAAGTTGAAGCCTCGTGGTGCTGGTCCTTACAAAGTGCTTGCCAAGATCAATGATAATGCATACTCGATAGATCTTCGAGAGGATGAGTTTGGTCTCAGTAATTCTTTCAATGTTGCTGATTTGACACCATATGACGGAGAAGACCTTGGAGTGTCGGGGTCGACGCCTTTTGAAGGGGGGAGATGATGAGGACATCCCTACCTCACTACTACCTCCATCATTACCAATTGAAGATGAACCTGCTGAAGCTCAAGTCCAATGAAGTCAGGATTGGACCAATGACACGAGCTCGTGCGAAGCTACTTAAACAATAGGTGAACTTGTTCTTAAACGATACCTTGATTGATGAGAACTTTATACTACCTAAGTCCTATTACTTATGTATCATCAGGTATGAAGACGAGACAAGCATCGCACGAGGAGGAGAGGAGCAGCTGGACGTGAAGATGGACGTGAAGCTGGACAAGGAGCTGGACATGAAGATATCTCATGGACGCGCGAGGGTGGAGCGGGAGGAATGCGCGAGAGGGGAAGAAGAAGTCCAGGCCGGTCCAGCCCGGTCGACGGCTCCCACGCCGGCGCCCCAAAGACGGTCGATCGGGCGCCGACCGCCCACCATTCCCCCGGTTGACCCTGCCTCGTACCGGGCAAACCGGACGCTGTTTTGCGAGGTTTCCGGTTTGCCGCCCGGTTGACCGGCCCCCAGACCGGCCCGTCCGGTCCCCAGCCCGGTTGACCGGATTCCAGACCGGACATGTCCGAGTCTGTCTCGACCAGATCTATTCTGGGTCGGTTTTACTTGTATCTTTCGACCAGAACTCATCCCGGACGCCTATATAAGTGCCTTGGACGACCCTCTAGCATTTTTAGACCACGTTTAAGATAAACCCTAGTTCTTAGTTGTTTGCTCTGCAAAACTATTGAATTCCCTACACCATATTGCTTGATATTGTGTAGATCCTTAAAGTCTTGTGTGATCTGCTTTCCATTGGGAATTAGACGGTTGCAACTTACCGCTTCGTGGTCGGCGGCTACGTGCGCAAGTGTGTGGAGTTGCGAATATCTTGCAGGGTTGAGAGCTGTTGCATTGGCAACAGGGACCAATCGAGAGATCTCGTTGCGTCATACAAGTTATCATCCACTACATCGCCGTGTTTCTCCGCTGCTATCACCCCGTGATCATCATCACCACCGTTGCTTACTGAGAAGATTGGGCCACCCCTTATCATTTTTGATCTACGCATTATTCCTATTTGACCTATCATCTACTTGCTACTACTAATTTGCTCTTCTACTGCTCGACTCAAAGTTCCATGATAAATCTCGTTAGCATTTTTTCTAATGCATGCTTAAAATATTATACTAGAGTATAAAGAGGGCCAGAGAGAAAATATAGGCATCACTAGTGAACAATCAAACCCCTCTCCTGTCTCCATCGATAACAATAAATTTTATTATTCAGAACTTGATCCTACTGAACAAGAGTTTGAGGGAGACCTGAGTAAAGATGATGCCCTTGTCAAGCACCCTACTCCACCCCCAAGGTGATTGCTCGCTCTTTTCATTGGCATTTTTGTTGCATCTTCAATAACTGTGATGTATCCGTCCAACCCAGCCCAAGTTATAGCATTATCATCTGCTCAGTTAACACATAATAATAACATATGTTTCATCATGTCTTGGCTTGCTGTTCTTATGTTCCATAATCGTATCAACCATGTATATGATTTTGTTGATTGAAGTACCGTTTATCTCTGGCAGGCATCAGGGACTTCACGTAAGGACGTTTCAAATACCAGCAAGGTGAAGAACATAGTTCAACAGGAAGCTCATTGGCTGACAACTCACCTAAAAATAAAAAGGGTTCAAGCTGGTCATGTCAGATCACAAACAATTGAAGTGAACATTGTAAAAAAACAAGGTCTCAGACTCAGAGTCACACTAATCTAGTTGAAAATGATGACCAGGCAAAAAAATATTATAATGCGAAACACCAGCATAAAAAGCTTCGACCTAACCCCACATCGGTTGCTCCAAAAGCTGTAGACGAACCAAATACCAAATCACATGTTCCCCAGCACCTGTTGCCAATCCAGTTACCCAAGAACAGTTCACCGTAGACCTAGTTTCAATAGGAGGTTCTCAGCACCTAACTAATCACGGTCGCCCGCCGACCATTAGTCCTGCCAGAGACAACTTATTCCTTAACGATGAGGGTGGGGCCGAATTAGGTACGTATTCCCAGGCTTGCAGTTACATGCTCCTTTACATACATACATTGATAGCTTGATGTAATGCTTAAATTTGCAGTTGCACCACGACCAAGAAAATGAAGGGGGCCAACGACTTTGAAATCACTTCAAAATAAGATTGCCCGAATGGGAACAAGATTTCCCATCACACTAGTTATAGCTGGTATCAGAAGGCCACTTGATCCATAAGAATCATCTAATATAGCATCGATCACAGGCGTTTTTGTCAGGACTCAGATTCCTATCTTTCCATCATGGAAACAACGCGTAAACACCCCTTCCCATTTTGAAGGTTTACTGCACAAGTTACATGTAAGACATTTCGTAAACAATACCATGTTGCTCGTTCACATGCCATCTAGCTTGCTGTTGTCTAGCTATCTGATACGTCCATTTTGCATCACTATTTGATATCATAATTTACTGTTATTCATTGATATATTTCATATTTAGAGATGATACTTATGTTATTTCACCTATTTTGCATGTTTCATGATTTTTGGAAAATTACTCACCGGAGTCGAATTCTGAAAAGCACCGTCAGATACAATATTTCAAGATCAACAATTGACGGAAAATATACCAAAGTTCCTATTTTTCCAGACGGAGCCAGCCAAAAGGGGAGGCCGAGGAGGTCCGCCATGGGCCTCCCCATGGGCCGGCGCGGCCACCAATGTCGGCGCGCCGCCACGTGGGGAGGGGGCCCACGACCCTCGGCCATCGCCCTTTCGCGTACTTCATCTCCCAGAAACCCTAAGGTGCAGGGGAACATCGAGGATAGTCATCGCCGCCTCCTCGAGGCAGAAAACACTAGAGAAAAAAGAGCTCTCCGGCAGGCAGAAATCTACCGGGGAAATTCCCTCCTGGAGGGGGAAATTCCCTCCCGGAGGGGGGAAATCATCGCCATCGTCACCGTCATCGAGCTGGACTTCATTGGGATCATCATCATCATCATCATCATCTCCACCACCGACACCGTCATCTCCACCGCTGCACCTCGTCTCCGCTGTAACATCTAGGGTTGAATCTTGAGTATTTCATAGGGGAAACTCTCCCGGTGTTGATTACTCCTTGTTATTGATGCTATTGAGTGAAACAGTTGAATCAAGGTTTATGTTCAGATTGTTATCCATCACCATATCACCACAGATCATGATCCATATGATGTCTTGTGAGTAGTTCGTTTAGTTCTTGAGGACATCGGTGATGTCTAAATGTTGGTAGTGAACTATGTTGAGTAATATTTAATGGTTTGATATTTAAGTTGTGGTGTTATTCTTCTAGTGGTGTCATGTGAACGTCGACTACATGACACTTCACCTTTATGGGCCTAGGGGAATGCATCTTGTATTCGTTTGCTAATTGTGGGGTTGCCGGAGTGACAGGAACCTGAACCCCCGTTGGTATATCGATGCATGAGGGATAGCAGGATCTCAGAGTTTAAGGATGTGGTTAGATTTATCTTAATTACTTTCTTGTATTTGAGGATGCTTGCAAGGGGTTTAATCACATGTATGTATTAGTCCTAGGAAGCGCGGTGCATTAGCATAGGTTCACCCACACAACACTTATCAAAACAATGAAGATTAATCAACTATATGAAGCGAAAGCACTAGACTAAATTCCCGTGTGTCCTCAAGAACGTTTGGTCATCATAAGTGAACAAACCGGCTTTGTCCTTTGTGCTAAAAAGGATTGGGCCACTTGCTGCAATTATTATTCTCGCATTTTACTTACTTGTATTTTATTTATATGCTATATCAAAACCTCCTGAAAACTTGTCTGTGAGCATTTACAGTGAATCCTTCATCGAAACTGCTTGTCAACACCTTCTGCTCCTCGTTGGGTTCGACACTCTTATTTATCGAAAGTACTACGATACACCCCCTATACTTGTGGGTCATCACTATCTAACACATGAACAGTTCCCATTGTTGTAAACAGACATGTCTTGAGTTTGATGATGACATGAAGAATGTAATCACTGTTATCAGGAGCATATTCTCTTCAGCGTTGCGCCAGGAGCACCATAGGCTAAAGATGAGATACTTTGCTGGGAGGACTCCTAGCGATATTCCAACAACCTCTCCTATACTACAGATGACTGATGATCAATGGTGTGATCTTATTGAGTATTGGTCTGCTCAAAAGAATTTGGTATGTTCTGTGAAGATAGTCAGACAAGATCACATTACTGATTCCTTTTTAAGCATGTGTCTCACAAGTATTCATTTGTAGTTCATCGCTCGAAGTAACATGCGTGCTCGTAATAATGTACGTTTACAACAGCGTACAGGATCTCGTAGCTTGATTGGAGACCACTATTGTATGGTAAGGAATGTTATATGTACAATTATATTTAAATTAGTAAATCATTTAGAATTTATAGATGCAAAATATACATCGTAAATTGATGTCTCTGTTTTATTTATAATATTTTTTAAAAAATTTCAGTTGTCGCATGTCGGCATGTGACGTGGTTGTGAAACTAATTTATATTTTCTCTTACGAAAATATCATAAGGCAAGGCAAGCATACTGTGAGAGTACAGACAGAGAGATGAGTCTACTTGAGCAATTCAAGGTGGGCCAGACGAGAAGAAATGATTTGACTGGACATTTTGCACATAGTCTTATTGTAAGTATTCTCTATTAATTCAGTTATGGTTTTCAATTGTATGCAGGAATATCTTGTCATATCTGTCAAGCTTCATGCACTAGCCAACACAGCCAAATGTCCGAACTTGTGGAAAGGGCTAGTACAATTCACTTATATACTTCTCAACAATATCATGCACATTACTAATTCTACACATGGATCCAAGCATATTTTTATAGTCATGTTATTACGTGTTAGCAATAGAAGACATGTCAATATGATGTAACATGCTCTTACTAAAATGTATATGCGGTGTAATCAGCCATGCCAGTTTGTAGGATTATTAGAGGTAGTTCATACACATGTCTTCACATTATAATCTCTTCTCTTACACATGAGTAACAACTGAAAACTCCTCATTCTGACATGAAAGTGGAGCTGGCAAAAGCAAAGAAAGATGGTATAGAAAAAACCCAGGAAGAATGTCTGAATTCCTTTTCCAAGGTACTACAATGTCATGGTATAGCCAACGACACATTCCTGCGTAATGCTGGGTTCACAACTAATTTGTCGAGGTCCAAGTCCAAGTCAAAGCCTAAGCGTAGGCCGAGGTCCAAGTCTTTGTCTGTTTATGTTCTCGAGGAACAACTCAAAGAATGACGAGCAATAGTGGCTGCACAAAGAGTCGTCATCCACCGTATAACTGCATGATTAGAAGCAAGTCAAGCCCACCTTGGCAACATCCTGAGAAAGTGTGGGAGATGCTGAATACCACAGTGAACACTGACAGTCAAAGGTGTCCCTTGGTTGTGTGAAAGAGTTTGTGATGGTGAACTATTTTGTTGGTGCTTCTATCTGCACTTGTTATGTAACTGGTGGTTGTTTCCTTGGTGATGTGGATTTAATGAAAACTGAATGGATTGGATGCACCAATATTTAATCAAGGTTTAATCTGATTTGTATTATTTTTATATTGCGATGCATGGTGAAAAGCATAAGTATTAGTTGGCCCTGTGGTGACCATTTTCATACATTTTTTTAGTTGATGGGTCCTTGTCCTTGTATCCCTGAAAGGAGGTAGTACTACAGTAAGCTACCAATTTTTCTAGTACATTATTATTTTAGAGCCAGCCAAATTGAAAATCTCTATCAAGCGCTACAATCTCCCGCCAATAAAATCCAAAATATTCGTTACGTGTTTTTGAATTGAAGTTTTTTTAGGAGATAGTAAGACTAGTCATAGTGGAGAGTAACAGAGCTACTAAGACTAGTCATAGTGGGGAGTATCATATAGTAGTGCCATGCATATGACACTACTCTATGTTACTACCTTCATAATGCATAGTAACTTAGATGTAGTATCATGCATGAGTGTATTAATTAGCTTGTAGACTCATTCTATCTTGAAAAGTGTTGTGGTAACATAGCTAGTTACCTCAACCATCTCTTTCTTCATTTAATATCATGCCATGTCATCAATTTGGCTAGTTGGCAATGCATGTAGCTCTATGTTACTACCTTAGTTACTCCCACTATGAGTAATCTAAGTAGCATGGTCTACCCCGGAAGCAGATCCTCTAACGTGCAACAGACAAGTCAGGTAAGCTACACCTCTCTAACTTTCCTTCTCCACATCTACATGATTAAGTCTAATTTGATCTAAATTAACTTGCATAATATATGTAAGCCATATGCATTTACAATAATTAGTAACAATCAAATTATGACTGTCTTTTTTAATATTTATACGATTTTTTATACAGTAAAAATATGCAGTGATTTGTTGTAGTAAATACGTACAGTATTTGTTACAGTTCCCTGAATTTTCTTCTACGTTTTGCACTACTTAAGCATTGTGCTTACCTGATTTGTCTTCTCTATGTTAGAGGATATGGTTCCGGTCTACCCCTGGCCTTATATTACAATCACGAGTATATTACTTGGACCATAGCCGTATTCAAAATCAATTCTCAGTCAAGCTGCAAAATCTCCTACCAATCCTGAAATATTTCGAAAGGGCTTTTCAAAATGGATTTTCAAGATACATCATGATTATGATCGTGGTAACCGATTTTCAACGTGATGATGACTTGATGTGACACTTTGCCGTACTAGTACGGTCTCATATTTTTTTTATTAGTTGGACTGTAGCCAAATTCGAAATCTCATTCCAGCGGCAAAACTTCCCGCCCAAAAAATACAAATATTTCACACGCTTCTAACTTCCCATTCTACCCTCGTAAAGATGACATCAGCGTCCATGTATATGTCGGTTGGTGGGGGGTCTACCCGACAATTTTTTCGATCACCAACTCCATAGCCCCGGAAACTCCCCGAAAAAAATCCATTTCCCTCAGTCTCTCCTCTGAGACCACCCACCGAAACTTCCCAAGTCCCTCTCTCTCCTACCTCCACGACCACCGCACCAGAACATCCCCGCCGGACTTCCCTGGCCTACACGAGGCCACGTGATCCTCCTCACCCGGCTCTCTGCCGGAGCCGCTTCATCGACCCCGTCATCAACCGGACCGGATCATCCCCGCCGAACCTCGAAACCATATACTCATCCATCACCGCAGTCGCTTCAGTTGCGGTATCGTCCATCCCACCGGAGCCGCTTTGCCGGATCAGTCGTGCACCGCATCGGATCTAGCTCACCGACACCATTGTGCATGAACCGGATCTGCTTCACCGGCGCCGTGCATGATCTAAACTCTTCTACTGTCGCTTTTCTATTGATTGCCTGCAAGTTGTTGTTTAATCTTGGGGGAACCTGTTTGTGCTAATGACGCGCCGTTACGTTTTTGCATATGAGATGAGTAACCATGAAGTGTAATGGCCATCTCTCCAACCCCATGTAGCACATGTAGTGTACTTCATTACCGGATCTATGAACCCCAGGAAGATCTGCAATGACTCCCACAAAGTGCTTCTCCTAATGTAAGTCACTTGTTTTAGCGCCATGTTCTGGGTTCAGATGCTTGTTTGTCTGAAGCTCTTTAAGTTCATTCCTAGCTATGATAGTAAAACCCTACTATTTTCTAGTTCATTGCTAACTTTAAGCGATTGAACATTTTGGTTTGCATTCCCTGCTCTGTAGATGTAGCCATCATAACTTATATCTTGCCCAGTCGTTGTTACAAAAATTATAGCCTGCTACTATTCTATTCATGCCAATTTTGTACTCCCTGAACATGTTAGTTTGCATTCCATGTACTACAGGTGATGCCGTTGTTATTTATATCTACTTCGTCGTAAGCTAACAAAGTAACTGACTACTATTAGTTCCCACATGCTATCGCTCTGCTATCCTGCAGTACAAATTTATTTGAACTCGTCACACTAGCTACTTCGATAATAAGTTTGTGTGCCATCGGGTTCTTCAAAAGCTGCAACATTAACTCGCTTCTCTTACTTTGCATGTCACTCACACATGGAATGCTGAACATATTGGTTTGCATTCTGATACGTCTCCAACGTATCGATAATTTCTTATGTTCCATGCTACTTTATTGATGATACCTACATGTTTTATACACATTACATGTCGTATTTGTGCATTTTCTGGAACTAACCTATTAACAAGATGCCGAAGTGCCTTCCTGTTTTCTGCTGTTTTTGGTTTCAGAAATCCTAGTAACGAAATATTCTCGGAATTGGACGAAATCAACGCCCAGGTTCCTATTTTGCCCGGAAGCATCCAGAACACCCGAGAGCCGCGAGGGGGCCCCGGTGGGCCCAGATGACATGGTGGCGCGGCCCAGGCCCTGGCCGCGCCACCCTATGGTCTCGTCGCCTCGTTGACCCTCCTGCGCCGCCTCTTCGCCTATATAAAGCCCCCGCATCGAAAACCCTTAGGGAGGAAGCCACGATACGAGAAAAGTTCCAGAGCCGCCGTCATCGCGAAGCCAAGATCCGGGGACAGAGTCTCTTTCCGCACCCGCCGGAGCGGGGAAGTGCCCCGGAAGGCTCCTCCATCGACACCGCTGCCATCTCCACCGCCATCTTCATCACCGCTGCTGCTCCCATGAGGAGGGAGTAGTTCTCCATCGAGGCTTGGGGCTGTACCGGTAGCTATGTGGTTAATCTCTCTCCTATGTAATTCAATACAATGATCTCATGAGCTGCTTTACATGATTGAGATTCATCTGAGTTTTGTATCACTACTATCTATGTGCTACTCTAGTGATGTGTTATTAAAGTAGTTTTATTCCTCCTGCATGTGTGCAAAGGTGACAGTGCGTGCACCGTGTTAGTACTTGGTTTATGCTATGATCATGATCTCTTGTAGATTGCGAAGTTAACTATTGCTATGATAATATTGATGTGATCTATTCCTCCTACATATGCATGAAGGTGACAGTGTGCATGCTATGCTAGTACTTGGTTTAGTCGTTTTGATCTATCTTACACTTAAGGTTACTTAAACATGAGCATTATTGTGGAGCTTGTTAACTCCGGCATTGAGGGTTCGTGTAATCCTACGCAATGTGTTCATCATCCAACAAAAGTGTAGAGTATGCATTTATCTATTCTGTTATGTGATCAATGTTGAGAGTGTCCACTAGTGAAAGTGTAATCCCTAGGCCTTGTTCCTAAATACTGCTGAGTTACTACTGCTTGTTTACTGTTTTACTGTGTTACTACTGCTGCAATACTACCACCATCAACTACACGCCAGCAAGCTATTTTCTGGCACCGTTGCTACTGCTCATACATATTCATACCACCTGTATTTCACTATCTCTTCGCGAACTAGTGCACCTATTTGGTGTGTTGGGGACACAAGAGACTTCTTGCTTTGTGGTTGCAGGGTTGCATGAGAGGGATATCTTTGACCTCTTCCTCCCTGAGTTCGATAAACCTTGGGTAATCCACTTAAGGGAAACTTGCTGCTGTTCTACAAACCTCTGCACTTGGAGGCCCAACACTGTCTACAGGAAAGGAGGGGGAACGTAGACATCAAGCACTTTTCTGCGCCGTTGCCGGGAGGAAAGGTAAAAGGTACTCACACTCCGGATCTTGGCTACTAAGCTATTCTCCGGCGTTGTAAGTACTCTATTTCCTTTAGACTCGCAATTGCGACATTTGGTTTCTTGTTTACACTAGTTAGGCTTAATGGAAGACAACAATAAAATGAGAGATCTTTATGAACTTTATCTTGAATTAGGACATGATGTGTTTGAAGAAAGAATTAAAAAACCCATGGAACTTTATATGCATGATAATGGGAATGTTATTAGTATGAATGCTTTGAACACCATTGTTGCTAATGCTATGGAAAATTCTAAGCTTGGGGAAGCTGGCTTTGATGAGCATGATATTTTTAGTCCCCCAAGCATTGAGGAGAAAATTTACTTTGATGATACTTTGCCTCCCATTTATGATGATTATAATGATAGTAGTCTTTTGTTACCACCTGTTATGGAGGATAAATTTGATTATGATTACAATATACCTCCTATATTTGATAGCTACTTTGTTGAATTTGCTCCCACTACAACTAATAAAATTGATTATGCTTATGTTGGGAGTAGTAATTATTTTATGCATGAGACTCATGATAAGAATGCTTTATGTGATAGTTATATTGTTGAGTTTGCTCATGATGCTACTGAAAGTTATTATGAGAGAGGAAAATATGGTTGTAGAAATTTTCATGTTACTAAAACACCTCTCTATGTGCTGAAATTTTTGAAGCTACACTTGTTTTATCTTCCTATGCTTGTTACTTTGCTCTTCATGAACTTGTTTATTTACAAGATTCCTTTGCATAGGAAGCATGTTAGGCTCAAATGTGTTTTGAATTGCCTCTTGAAGCTCTCTTTTGCTTCAAATACTATTTCTTGCGAGTGCATCATTAAAACTGCTGAGCCCATCTTAATGGCTATAAAGAAAGAACTTCTTGGGAGATAACCCATGTGTTTATTTTACTACAGCAATTTTTGTTTTGTTGAGTCTTGGAAGTTGTTTACTACTGTAGCAACCTCTCCTTATCATGTTTTTGTGCCAAGTAAAGTTTCTATGTCAAAGTTGATGTTATATTTGGGATTGCTGCGCAGAAACAGCATTGCTGTCTGTCACGAATCTGGGCCTATTTCTCTGTAGAAAATTCGAAAAAATCTGCCAATTTACGAGCGTGATCCTCAGATATGTACGCAACTTTCATTAGTTTTGAGTTTTTCCATTTGAGCAAGTCTGGTGCCATCTTAAAATTCGTCTTTACGGACTGTTCTGTTTTTGACAGATTCTGCTTTTATTTCGCATTGCCTCTTTTGCTATGTTGGATTTATTTCTTTGATCCATTAATGTCCAGTAGCTTTATGCAATGTCCAGAAGTGAAAAGAATGTTTGTGTCACCTCTGAACATGTGAATTTTGAATTATGCACTAACCCTCTAATGAGTTTGCTTGAAGTTTGGTGTGGCAGAAGTTTTCAAGGGTCAATAGAAGAGGGTGATATAATGTGATCGAGAAGAGTGAAAGGTCTAAGCTTGGGGATGCCCCGTGGTTCATCCCTGCATATTTCAAGAAGACTCAAGCATCTAAGCTTGGGGATGCCCAAGGCATCCCCTTCTTCATCGACAACTTATCAGGTTTCTTCTAGTGAAACTATATTTTTATTCAGTCACATCTTATGTACTTTACTTGGAGCGTCTGTGTGCTTTTATTTTTGTTTTTGTTTTGTTATCTTAGTTCTCTGAATAAGTTCATCCTTGTGTGGGAGAGAGACACGCTCCGCTGGTTCGTATGAACACATGTGTTCTTAGCTCATAATATTCATGGCGAAGTTTCCTCTTCGTTAAATTGTTATATGGTTGGAATTGGAAAATGCTACATGTAGTAATTGGTAGAATGTCTTGGATAATGTGATACTTGGCAATTGTTGTGCTCATGTTTAAGCTCTTGCATCATATACTTTGCACCTATTAGTGAAGAAATACATAGAGCATGCTAAAATTTGGTTTGCATAATTGGTCTCTCTAAGGTCTAGATAATTCTAGTATTGAGTTTTGAACAACAAGGAAGACGGTGTAGAGTCTTATAATGTTTACAATATGTCTTTTATGTGAGTCTTGCTGCACCGGTTCATCCTTGAGTTTGCTTCAAATAACCTTGCTAGCCTAAGCCTTGTATCGAGAGGGAATACTTCTCATGCATCCAAAATCCTTGAGCCAACCACTATGCCATTTGTGTCCACCATACCTACCTACTACATGGTATTTCTCCGCCATTCCAAAGTAAATTGCTTGAGTGCTACCTTTAAAATTCCATCATTCACCTTTGCAATATATAGCTCATGGGACAAAATAGCCTTAAAAACTATCGTAGTATTGAATATGTACTTATGCACTTTATATTTTATTAAGTTGCTTGTTGTGCGATAACCATGCTTCTGGGGAACGCCATCAACTATTGTTGAATATCATGTGAGTTGCTATGCATGTCCGTCTTGTCTGAAGGTCTATCATTTTAGTGGTTGGAGCATGCAAAATTGTTAGAGAAGAACATTGGGCCGCTAACTAAAGCCATGAATCATGGTGGAAGTTTCAGTTTTGGACATATATCCTCAATCTCATATGAGAATAATAACTTTGCTACATGCTTATGCATTTAAGAGGAGTCCCTTATCTGTTGTCCATGTTGTCCCGTATGGATGTCTAAGTTGAGAATAATCAAAAGCGAGAAATCCAAATGCGAGCATTCTCCTTAGACCTTTGTACAGGCGGCATGGAGGTACCCCTTTGTGACACTTGGTTGAAACATGGCATGCGAAGATCCGGTAGTCCAAGCTAAGTAGGACGAGGTGCGGGCACTATTAGTATACTATGCATGAGGCTTGCAACTTGTAAGATATAATTTTCATAACTCATATGCTTTATTACTACCGTTGACAAAATTGTTTCATGTTTTCAAAATAAAAGCTCTAGCACAAATACAGCAATCGATGCTTTCCTCATTGAAGGACCATTCTTTTACTTTTATTGTTGAGTCAGTTCACCTATTTCTCTCCACCTTAAGAAGCAAACACTTGTGTGAACTGCGCATTGATTCCTACATACTTGCATATTGCACTTGTTATATTACTTTATGTTGACAATATCCATGAGATATACATGTTATAAGTTGAAAGCAACCGCTGAAACTTAATCTTCCTTTGTGTTGCTTCAATACCTATATTTTAAATTATTGCTTTATGAGTTAACTCTTATGCAAGACTTATTGATGCTTGTCTTGAAGTACTATTCATGAAAAGTCTTTGCTATATGATTCAGTTGTTTACTCATGTCATTACCTTTGCTTTGATCGCTGCATTCATTACATATGCTTACAATAGTATGATCAAGGTTATGATGGCATGTCACTTAAGAAATTATCTTTGTTATCGTTTTACCTGCTCGGGACGAGCAGAACTAAGCTTGGGGATGCTGATACGTCTCCAACGTATCGATAATTTCTTATGTTCCATGCTACTTTATTGATGATACCTACATGTTTTATACACATTACATGTCGTATTTGTGCATTTTCTGGAACTAACCTATTAACAAGATGCCGAAGTGCCAGTTCCTCTGCTGTTTTTGGTTTCGAAATCCTAGTAACGAAATATTCTCGGAATTGGACGAAATCAACGCCCAGGTTCCTATTTTGCCCGAAGCATCCAGAACACCCGAGAGCCGCGAGGGGGCCCCGGTGGGCCCAGATGACATGGTGGCGCGGCCCAGGCCCTGGCCGCGCCACCCTATGGTCTCGTCGCCTCGTTGACCCTCCTGCGCCGCCTCTTCGCCTATATAAAGCCCCCGCATCGAAAACCCTTAGGGAGGAAGCCACGATACGAGAAAAGTTCCAGCGCCGCCGTCATCGCGAAGCCAAGATCTGGGGGACAGGAGTCTCTGTTCCGGCACCCTGCCGGAGCGGGGAAGTGCCCCCGGAAGGCTCCTCCATCGACACCGCTGCCATCTCCACCGCCATCTTCATCACCGCCGCGCTCCCATGAGGAGGGAGTAGTTCTCCATCGAGGCTTGGGGCTGTACCGGTAGCTATGTGGTTAATCTCTCTCCTATGTAATTCAATACAATGATCTCATGAGCTGCTTTACATGATTGAGATTCATCTGAGTTTTGTATCACTACTATCTATGTGCTACTCTAGTGATGTGTTATTAAAGTAGTTTTATTCCTCCTGCATGTGTGCAAAGGTGACAGTGCGTGCACCGTGTTAGTACTTGGTTTATGCTATGATCATGATCTCTTGTAGATTGCGAAGTTAACTATTGCTATGATAATATTGATGTGATCTATTCCTCCTACATATGCATGAAGGTGACAGTGTGCATGCTATGCTAGTACTTGGTTTAGTCGTTTTGATCTATCTTACACTTAAGGTTACTTAAACATGAGCATTATTGTGGAGCTTGTTAACTCCGGCATTGAGGGTTCGTGTAATCCTACGCAATGTGTTCATCATCCAACAAAAGTGTAGAGTATGCATTTATCTATTCTGTTATGTGATCAATGTTGAGAGTGTCCACTAGTGAAAGTGTAATCCCTAGGCCTTGTTCCTAAATACTGCTGAGTTACTACTTTGTTTACTGTTTTACTGTGTTACTACTGCTGCAATACTACCACCATCAACTACACGCCAGCAAGCTATTTTCTGGCACCGTTGCTACTGCTCATACATATTCATACCACCTGTATTTCACTATCTCTTCGCCGAACTAGTGCACCTATTTGGTGTGTTGGGGACACAAGAGACTTCTTGCTTTGTGGTTGTGGTTGCATGAGAGGGATATCTTTGACCTCTTCCTCCCTGAGTTCGATAAACCTTGGGTAATCCACTTAAGGGAAACTTGCTGCTGTTCTACAAACCTCTGCACTTGGAGGCCCAACACTGTCTACAGGAAAGGAGGGGGAACGTAGACATCACATTCCCTCTTCAGCTCTTCTACAAGTTCACAGGTGATCCCACTATATTCTGTATATGGTTCATCCTTAGCTCCAGCATTAACTATCATCCGAGTGTTGCTCATAACAAATTTATGTCCTGAAACATATTGATTTTCATTCCCTTCACTACAAGTTCAAGAATGGTGTTGTTATAATTCCTATCTGGTTCATTCCTATCTATTACAGTAAAATCCTGCAATTATTTAGTTCATGGCCAATTTTAAGTAATTGCACATGTTGGTTCACATTCCCTGCTCTATAGCTTTTGCCATCTTAACTTCTATTTGAATCATTGTTACAAAAGTAACAGCCTCCTATTACGCAGTTCGTGCCAAATTGAAGTCACTGAACATCTTACTCTGCATTCCCTGTACAAGTAATACCATTATTATTTGTACGTGGTTCGTCGTGAGATACTAAATTAACTGCCTGCTATCAGTTCATTCACTACCCTCTATGTGCTGCATGATATGTATTTTAAGTCCCTGAATGCGTTGATTAGCATTCCCTGCACAACAAAGTTCAGATTTAATTCCTTTACTGTTTATTATTAGCCATGACAGTAAAATGCTGCTATTATTTAGTTCATGGACAATTTAAGCAATTGAGCATGTTGGTTTGCATTACATGCTCTATAGTTGTTGATATTATAACTACTATCTGGTTCATTCTTTGTTACAAAAGTAAGTTCCTTCTATCATGTAGTAGTTCATGTCAATTTGGAAGTAACTGAACATGTTGGTCTGCTTTTGTGGCACTGTAAATGATACAACTATTGTATCTATCTGGTTTGTCATAAGCCAGGCCAGTAACTGCTGCTCTCGTCAAGTACGTGTACCTTTCGTATTGCTATAGGCATGCGTGTGTATATATGCATGAACACACATTATTGAGAGGTTCCAGCCACAAATATAGTGTAATTATGTAGCCCATCGCTCACTACTTTCGGTGTTTAATGCATGAATACTGTTTATCATGCTGGAACTCGTATGTGCATGACTGATCATGTTTTGATGCAGAGTAACAAAAAACTCCCTTTATAAATAAGGGCAACATCGGAAATCTTCAACGAGTGTATCAACATGGTGAGGTGCATGGGACTTGACAGTAGTAAGTCTGTTATTTTATTCTAACGTGCTCTGTAATATAAGCCACCAAATAATTTGATTGCTTGTTTATCTTGCACTATCTCAGCTGCTTAATGATTGGAAACTCACATTTTTTATGTTGGTATAGATTATACACATCAAAAGGAAGCTCACAGCTTATTATTTGCCATCTTTCCACGTTATGCGGCATGCGGCATGCACTCTTTATTTGCTTATTGGTAGTATATATTAGCCCCATACCGGTAGACTATCTGTGCGCATTACAATGATCTTGTTATAACGAGGAAATGGTGAGTTCCAAATTCTTTGGCAAACAACATTGTAGTGTCTTTGCCTTTCCATTGTTGTTGTCTTAACTTGTAATGACTTTGTTTCAGATATAGGTGATGCCCGGACAACATAAAAGATTGTTGAATCCCTTCATTGTATTGCTAGGTTTAATTACCATTCAATTTCTCGGGTTCTGTAATGTTTTTTCAAAGCCTTGAAGCTGATGTAATATTTAGTTAGTTTCTATTGTTCTTTCGCGCATTCTTTCTATGGTGCTTGTGGTTAGTGAGGCTATATGACTGAAATCATGTGCTACGTAAATATCCTCAGTATCTTTCTATGTGCTGCACAATCTAAATCACAAATTTCCATCACGTCAACGGCCCAATTAAGCGAAATCACATATAGGCCGGCCCGCAAAATCCTAAAGCGCCTAACAGGCCGACATGTTAACATAGCAAATCGCAGATGGGCTGGCCCAACAAGTAACAACGGTCTGCACGCGCGTCGGACCAACAAGCCTATTGGGCCTTACTAGGACCACATATATTATGTAGTGGAGCGAACCATCAAATAAACGGGCCGGCCCTAATACTTATTGGGCCAGCCCAATTGCTTTAAGGTGGACCCTACTCACTAACTGGGCCGGCCCGGTAACAGGAAAGTGGGGCCCACTTGCTTTAAGGTGGGCTCCACTTACTAATTGGGCTGGCCCGATAACAGGATAGTGGGATCCACTTTTTTGGGGCCGGCGCACTAAATTATTGGGCCAGCCTAATTGCTTTATGGTGGACCCCACTTACTAACTGGGCCGGCCAGATAACAGGAAGGTCGGACCCACATGCTTATTGGGCCGGCCCACTAACTTATTGGGCCAGCCCACTTGTTTTATGGTGGACCCCACTTACTAACTGGGCCGACCCGATAATAGGAAAGTGGGACCCACATGTTTAGTGGGCCGGCCCGTTTTCATGTTGACCGGTCAAAGGCATTTGTCCCAGCCCACATGCTAACTAGGTCGGCCCATTTATCATGTTGACCAGTCAAACGAAGACATTCGGCCCGGCCCACCTTTTCAGTGGGCCCGCCCAGCTATCCTTTGACTGGTCAAACAAAGACATTTGACCCGGCCCACGTGCTTAGTGGCTGGCCCATTTAAATTTTGACTAGTCAACCTTAGAGGTTAGGCCCGGCCCACGTACCTAATAGACCAGCCCAGCTATATAGTTGACCGGTCAAACTAATTCAGCTGGCCCAGCCCGCAAACTAAATGGGCCGGCCCGCTTAAGGCGTGGCAGGCCTTGTGTGGGCCTACCATCTACCACGGGGTATCAGCCGGTTAACGGAGTTAACTAACAGTTAATGGCGTCTGCCACGTGTCAGTTTGCATGACGTGAGCAGTCAAAGGCCTCCCGAAAACACTTCCGCAACGGTCCGATTTTTCGTGGCGAAAGGGCTCCCAAATGCGACGAACCGAAAAATACATGGTAGGACTTTGCCTGATGCAGTTTGGACCACATAACCCATATCGTCGGGTTAGGCCCATAGGCGACGACAAAGCGGCCATACTTAACGAAAATTGGATGTTGAGTATCAAAACTTTTCTTATAGTTCCACTCCCTCCTAACTGAGCAACAGGGGTACCAGCAGAAGGAGCACCGGTAGTAGGAGCACCAGTGGTCAGCTCGGAGGTGTCCATAGCATTGTCGCCCACACCCAAGAACCATCTCCACCACCATCATCATCCTCCTTCTTAACCCAAATCAACATAATAAAATATTGCAACGGCCCAAAATCATCGGGCTCTCTACGAAAACGAAACACATATGACTTGAACTGAACCACCGCATCAGAAACAGCACACGGTCGAGCATCATCCGAAGGTTATCCCAACACCTTGGCACTGACCATTGCCACCTGAATGCGGACAAGGGCTTGACACCTGAGACATGTCAGATGAATATCAACTATCCTGCCCAGAAGAGAGCCAACTACCCATAAACCAAGGAAATGGTGTAGAAAGGGTGGGACCCCCTCTACATGCAGCCAAACCTTCTCCAGCTCGTGCGAGTGAGACACCTCCGCGGTCAGCCAAGCAGAGACGGACATAGATGCATGCTTACCATATGATCAAGAACTGCTTATCATCATTAGGCACAGCTTCCCACTTCCAATTGGGACTAGGCGAGCACCGTGGGGCCACCTGCTTAGCGATCACCTCCTCTGGAACCTCATCGCCAGAGACAACCACAGGAGCAATAGGAGTCTGACTCGGCGTGAGATCGTCATTAACCACAAAGTCAGGGAAAGCAGTGAAATAAGTCTCCAACAGACCGGTTCCACACACAAACACATACGGTCTAGGCATCTTCAGCACAGGGCAACGAGCTGTCGGGTGGACATGCTTATCACATATATAGCAGTAGTGTTTAACTTTGCAATCTTTAGCCGCATGAGTAGTAACAAAACACTTCCAACACCAAATACCTTTCTTTGGCCTACCTCCAGTCTTGGAAGTCTCAACACCCTCTCCCACACCAGGAACGGACGGCTGACCGTGAGGCTGAACCGACATAATCTGAAGGTCAGGCTGCACAGGTAACACCTGCTGAGTAGGCACCTGCAAGTACTGAGGCTGAGACTGGAACTGAGGCTGTTGAGGGTAGGTCAACGAAACATACCGATACTGATACATCTGGGGCTGACTCTCTGCAGCAACTGTCCATGCGACACCATCCCCTGCTGTGCTGAAAACCCCTGAATTGTACATACATCCAAACACAAGTTATGTCCAAGAAGAATGGGGGTACGTACATTTGTACACCCATGCATGTCCTAGTCTAGCTCTGCCCATGGAACTGATGAACCAGTCCGAGGTTAGGCATGTTTCACCCGCCGCCGGCCGTTGGAGTAAATCTGGACTCACTAAATAAACCTTGTCCGGAAATGGCCATTCTTTTCTGCCCATCAAAAGTTACCGCTTGTCCAGCGATTCACCGCCGCAAACCAGTCTGAACCCTGCAACCAAAACAATGACACGGTTGTCTTGTTGGCCGGGGAAACATCTTCCATAATTTTTTTGTTTAGAATTGAACAAAAAAGGAAAGGAAAAAAGGAATTTATAGGGACAGTGTTACCTCCTATATCCCCTGGTGTATGTATATTGGAGGAATAATAAAACTATTCAGTACAGCAGTCTCGCGCACTTACGTCCTCGCAAAGTAAATACAACGGGACACGCCAATTCCTAGTGTTTCTCACCCTGAAAACGATGCCACTCGATCGCCGCTCGCCGCTCGCCACTGAAATTTCAGCCAAAGTCGCAGTGTGTCGGACTTGGCACTCGCAACTCACACGATAATGGCAATCAAGAGATGAACTCAGAGAGGAAGAAGGACACGAGAATTTTGTGCAGTGCTCAACTTACTTGTTTTATGTTTCTTCTCTTCTATTTATTTGGTTGTTACAAAAATCTAACTGAAACCACAAAACCAGGAGCACGACCAAGCATCCAACGATGCTATCCCAACGTCGCCTGAAGGAATCCCACTAACGCCGCCATGATCGCATGCTTCATGACATCCCACGATGGATCGGGGCGTCGATACTATCCTATCTAGACTGAGTCGCAGCTCAGGTTATTATCAAAACAAAGCAAGAAAATGCTAATGACAGAAAACCTCTAAAACGATTTTCACTGTCTAAAACTGAAACTGTCGAGCGAGGTAGCTGTTAAGCAACATTTTCCCCCTTACAGTTGCCGAGATCAATGACACCAAGCTTCGTGCGCAGCTCCTGGAACTTGGGCTTGGGCAACGCCTTGGTCACGATGTCTGCCAATTGCTCGCCGGTGGGAACATACTCAACGGCGATCTTTCCCTCCTGCACACACTCCCGAATATAGTGATATCGGGTGTCAATGTGCTTTCTCCACTCGTGGAAAACTGGATTTTTGCAGAGTTCAATCGCTGACATGTTGTCGATGAACAATGGAGTGCCCCATATAGTGATATCGGGTGTCAATATGCTTCCTCCTCTTGTGGAAGACTGGATTATTGCAGAGTTGGATCACTGACATGTTGTCGATGAACAATGGAGTGCCCCTGCATGTTCCTCCCAGAAGTTCACCGACCATCCGTCTGAGCCACACGCTCTGACACGCCGCTGCCGTTGCGGCCATATACTCAGCTTCACACGAGGACAGCGCAGTTACCTTCTGTTTCTGTGACTGCCAACAGACTGTGCTCCCCCAGAACCTGAATATCGTCCCTGAGATGCTCTTCCTGTCATCCACATCGCCGACGTAGTCTGCATCACTGTATCCAACAAGTTGCAGCTCCTTCGCCCCTCGTTTGTACTGGCACCCAAAATTCAGAGTCCCGACAACGTAACTGAGCAGATGCTTGACGGCTGCCCAATGCTCTGTTGTGAGGTTCTCCATGAATCTGCTGATGTACCCAACTGCAAAGGAGATATCCGGCCTCGTGCGCACCAGATATCGCAGACTGCCAACCATACTCCGATGCAATGAAGCATCGACAGACGAATTTTGGCTCTCCTTACTCAGCTTCAACCTTGGTTCCATGGGCACTGGTACAGGATTGCATCCAGACAGTCCTGCCCTCTCCACCAGCTTTGTCGCGTATGAGGTTTGCTTGATAGTGATCGCTTCTGCACCCTGATGAACTTCGATACCGAGGTAGAAGCTTAGCAACCCTAGGTCACTCATGGAGAACTTGGCCTTCATATGTTCCTTGAACTGCGTGATCGCCTCTGTGCTGGTCCCTGTGATGATCAGATAGTCCACATAAACACCGAGTAGCAGCTTCTCGCTTCCAATGCTCCGCACATACACTGCATGTTCAGATGGGCTGCGCTGGAAACCGAGCGACAATAGTGTGTCGTCCAGCTTGATGTTCCAGGCGCGCGGAGCCTGGGAAGGCCTTAGAGAGCTTTGGACAAGCGCAACACCTTGCTCTCCTCCCCATCACGCTCGAAACCAGGAGTTTGTGTGACATAAACCTCCTCCTCGGCTCCCCATTGAGGAAGGCAGATATGACGTTGAGGTGGTGCACGCTCCAGCGCTAGTGAGCTGCAATGGCGAGCAGCAACCGCACGGAATCGAGGAGAGCAACTGGTGCGAATTCCTCCTCGAAGTCCATGCCGGCACGCTGCACGTACTCCTTGGCGACGAGCCTTGCCTTGAGCTTCACCACCGCGTCGGAGGAATCCTTTTTTAGCTTGAAGACCCACTTCAGTCCTATCGGACGTTTTCCGGCGGGCAGCATCGTCAGAGTCCATGTTCCGTTCTCCTCGATGGACGCCAGTTCGTCCATCATCGAAGCGCGCCAGGGAGCATGAGGTTCTGCCTCGGCGAACATGCGTGGTTCCTCCCCTGAAACAAACAGCAAGGAGTCTGAACCTCCCAGGTCAATGTCGTCGTTGCACACGCTCTCCAGGGTGCGATATCGCTGCGGTGCTTCCTCTCTCACGAGCTCAGAGTCTGGGGTAGCACCCGATGGTGGCAAGACGTAGCCATGGGCCACTCCCTGCTCCTTGTACGCTGTGGTGGGGCTTGACGCCGGCGACTCTGATCCTGGCCCAGCGGAGGATCCAGGGTTTGCTGAGAGAGGCGTGGCCGGCGATGCTGGTGAGGATGGCTCCGTCGAATCGTGGACGTGCCCTTGTGGGATGGGGCCGAGCCAGGCGGCCACCGCAGCGTCCGTGTCGATGACGAATGTGACGCGCCGTAGCTGCTCAAGTCCCCAGTCCCAGCTTGCCGCCTCATCAAAGACGGCATCGCTGATGTGCACACGCTTCGCCAGCGGATCATACACGCGCCACGCCTTGGAGCGACCATGCTTGTAGCCGATAAAAACTGTATGCAGACTGCGATCATCGAGTTTCTTTGGGTTTGGCTTCGTTACCTTTGCATGTGCGATGCAGCCGAAGGTGCGGAAGTAGCTCACGGTCGGCTTCTCTCCGTGCCATGACTCGTACGGTGTCGCGCCCTGCACGGACTTCGTCGGCGCACAGTTCAGCAGGAGCACAGCGGTGGTGACTGCTTCTCCCCAGAACTCATTTGGCATGCCCTTGGATTTGAGCAAGCAGTGAGTTGTTCCCACCACCATCTAATTCCGCCACTCGACCACCCCGTTCTATTGCGGAGAGTATGGGGCAGTGAGGTGTCGATGAACGCCGCGATCGGCGCAGTACTCACAGAACTCAGTGGAGTTGAACTCCCCTCCACGATCCTTTCTGGAGCACGCATAGCTTCACGTGCGTTTCCACCTCGACGCCTGCTTGCCAGCGTCTGATCGCCGTCAGCGCCTCATCCTTGCTGCTCAATAGGACGAGCCACATGTACCTGGTCTTGTCATCCACCAGCGGCAGGAAGTAGCGCTTGCCTCCATGGGTCGGTGGCGAGATCGGCCCACAGAGGTCGCCGTGCGCCAAGTCCAGTCGCTCGTCCGTCCTGTACTTCGCCGTGGCGGGGAAGGATGCGCGCCGCTGCGTTCCAACGAGACACCCGTCACAGATCTCATCAACATGCTCGATCATGGGCATGTCGCGCACCATGCCGTCACGGCCAAGCCTGCGCAGCGACTCGAAGTTGAGGTGGCCGTATCGCACGTGCCACTTCCTTGCCTCCTTGCCGGCCGAGGCTGCCAGACAGATTGGGCGTGAGACCTGCAGCGCGATAGTGTACAGGCGATTCCTTGATCTGTGTACCCTGGCGATGAGCTCCTCCTGCCGATCGCGCACGCCCATGAAGCCACCCTTGACCAGGGCAGAGCACCCCACCTCGTCGAGCTGGCCGACGGAGATAATGGAGGTTTGGAGCCGAGGGATGTAGTACACCCTCGACAGAACACGGTGACGTCCTTGGTGCGCGACGAAGACCATGGTGCCGCGTCCCTTGATGTCCACCACAGACCCATCGCCGAAACGCACGGTGCCGGAGACGTTCCGATCAAGCTCGGAGAACACCATGGCATTGCCGGTCATGTGGTTTGACGCGCCCGTGTCCATGTGCCACTTGGGGTCCTTGTCGTCATTCTCGGTGCCGAGGCAGACCTTGGCGCGCTCCTCGTTCAGATGGACGACAACATCGTCCCGTGAGCGCTTCTCGATCCTAGGGAAGCACCAGTGCCATGAGCAGAGCGGGATCAGCGTCATCCGCCACAGCGACGTGGGCCTCAGGTGCGGCCCCCTCCTCCCGCAACTTCTTGCGACACTCACGGGCCTATTGGCCCGCTTTTCCCCAGTAGCGGCAGTTGCCATCGCGCCGTGGTGCAGTGTTGTGGTTGCCACCAGCGCGGTTTGCGTCCTTGCCTCGGTCGTGCTGCTTCCCACGTGGCTTCTTTCTCCCACTCGAGCCGCCGCCAGGAGAGCCACGACCCGCGCGCGATCGCCACTCCTCAGTGAGGAGAAGCTGGGTCCCTCCTTCCTCTTGCTCCTGCTCGTACCGCTCCTCGGCGGCCTTGAAGCGCCCCACAAGCTCCTCGATGGTCGTGGTGTCCAGGTCGACGAGGTTGTTGATGGAGCAGGCCAGTTGAGATAACCGCTTGGGTGCGATGCGCAACCACTTCTGCATGACCCGCTTGTTGGAGATGGGATCGAACAGCTCGCCGAGCCTCGCCATGAGTCCTGTCATGCACATCGCCAATTCATCAACAGACTCACTGGGCTTGTGGCGCAGGTTCTCGTACTCCGTTCGCAAGGTCTGGGCCTTGGCGTCACGCACCTTCTCCGATCCAGCGGGTAGCTTCCAGATCGCGTCCCACACGTCGTGTGCGGACTTGTGCTTTCGCAGCACCAGCAGCATCTCCAGTGGAACAGATTTGTAGATCAGTTCCAGGGCGCTGGGTCGTTGCGGTAGCCGTACTCATCCTCGAGGTCTTCTGCTCCCTCGATCACAGCCCACAGGCCCCGAGCCTGCAAGCTCACCTCCACGAGGAGGCTCCACTCCGTGTAGTTGGAGCGCGTCAGAGGCAGCACGTTGGAAGAACCCACCACGACCGGCGCGTATGGCCGCGCCACCGTCAGCTCGCGCCCCTTGGCGGCTACGGTTAGGTCCTGAACCCTTGCGCGTGGCGACTTGCTGCCATCTGCGTCCTTGCCTGACATGTCGCCTGGTGCCATTGCGGATACAAAATCCTCAGCTCTGATACCATTTGTCAGACTTCGCGCTCGCAACTCACACGATAATCGCGATCAAGAGATGAACTCAGAGAGGAATAAGGACACGAGAATTTTGTGTAGTGCTCAACTTACTGCTTTTCTGTTTCTTCTCGTCTATTTATTTGGTTGTTACAAAACGCTAACTGAAACCACAAAATCAGGAGCACGACCAGGCATCCAACATTGCCATCCCAACGCCGCCTGAACGAGTCCCACTAACGCCGCCATGATCGCATGTTTCGTGCCATCCCATGATGGATCAGGGCGTCGATACTATCCTAACTAGACTGAGTCGCAGCTTAGGTTATCTATTATATATTAAAAGTATATTACGGGTTAACCAGAAAAAAGAGAATTACCTAGAAATTACCACATTAATCAGAAACATCCAACCGTTTATTTTATAGAGTAAACATTTGTAGCCAATAGATCTGTTGGATAACATTGGCATTACACATCCGTGTAGACTTCCGATAGAAAATAGAGATTAGAGTTTCCCGTGTGCCTCTGAAACCATAAAAAATCTACATGTAGACTTACCATTATCTTCCGTTTGGATCCCATGGTCGCGGCGGCCGGCCGCAATCTCTACGTCAAATCCCCCTTGCATTTTCGAGCTCTCACGTTGGGGATCCCATGTATTTCAAGCGATACTTGATGGGCACAGGGCCGGCCGCAATCTCTACGTCAAATCCTCCTTGCACTTTGGAGCTCTCACGTTGGGGATCCCATGTATTTCAATCGATACTCGATGGGCACAGGCTGCTAGGAACGGATTGGAACTCTCCTCCAAAGCAAACTCCCATGATCGTGGCGGCCGGCTGCAATCTCTACGTCAAATCCTCCTTGCACTTTGGAGCTCTCACGTTGAGCATCCCATGTATTTCAAGCGACACTCAATGGGCACATGGCTGCTAGGTATGGATTGGAACTCTCCTCCAAATCAAACTCTAAAGTAATTTGCATCCATACTTTTCTTCAAATTCTTTCCCGTTTGGATCTCATGGTGGCGTTCCAATTCTCTCCCGTTTGGATCTCATGGTGCTCTCCCGTTTGGATCGCATGGTGGCGGTAGCCGCCGGCCATCTCCAAGCCATCCTCCGTGCACCAGCGACGCTCTGACACCGGGCATGCCATGATTTTGAGCTCCAATTGCTAGGCATGAAGCTGCTAGGTACTCACTTGAGCATCTCTTCCCGAGCTCTAATAGCTTCAGCAACGCCATCCTAACATCGAGGTACAAGTTTTTTTTTTGCAATTCCTGCATGCATCTTCTTTGGGTGTAATTTGATGATTTAGTTCAGTTAATTACAACTTCAAAGTTAAAAGAGGGATTTAATTGCAGCTTTCCATGGATCGTGCAGGTAGAACTACCACGCCCGGGTTCGAATCCCCATCTCGCGGTAATTTCGCAGGGAGGGGCGAACTTTAAACCGGGTTATCATCCTAGCGTCCATCCGCGGGGAGAGTCTCATCCTACCTAACAACGTATAGCCAAGGGAGGGATCATTCTCCCGTTGATCAACGTTTTCTTTTTAGAACTACCACAGGTGCTGAACTTTTAGGTACTTATGCTGCATGTAAAAGTAGCCTGGTAAGTTGAAGTATCTCCCTTAATTTATTTAGTAAGCATGCACAAAGATGTCACACTCACCATCTTTGTATAAAATATGGTGCCTTAATTCGGTGACGTGACAGTACGTGTTTTGCAGGCAAGCCACTCTATGGCTTTGTCTCAGCCATATCTCCATGCACTCTCGATCTCTCTCTCTCCCAGTGGTATGCTTTTCTTGCACCTGGATAGATGCTTCAGATCATGCCAATTTTCTACAAAGATGGTGATATGATATCCCTCTTTTTTTTTTGAGATGGATAAAGTGACAGAACGGTGCTTTCCATGCCTTTGTTTGCATGAAGATCACAGCTTTCATGGTACTAATATTTTGACAAGTTGACTGACTACAAATTTCATATCTAATCTAACCTTTATTGAGTTGATGCAATCCTGCAGCTAAATCCCCACTCTGTTTCTTATGAATCATGCTCCCAGGCTTATGGGATCTCACGTTCCGTTCCTTTTCATTGATGCAAAAAAGTAATTACGAAAGGTAGAAGAATCCGTCAAGAAGCTGAACACATTTGGGATTTATATATGAAGCTTAAGTCTGAATTTTTTTGGCAACGATGTTACTTTTAATCAGTATAACTTTTTCTTACATCATAGTTGTTTTACAGGAAATAAAAGTATTTCCGCAAATAAATTCATATTAATTTATTTCATGTACTTCTTTTGCATTGTGCAGGGATGTTGGCGTCGGTCGTTGCGCTAGAATGTCAGAAGACAGTAAATCATTGTTTACAGGAACCTAAGACGTCCATTATGCTTATGTATCGCTAACATATTTGCATCTTTGATAAAGGGTGTCAACAATGTATTATCCGTCATCCAGGTTCACCCTACTGCTATTACTGTTCCAAAAAAATTGATGTTGGAACTTGGAACATGCAGAGTGAGAGGCCCTAGCAGGTACCTCCTTTGTGATCAATTTTCTTAATTTTATGTACCATTAGTTTCTCCCGTCACTTTTTATTTCTAACCATCTGATTTGCTAGCATCCTTTGCAATTGCGCTATTATGATGAAATCAATAGAAGCATGCATGTCTGTCGGTGGCCAGTGCCTCCATAAATCACCGCCATCAGCAGCATGCTATTGGGGTATTTTTAACCTCACCACATGGCAAAATTTCATTGTGTCACCTGTTAAATTGTCGCGCGAGGTTGGCATACTATTTTTTCTTCTATTTTTTTTTGCATTTCTTAGTTGTTGGGAAATTAATATTGTTGTACTTTGAAAAGGCCATTCGAGATTATGTACTTTTGAAAGTACAGACTTTGGATCTTGAGCCGTGCACACATATGGTAGTTTTGGTGTTTGTGTATTCTCTGCCTTTTTAGTTTTTTGGCCATTAAATATTGTTCTACTATTTTCAAAAGGTCATTACAAATTGTTGCATTGTAGTATATTTTGAAATGATAAATTTGGAATCCTTCATGTAGTTCGCACATCTGGTACGGCATTAGGCATGATGATGTTGGTTAGTACAATGGATGATTTTTTCAACTTCTTTCATTGTATTAACATGTCGGTATTTGGTCTAAAAACATATCTTTACTTTGTTTCACAATGATGCTCTAGCTTTATATATGTGACAGTGGTTCATGTCGGAATCTTGATTGGTCGATCTAATATCGAATTAATATAGGAGACAATGGTTCATGTGTTAATCTTTGTTGGTTAATCATCACTGAACTACTTGCTCGGTCTAGGAATAAGTGTAATTTTAGATTTTTCCTAGGTAAAAAAAAATTATTTTTGACAAAATTAACAAAAAATGTATTAAATTTTGAAAAACTTCAGGAAATGTAGCAACATTTATAACATCAAATTAGCATTACTAGATCCATCTTGAAATGTAATTTCATAATATATTAAATCCATGTCAAATATATTGCTACTTTTTTTATAAAGTTGGACAAATTTAAAATAGTTGACTTAGGACAAAACTGTGGTTGCACATCTACATGTTCTGGAGGGAGAAAGTAGCCTCTACTACTAAAACTGTGGTTGCACATCTACATGTTCTGCAGCATATAAAGTTCAAGTGTAACTGAATAACTACTCCCATGTCTTGGGGTATATTTATTAACACAGCAAGTAACTTCGAGTTTTTTTTGTTATTAAATGGTTCACTCGGCCAAGGGGTCTTACTTGTATGTATCATTTTTTTTTCTGGGGATGATAGACAGCAACAACATAAAAGGAGTAGGAACAAGATAATGTTACGCTAAATCAGGCATGAGCAATTTAGGTGTATATATACTCCTAGATGGCTAGATACATATGCTTTGGTGGTAGGATAATGAAGTCTATCATGTGCATCCATGATGATATCCCTTTTGTGAAGTTGGTATGCATATAGTTTCTCATGTCAATTCATGTTGATTAAGTTATAGTTTACTAAACTTTACGCTTGCAGGATAATGCACAGTTCAACGCTGGCAAGCTGTTGCCCTTAGTTTCTCCTGGCGTAGACCTGAAACAACAGCTCGATTATCGATACAAAAGCGCTGAGACCAGAAATCTTGCTGCTGCTATTTCGTCTGCTTTTCTTGACATACTATCTAACCAAGACTTTCTCAGTTAGCACATAATAACCTCGATATTTGATTGGTTGGGGCTTAACCATGTTGTCAGAAATCTTATATTCCTTTATGTAACCAGAAATGACACGTGTTTTCAATATTTATTCTGATTGTACTATGTTTTCTGGTCATTCATTATGGACTACTGCTACATCTTAAATTTCTGAAAGTAAATTAATAGCCAAATCATACGAAAAATATTTTAAATTGTCAGTATGATTTTTAACTACACATAAAAACAAAACAATTAGAGATGTAGCCCGCAAACACTTTATGACTATATCTTATATCCCAAGGGTAAACACATGTGCACGGGCAAGAAGTATTGTTTTTTATAAGCAAAAATAAATTACTAACATGTAAACCTTTAAAAACGATATGATGATCACTGAAAATTATACACTCTTACAATTCTAAAAAAAATGTGGTTCAAGCAACAAATCCCATATAATCTTATTAGATAAAATAAAAATATATATGTGTCTATTTATATGGACCGTGAAATATATAACACCACATGAATATCTATAGAACTATGGATTTATTTTAGATTTGCTTTAGAGACATTATAGATGTTGCCCTCGCATTTGCGAGGGCCACCTTGCTAGTTATCAAAACAAAACAAGAAATGCTAATGACAGAAAACCTCTAAAACGATTTTCACTATCTAAACCTGAAACTGTCGAGCGAGGCAGCTGTTAAGCAACACAGTGCCGCGAGGGGATTTACGTACGTGAGGCGCGCGCGGCAACGTCACGGTGCATCGCGACCGCTGTGTGTCTCCGCCTCTCCGGGCCGCGGCAGCAGGGCGGGCTGACTGCGCTGCGGACGTAGTCCAAACTCCAAAGATACGAGTTTTCAACAACGTATCTGTGGGCAATCAAAAAGGATTCAAATTTTCTCCGAGTCCGAGGACCGCGACCAAGGAAGGATTGCTATACTATGGAGTACGGAGTAGTAGTAGAAGACTATTCTGCGCCGGCCTGGACCGTGGACTTCCACGCTAGCTTGCAACCCTTCGCTTTTGGGAGTAAAGACGCACACACCGAACCGTCAACTATCCGGCCGCCGGCTCAATCATGCAGAACAAAGATCAAGAGCTTTTTTAAGTTATTAACATTTTGCTCGTAGCCTCTATATGAAGACTTCCTGTTCAATGTTCGCCAAACCGTACGAGAACATGCATGCATCCACCCATAACTAACAAGCCAGTGGAAGAGTAAAAGCCAAAAGGGGCGGCACCATGCATATGTGCATGCATTAGTGATGTTATATTCTTGTGGGGGAAGAGATAGTACTAGGTAAAGTGCACTTCTATGATGTTATTATTGTCCATATAGAGGAAACTATATAGGCCGGGTGACTCGATGATGGCCCAGATCTAGATGCTGGAGCAAAAAAGTTGTGAGTCCAAGCCAAGATTCTGATGACATGATCTATCACTAGTAGAAAACAGGCCTAATGTCGCGGGCCGTAAGAGTCTTTTATCGCGGGCGGCCAGCCGGGACAACGGACACTAGTAGAAAAAAGGGCTTCCATACCACCCCATTTTCTCCAAATATTTTGAACCGCGACTAATGGGGTCTTTAGTCCCGGTTCTGCAGGCGAACCACGACTAAAGCTCTGGGCCCACCGGACTCGGTCGACAGCTGGTGTACCGGCGGACCTTTAGTCGCGGTTGGCCTGGCGCCAACCGCGACTAAAGGTGCTCAGGCCTGGCCCGAGAATCTTTAGTCGCGGTTGGCCGGGCCAACCGGGAGTAAAGGCCCACCCCTATAAATAATGCTGCAGCACACTTCACTTGTGTGTGTGAGCAACTTGGTGTTCCACTTCTATTCACAAGGGGTGGTGGGTTTGGCTTTGATCCTCTTATGCACACAAGGTGTTCGATGAAATGTCCGAGAGCATGAAACAAACATGATATGAAGTGTCCGAGCCACACTTAAGCTTTCTCATTTATTTTTCCTCCTCGATCGCGGTTAGCAACTTGAACCTTTCATGTGTCATTGATAAAATATGCATGTGTGTAGTTCATAGCTTAATTTCTATTATTTCTAGCTAGTTAATTAGTTTAACAAATGCATGTTGGATAATTATATACTTTATATAATAATAATGCAGATGAATCGGCAATAGATGTACGGTGACCGACTCGGTGACGAGTTCATTACGGGTTTGAATGATTTCCTCGCAGTGGCTAATGCGAACAAGCAGGGGGGGTTTTGTTATATGTCCATGTGCTTCCTGTAAGAATCAGAAGGGTTACTTTTCCTCAAGAACCGTTCATGTCCACCTGCTTCGGCACGGTTTCATGCTAAGTTATAATTGTTGGACCAAGCATGGAGAAAGAGGGGTTAGAATGGAAGAAAATGAAGAAGGGTGATATAGATGACAACTATCCTGATCATTTCAGTGATACTTGCATGGAGGATGCTGAAGGAGGGGAAGCAGAAGGGGAAGGTGAAGGGGAAGGTGAAGAAGAGGCACGTGATAAGCCCGCTGATGATCTTGGTCGGACCATTGCTGATGCATGGAGAGGCTGCGAAACTGAAAAGGACAGGGAGAATTTGGATCGCATGTTAGAGGATCACAAAAAGTGGTTGTACCCACGATGCGATAATTGTCTGAAAAAGCTGGGCTGCACACTGGATTTGCTGAAATGGAAGGCACAGGAAGGTCTATCTGACTCAGGATTTGAAAAGTTGCTGAAAATGTTGAAGAATATGTTTCCAAGGAATAACAAGTTGTCCGCCAGTACGTACGAAGCAAAGAAGGTTGTCTGCCCTCTAGGTTTAGAGGTTCAGAAGATACATGCATGCATTAACGACTGCATCCTCTACCACGGTGAATACCAGAATTTGAATGAATGCCCGGCATGCGCAACATTGCGTTATAAGATCAGAGGAGATGACCCTGGTGACAATGTTGTGGGCGAGAAAGCCAGGAAGAGGGCAAGGTGATGTGGTATGCTCCAATAATACCACGGTTGAAACGTCTGTTCAGGAACAAAGAGCATGCCAAGTTGTTAGGATGGAACAAAGAGGACTGTAAGTCGGACGGGGAGTTGAGACACCCCACTGATGGAACGCAATGGAGAAAGATCGACAGAGAGTTCAAAGATTTTGCAGGTGACGCAAGGAACATTAGATTTGGTCTAAGTACAGATGGCATGAATCCTTTTGGCGAGCAGAGCTCCAGCCATAGCACCTGGCCCGTGACACTATGCATCTACAACCTTCCTCCTTGGTTGTACATGAAGCGGAAGTTCATTATGATGCCAGTGCTAATCCAAGGTCCGAAGCAACCCGGCAACGACATCGATGTGTACCTAAGGCCATTAGTTGATGAAATTTTTACAGTTGTGGGGCAGACTGTTGGAGATATGCCCGAGAGGCAATAATAAATTAGTTATTGTTATATCTTATTGTTCGTGATAAATGTTTACATCCCATGCTATAATTGTATTAACCGAAACATTGATACATGTGTGTTATGTAAACAACAAGGAGTCCCTAGTAAGCCTCTTGTATCACTAGCTTGTTGATTAATAGATGATCATGGTTTCATGATCATGAACATTGGATGTTGTTAATAACAAGGTTATGGCATTGGTGAATGATATAATGGACATACACCCAATTAAGTGTAGCACGAGATCAAGTCATTAAGTTCATCTTGCTATAAGCTTTCGATACATAGTTACCTAGTCCTTCGACCATGAGATCATGTAAATCACTTACACCGGAAGGGTGCTTTGATTACATCAAACGCCACTGCGTAAATGGGTGGTTATAAAGATGGGATTAAGTATTCAGAAAGTATGAGTTGAGGAATATGGATCAAGAGTGGGATTTATCCATCCTGATGACAGATAGATATACTCTGGGCCCTCTCGGTGGAATGACATCTAATTAGCTTGCAAGCATGTGACAAGGTCACAAGAGATGACATACCACGGTACGACTAAAGAGTACTTGTCGGTAACGAGGTTGAACTAGGTATGGAGATACCGATGATCAAACCTCGGACAAGTAAAGTATCGCACGACAAAGGGAATTGGTATTGTATGTTAAAGGTTCATGCGATCACTAGTTCATCGTTGAGTGTGTGGGAGTTATTGTGGATCTCCAGATCTCGCTAATAATTATTGATTGGAGAAGTGTCTCCATCATGTCCACTTCATTCGCGAACCGCAGGGTGACTAACTTAAGGTTTGTAGACGCGTTTGATTGGATACGGAACTCCAGAGAAAAGAATGGACATCGCAAGAATTATTTTGACATACTGCCGAAATAAGTTTAGGTATATCAAAATTATTGCAAGGAGAAAATAATTAATGTATGTTCATTGAATGAAGTATTCATTAATGAAGTATTCATTAATTGAAGTGACATTAAATAAAGAGAATTAAAATTGTTTTAATGGAAAACTCTTGGTTTTTGAGTGGAAATTCCACTAAAATTATGAGGCTTGAGTGGAGGTGAGTGGGAGCTCCACCCACATGATGAGGGGAGAGGTGGGGGCACCTCTTGGGGCGTGATCCCCTTGGGGCTGGCTGCCTCCCCTCCTCCTATATATAGTGGTGCTCTCACACCTCCTAAAAGTTGCTCTCATACATGCCCTTTGGTTGGCATCTTCCTCCCTTGCTTAGCTGATCCACCTCACGAGCGGTTGCTTGGGCGAAGCCCTGCTCCACCACCACCACCACCATGACGTAGTGTTGCTGGAGTTCCTGAGGATCCACTACTTCCGCTGCCCAACTGGAGCAAGGGACGGAGGTCGTCATCAAGCTGTGTGACCGATCACGGAGGCACTGCCCATTTGTGGCGCTGATCTTCGTGACCTTGAGGTCCGGCGTGTACATTCTACACCAACCACGTTTGTTTGAGGGAACGTTATCCCGCTACCGGTCTTCGAGGGTGAGTCCTTCTCAAACCGTTACAAGTATCTTCTAGATTCGATCTTGGTGTGTTGAAAACCGTAGAATTTTTTTGTTTTCCATGCAACATATCCCAAGAGTGGTGTCAGAGCGATGTCTATGCGTAGATGCTTTGTACGGTTAGAACACAATGGTTTTGTGGGCATTGATGCTTTGTTGTTTTTAGTTAGTGTACTTTGCATCTTGCGGGGTGGTGGGATGAAGCGGCCCGGGCTAACTTTACATGACCGTGTCTCGTGAGACTTGCTCCACGCTTGACATGCAACTTGTATTGCATAAGTGGCTTTGTGGGTGTCTGTCTCTCTCACTGTCAACACCCGGATTTTTAAGTCCAGATGCCTATTATGTCATACATCGCAATCCCAGGAATATTGTTGTTGCGAGACATAACCGTTGATATCATCAGTCATCATTCATTACAAACCATATTCGTCTTACAAACGTAGATCACATGATCCAATATTACAACCATAGTTGATCTATTGATCAACGAACAACACAAATAGCGGAAGCGTAATAGAAGTGGACTATCTAATCCACAGGCCAACGCTTGACGTTAGAAGAACTCCTAGTTGGTGTAGACGTCCTGCTGGCCCTCATCCTCGTACTGTTGCTCCTCTTCATAGTCTGGCCATTTGAATAGCCATGGACACAGCCATGAGTACTTTTAAAGTACTCGCAAACTAATACTACAGTAAGTACTTATCAATTTTATTCAAGGGGTGCTAAGCTCTAGGTTTATTTGCATAAAGCCAATTTTAGTTCATAAACCTTTAGTAAAGACTCTTCAAATTGCTAACTAACTCAAGTGGGAACATTAGTGTCATTCCCACAACTCGGTTGTGATTCATTTCAAGTTCAACATTCATGTCCCATCCATTTCGCCATTCAGTTCAGAAAATATCTGACAACGGAACAGTATGGCCTTTCCAATCGTCCGTAACCGTGGACACGGCTATTCGAATAGATTTACACTCTGCAGAGGTTGCACACTTGTGCCACAACATTTGATTACATCCGTCGGGACAACCCTGAATCATCGTAACTCAGTACGCGGATCATCAACCCTAACCTTTCACTTACATACCCTAGTATAGGCACCTCTCCCCATGAGCTTGGCCTCCCAGTGAAGACAAACCGTCAGGGAACTGCACAGGGCTTGGGCCGGACATTCACCTCATTTCACGTTATTTCACATCATTTCACTTTCAACGGAGGCAGCCTCGGCATAACCCATATGACGCTTGTTTAGAGGGAACCCATACTAAGGCACATAAACTTCCAGTTAAGCCCTACCCATAATCAGGTATTGTGGGGGTACTAAGAATTGGAATGGTATCGCATACGACCACACCATCAGTTTTTATCAAATTCATCATGTCCTTCAAGTCATATTCACCTTTCAAACCTTTCAAAGTCATTTCATTTCACATGTTCCCATCTAGAGTAGTCAATTTTAGTTGTTAGCACTAGCAACTAGTCATGAGGGGTGCTAACTAGCTTGTAATGCTTTTAGGCTAAGTTTGATACTCTTGTGGTACTCTATACTTAGACCAAAGTTAACTATAAAAGTAAGCTTTAATAATCAAAGTAAAAGCTTGTAAGAATAAAACTTGGGATTGGATCATGAAGCATAAGAAAAGATGAGTGTGCCTTGCTCTGGTAGAGCTTTGCACTTTGCAAGAATATTAGCTTGCCTTGGTTGGTGTATTGATCAAAGTAGTCTTCCTCTCCCTGTGTGTAGAACTCCTCCTCCTCTTGGTACTCCTCGGTACTAGCGTATAAAAACGAATACGATGTACACAATCACCAAACAAAGCTTAAGAGCTAGACTAAGCACACACATGAGTCACACAAGCTATTCTAGCATCACAACATTGCCATCATGTTGGTTGACTTTGTTTTATTCTTAAGAAAAATAATTTCCTCTCATTACAAATATTGATTAGTGTTTCTATTTAATTCTTGGAGAAATAATTTCCTCTCATTGAATCTAGTTAAGATTTAATTTCCCCAACTAATAATGTATGAACCCTTGTTGACCAAGGTCAACCATTCATAATCATCATTTGAGAAATTGATTTAAATGAGGTAGAGTACCTCATGCAATTTTTAACCCTACCATACTTATGATTTAACATCACCAAATAATTTAATATGAGATTATATAGCTCATGGTCTCTACCTCATATTAAGTTACTTGGGACAAGATTTAAATGAGGGAAAACCTCTCATATGATTTATTAAATAGTTTTGGACAATATCAATTGACTAGAAATAGCCATAGAGTCCTTTATTTAAACTAGGCCATGATCACACAAAGTAACCATGTCATATTTGTGCAGAAACATGTAGTGTAAGTGAAATGTGATTTAGGGGAGTTAGAATCAACCCAAAAGCATTTTTGGTTGATTTTTAATAATTGTTTGAAGTTGTAAAAGTCCCTGCCTTGTTATTTTTGTCACATTAAATCTACAAACAATCTCATGATGATACCAGCGGGGTTGGATAGGTCTTTTCTCTAGCTTTCAAAATATATAAAATTCACCAAATTTGGTTTAGCCAATTTGATTCTATTCAATTTTGAATAAAGCATCTGTAAGCAATTTGATTTAAAACAGAAATTTGAATTTTGAATTTTGGGCCTGCGCGGGAAAACTAAACGGGCCGAAACGGGGGAGAGGGAGTTGGGCTGGCCCAACTGCGCGTCCAGTGCGAGCAGGCCGCCTGACAGGGTGGGCTCCACCCGTCAGCCTCTCTTTAAATGCGAAGGGGTAAGTTTTAAAAGGGGTCGTCCGATTAGACGCGGATCCGACGGATCACAATCGTCGTCATCGACGGCGAGAGGGGAGCTCTGGCGCGATGAGGGGAGGGGGTCGACGGCTCACTGGCGGCATGGCGAGGGCTGGCAGTGTGCTCGATGAAGGTGTAGACGACGGCGGTCCTCCTGGTACTGGCGGCGCGGCCTGGGGCAGCTCCAATCGACGGCGGCGTCTGCGGGTACTGGCGGGCTCCGGCGGTGCAATTGAGGGTCTACGGCGGCTAATGTCGACGGGCGAGTGGCGTAGGAGGTCGAGGGAGATGAGGGGAGGGTGGTGCTGTGAAGAAATCGAAGAGGGGAAGCCTCTATTTATAAAGGCGGAGGGGTGCCGTGGGTGCTGCGGCAAGTCGACATGGGCGCGGGCTCTCCGGCGAGCTAGCGAGCTAGGCGTGGGCGGCGTCCTGTTCAGCACGTCGTGGCGATCCTCTGAGCAGCTACGGCGAGACTAGGCGGTGCCCAACGCGGTCGGGCGGTCGCTAGGATCTGCGCGGCAGTGGCGGGATGTGGTCGTCGTCTCCGGCCACGGCGGGCGCGGTTCGGCGTCGTGAGCGTGTCCGTGGGGTTCCTGGTGCGGCGGGTATGCTCAAGGCGAAGAAAAGGGGGCCAGGGGTGCGGCGGTGCGTCGAGACGACGCGTGCCCGTGGCGCGCTCCGGCAGACACGCGATGTCGTGGCCATGCCGCTCCTGTTGCGCCAGGGCATCGCGGGCGCGTGCTGGTCTGGCCCCTGCCGTCCACCGTTCGACAAATGGAGGGCACAGGCATGCTCAGGAAGTTAAGTGGGGGCAGTAGGGCAAGGTTGCTAGGGATAGGATGGTGAGGGAAGAGGGGAGGCATGTCCATGGAGAACATGGCCGGCATGGCTAGGGTTTGGCCATGCTTGCCCTCATCCTAGGGGTGCTATGCATGGTTTAGGGTTAGAGGGGACCAGGGGACAGGGTGAGATCAAGTGGTGGGCAAGGTTTGGTCAACACTATTGAGAATAGGGATTTTGAGTTTGAATTTGAATTGGATCACCAAGTTTTTGTCCAATTGCCTTGTGCATGTAAATTTGAAAAATGCTGATAGGGATGGATTGGACTTGCTTCAGATGATCCACAACACACATTGGTGGTGGTGATATTCAAAAATAAAAAGATTTGCAAAAGTTGCAAAATTGGATGATCTTAAGTTTGCTTCAAAGTCTCATCTTGACTTGAGCACATCTTTTGATCTAAGATGAATTGGTACTGGTGGTCTTTACCAAAGTTGTTTACATTGACGTGTACTTGGATGAGGTGCAAAGAGTTGGAATTATTTGGTTTGAAAATCTCTAAATACAGAGGCTCAAAGTAGTGATCAGGCTGAAATTGGTGCAATGCTGGTGATGATGGATATCATGCTCATGTGCTTTGGAGATGGAGATAAAAAGCACAAGAAGAAAGGCCATATCATATCACATATTATGAATTGCATGATGTTAATCCTTTATGCATCTTATCTTGCTTAGATCGCGACGATAGCATTATAAGATGATCCCTCACTTTAATATCAAGATAATAAAGTGTTCTCCCCTTGTATGCACTGTTGCTAAAGTTCGTCGTTTTGAAGCATCTCGTGATGATCGGATGTGATAGATTCTACGTTCACATACAATGGGTGTAAGCCATGTTGCACACGCGAAAATACTTGGGTTTTCTTGACGAGCCTAGCATGTACAGACATGGCCTCGGAACACAGGAAAACGAAAGGTTGAACACGAGTCATATGGATGATATGATCAACATGTTGATGTTCACCATTAAAGCTACATCATCTCACGTGATGATCGGATTTGGTGTGGTGACGATGGATTATGTGCCACTAAACAACTATGAGGGATGTTGTATTAAGTGGGAGTTCATAAGTAATTAGATTAAAACTTGAACTAATTATTATGAACATAATCTTAATAGTATTAAAATTTTAGAATTGGCATCCGTTATCTATCATACGCTAGTCTTGTAGTTGAGATAGAAACACAATTAAATCCGACAAGTAACTTTATGGACTGGTACCGTACTGTTAAAGAATCAAGAAATGATTAAGTCCTATTGCAAACTTTTGGTAAACCTCGCATTGCTAACTCAAAGAGCGATATTTTCAATTAGTACCTAAAATCATCTTGTCTCCATGAAACTTGAAGTTCAAATCCATTTGAAAATAAGGAGCTGGAAAGTTTGTTTTCAAAAATAAGCAAGGTCTGAGATATATGTGATATCTAAGACCTTATTACAAGATGATAGAATATAATTTAGTGAGACTACATAAACTCATAAGTTTTATGGGAATGTACGAAGGTTGAAGACGCTAGGTGTCCCGATCCTCAAACTAGTTGGGCACTAACGATATTCACATATCCATGAAGTGGTGGTCCTTAGTATGCACCATTGCTAAGACTCGTCGTTTCGAAGCATCACGTGATGATCGCGTGTTATAGATTCCAAGTGTGCATACAATGGGTGCAAGCCAGATTTGCACATGCGAATACTAAGGTTAAACTTTACGAGCCTAGCATGTACAGACATGGTCTCAAAAAGTCGTCATGATTTGATGGATAATATTATGAGTGAAATTGTTCATAACATTAAAAAGTTACTAATAGTGAAATCTGGAACACTTGTCATGTGATGATCAACTTCAAAGTAAGAACCTCAAAGTTATTGGTATTTGACCAACAAACCTAGAAGTTATTGATGTTGAAGTGTTTTTCGAATATTGAGGAAAGCCAAAAGAGAAACTACAAAAGTTTTTGGCACAAAGAAAGAAAAGACTAGAAAGTCTAGCTCAGGTGTATATAGATGATATACATGTTATGAATGTATTCTTTGTTTGGTAACATAATGAAACTCTTAGTTATTTGTACCATATTGGTTGGTATGAGATGTCATACAACACAACGCAATAAAAAAATATTATGGTCTAAGTGACTGACAAGGAATGTGGTGATAATGCACGTTTGGAACAAAAATAAAGAGCTATTATGTTCGTCGTTGGCATTCTACCTAGCCCTTCAGATTTATAATAAAGAACCTTATAATTGTTATTTTGTTATGGTCAAATGAAAACAATGAGTTGTTCAAATTATGACAGTATTCCATGTACGATGGATAAGTTATTATAAATCTTTATGGTGAAACACACATGCATAACACTGACGCTAAAATGCCATAAGGAAAATGATGTGAATTCCACTTATTAGTGGAACCGCCATTTAGGTCATGCGTTAGAAAGAAACGCATGAAGGAACTCCATGCAAATGGATTTTTGGAGTCATTCGATTTTTGAATCGTTTGGCGCTTGCAAATCTCTTCTAAAGAGAATGACTGAAATACCGTTCATAGGCCAAGAGTTGAACGGGCAACTAACTTAGTGGAAACATACATGGTTATGTATGTGATTCATTGGGCATAGTTGTGTGCGGGAGATTGAGTGTATATATAAGGATATATTTATTCGATAAGGAAGAAGTTTGAAACATTTGAATAGATTCAAATAAATTTCAGCATGAAGTGGAAATCATCGTAATAGAAAAGTCAAATATCTATGATTGGATCATGGTGGAAATATTTGAATTACGAGTTTTAGCGAACATCTAAGAGAGTTATGAAATTGTTCTACAACTCATGTTTCTTGGAGTATCATAGTGATGATGGAGTATCCGAGGGACATATCCAAACCTAGTTGGGTTAATGATGAGATAAAATAAAATGACGCCATTATATTTTTGTGGATTATGCTTTAGAGACTGCCGCTTTTACACTAAATAGAGCGTCATCATAATCCGTTGAAATGACACCATATGAGTTATGGCATGGGTATAAAACCGAATAGTCCTTTATTAAATTTTGGTATGCGTAGCATAAGTAAATAAGTTTAAAACCAAAATTGGATGAATGTCTTTGTTGGTTATCCCAGAGAATTGATTGGGAATTCTTTCCACTATGGAGTCAAAGACAAAAGTGTTTGTCGATGTTTCTTACTTATTTCCAAGAAATTATTTCTAGCGAAGTATTTGAGTGGGAGGACAATGGAACTTGATAAGGTTTATGAACCTGAGCATGATGATCAGAGTTGCGCAACATCGGAAATGGTTCCAGAAGCGGCCACGATGATCATAGCTCCCATGTCTACAAAGAGTTATAGTCATGGAGATTGAAGTACCCATTGAACCTTGTAGGTATGGTTTACTTTGTGATCAAATAAATAATTTATGGACAAAGGATTGATTTTCAACAATAATGAACCAACTACATACAAAGAAGTTATGATGGGCCTTGACTCCGTTAAAATGGATGAGTGCCATGAAATTCAAGATAGGTGAATACTTTCTTGAAAGTAAAAAGACCTATAAAATTGATGGACTTGGATGCAATATCCTTGAAAAAGCTCGACTTATCGAAAATTTGTTTACGACAAAGTTCAAAGAGTTGACTACGATAAGATTAGATCTTCCGTAGCGATGTTTATAGTCTATGTGGATTATTCTAGTAATCACTACATATTTCTTTTACGATATATGTTAGTAGGATGGAAAAAATACATTCTTTACCATAAGTGTGTATTAAGGATGTATACTAGATACAACCAAGAGTTTTGCTGGTCCATGGAATACTAGATAGGTATAAAAACTTCAATTGGATGAAGTGAGTATCGCGGAGTTGGAATCTTCACCGGATGAAATAGTCAAAGAGTTTTTTGATTTCATCAGAAACGATGAAGATGCTTGCATTTGCAAGAAATTAAGTGGGGGTGCTGAGACATAGTTATAATATCATATGTGGATGACATATCATTGATTATAAATGATGTAATTATGCACTTGATGTGAATAAAAGGTTTCATTGTGAATTAATTTCAATGAAAGGATATGGACTAAAACATATTTACTGTAAAGATCTATGAAGATAGATTGAATCACATAGTAAGTTTAAGTCAAAGTACATAGAATGAATATTGAAACAGTTCAATGCGCAAAAGTTAAGAAGGTGTTCTTTTCCATGCGAAGGTTTAACAAGACTTGAGTCTATTTGACACTCAATGCGTAAAAACACATGAGTGATTTTAGATCACGAATAATATGTACACAATCAGATGTCATGTGCTCTAAAGTGTTATGAGCATATACCAGAATGATTCATGTGATGATCATTGGATGACAGTAACAATATCCTTGAGTACTTTAGAAGAACCAAGGATATATATAGTTTTATATGGGGTAATGACAAACAAATCGCTGTAAGTTGTTGCACCGATATTAGTTTGGTCACATATAAAAATAAATTTCAATCTCAATTAGGGTAAGTGTTGATTTAAAGGTAGCACAATTAGCTAGAAGAATTCTATGCTTGATGTAGATGAGTTCTAAATATTGTGACGGATTCTACAAACAAAGGCAGAGTATGTCATTGTTTTGACAATGACTGAGGATGTTTAAGTCGAGGAGTTCTTTGAGAACTTGGTGTAGTTCCGATAGTGTCAGAACTTTGAAGCTATATTGTGTGTGACAATATTAGTGACTTATTTTAGACCGCAGAATTAAGGTTCCACCAAAGGACTAAGCATATACGATTAATGCCGACTCATTTGGAAACTGAGTGATGCGTGGAGACGCAAATGAATTGCAAAATATATACGTTTCTGAGCATGTCAGATTCGTTGACTGAAACCTCTCCCGTGAGCAAAACATGATAAGCACCAGAAGGCCAAGGTGTTATATCTTTACAAATGTAAACTAGATTATTGACTCTAGTGCAAGTGGGAGACTGTTGGAGATATGCCCGAGAGGCAATAATAAATTAGTTATTGTTATATCTTAGTGTTCATGATAAATGTTTACATCCCATGCTATAATTGTATTAACCGAAACATTGATATATGTGTGTTATATAAACAACAAGGAGTCCCTAGTAAGCCTCTTGTATAACTAGCTTGTTGATTAATAGATGATCATGATTTCGTGATCATGAACATTGGATGTTGTTAATAACAAGGTTATGCTATTGGGTGAATGATATAATGGACATACAACCAATTAAGCGTAGCATGAGATCAAGTCATTAAGTTCATCTTGCTATAAGCTTTCGATACATAGTTACCTAGTCCTTCGACCATGAGATCATGTAAATCACTTACACCGGAAGGGTGCTTTGATTACATCAAACGCCACTGTGTAAATGGGTGGTTATAAATATGGGATTAAGTATTCGGAAAGTATGAGTTGAGGCATATGGATCAAGAGTGGGATTTATCCATCCTGATGACGGATAGATATACTCTGAGCCCTCTCGGTGGAATGACATCTAATTAGCTTGCAAGCATGTGACAAGGTCACAAGAGATGACATACCACGTTACGAGTAAAGAGTACTTGTCGGTAACGAGGTTGAACTAGGTATGGAGATACCGATGATAAAACCTCAGAAAAGTAAAGTATCGCGCGACAAAAGGGAATTGGTATCGTATGTTAAAGGTTCATGCAATCACTAGTTCATCGTTGAGTGAGTGGGAGTTATTGTGGATCTCCAGATCCTGCTAATAATTATTGATTGGAGAAGTGTCTCGATCATTTCCACTTCATTCACGAACCGTAGGGTGACACACTTAAGGTTTGTAGACGCGTTTGAGTGGATATGGAACGCCGGAGAAAAGAATGGACATCGCAGGAATTATTTTGACATACTGCCGAAATAAGTTTCGGTATATCAAAATTATTGCAAGGAGAAAATTATTAATGTATGTTCATTGAATGAAGTATTCAATAATGAAGTGTTCATTGAATGAAGTATTCATTAATTGAAGTGACATTAAATAAAGAGAATTAAAATTGTTTTAATGGAAAACTCTTGGTTTTTGAGTGGAAAGTCCACTAAAATTATGAGGCTTGAGTGGAGGTGAGTGGGAGCTCCACCCACATGATGAGGGGAGAGGTGGGGGCACCTCTTGGGGCGTGATCCCCTTGGGGCTGGCTGCCTCCCCTCCTCCTATATATAGTGGTGCTCTCACACCTCCTAAAAGTTGCTCTCATACATGCCCTTTGGTTGGCATCTCCCACCCTTGCTTAGCTGATCCACCTCACGAGCGGTTGCTTAGGCGAAGCCCTGCTCAAGAGTAGTCTCCACCACCACCACCACCATGCCGTAGTGCTGCTGGAGTTCCCGGGGATCCACTACTTCTGCTGCCCAACTGGAGCAAGGGACGGAGGTCGTCATCAAGCTGTACGTGTGACCGAGCACGGAGGCGCTGCCCATTTGTGGCGCTGATCTTCGCGACCTTGAGGTCCGGCGTGTACATTCTACACCAACAATGTTTGTTTGCGGGAACGTTATCCCGCTACCGGTCTTCGAGGGTGAGTCATTCTCAAACTGTTACAAGTATCTCCTAGATTCGATCTTGGTGTGTTGCAAACCGTAGGAAATTTTTTGTTTTCCATGCAACGTATCCCATCACCGACCTGGTGTACGTGTGTGGGACGAGCACAAAGAAGAGGAGTTTGACCTATGAGCGTTGCTTTTCGTAACCGTCAATGATTGGCCTGCTCTTAGTAATGTTTCGGGACAGACAAATATGGGATACAAGGCATGCATGCACTGCTTACATGAGACTGATAGTATATATTTGGATAACTGTAAGAAGAAAATGTGTACCTGGGGCATCGTCGATTTCTTGCCCGACATCATAACTTAAGAAAGAAAGGCAAGTATTTCAACAGCAAGGCAGATCACCGGCCAAAGCCTACAAAATGTACTGGTGCTGATGTATTTGATATGGTCAAGGATTTGAAAGTCATCTTTGGAAAGGGTCCTGGCGGACAATCAGTTCCGCGGGGAGTTGATGGGCACGCACCCATGTGGAAGAAGAAATCTATATTTTGGGAGCTATAATATTGGAAAGTCCTAGATGTCCTGCAATCGACGTGATGCATGTTACGAAGAATATTTGCGTGAACCTACTAAGCTTCTTGGGCGTGTATGGGAAGACAAATGATACAAAGGAAGAACGGCAGGACCAGCAACGTTTGAAAGACCCAGAAGACCGGCATCCGGAAAGGTTTCAAGGTCGTGCCAGCTACGCTCTTACCAAAGAATAGAAGGTCATCTTTTTTGAATGCCTGAGCAGTATGAAGGTCCCGTCTGACTTCTCGTCGAATATAAAGGGAATAATAAATATGGCGGAGAAAAATTTCCAAAACCTGACGTCTCACGACTGCCACGTGATTATGACGCAATTGCTTCCGATTGCTTTGAGGGGGCTCCTACCGGAAAATGTTCGAGTAGCCATTGTGAATTTATGTGCATTCCTCAATGAAATCTCTCAGAAGGTTATCAATCCAGAAGATCTACCACGGTTACAGAACAATGTGGTCCAATGTCTTGTTAGTTTCGAGTTGGTTTTCCCACCATCGTTCTTCAATATTATGACGCACCTCCTGGTTCACCTAGTCGAAGAGATTTCCATTCTTGGTCCTGTATTTCTACATAATATGTTCCCCTTTGAGAGGTTCTTGGGAGTATTAAAGAAATATGTTCGTAACCGTGCTAGGCCAGAAGGAAGCATCGCCAAGGGCTATGGAAATGAGGAGGTAATTGAGTTTTGTGTTGACAATGTTCCTGACCTTAAGCCGATTGGTCTTCCTCAATCGCGGCACGAGGGGAGACTAAGTGGAAAAGGCACGATCGGAAGGAAATCAACGATATGTATGGACGGCCATTCTATGACTGAAGCGCACCACATAGTTCTACAAAATTCCAGCTTGGTGGCTCTGTAATTCGCGAACACAAGAATATTTTACGCTCGAACAACCTGGGGAAGCCTAAATCCTGGATTACAAAGGCCCACATGGAGAATTTCGGCGGTTGGTTGCGAAAACATTTAATGAGTGACAATGATGTTGGATATCAGCTATACATGTTGGCTAAGTCACCATCTTCGACTATATCGACTTTCCAAGGGTACGAGATAAATGGGAATAAATTTTACACGATCGCCCAACATTAAAAGAGCACCAACCGAAATAGTGGTATTCGTTTTGATGCAGCAACCGAGAATGGGCAAAAGGTCACTTATTATGGTTACATAGAGGAGATATGAGAACTTGACTATGGACCCTCCAAGGTCCCTTTGTTCCGGTGCAAATGGTTCAAGCTAACAGGAGGTGGGGTAAGGGTGGACGAGCAATACGGAATGACAATGGTGGATTTCAACAATCTTGGATACCTTGACGAACCATTCGTCCTAGCCAAAGATGTCGCTCAGGTTTTCTATGTGAAGGACATGAGTAGCAAACCGAGGAAAAGGAAAGATAAGAAAACGAGTACATCATGCGATGATCCAAAGTGCCACATAGTTCTTTCAGGGAAAAGAAACTTTGTGGGAGTGGAGGACAGACAGACATGTCAGAAGATTATAATATGTTTGGTGAAATTCCGCCCTTCAAAGTGAACACTGACCCAAGCATTAGGTTAAATGATGAGGATGCTCCATGGTTATGGTACAATAGTAAGCATGGGACACAAGGGAAGAAATGATGTGTAATAGTTTATTGTACCAAACTTTGTTGACGAAAATTTGTTCTAAACTTTGTATGGATCATGTGAATTATATTATCTTTGATGTGTTTGGTGTCCATTTTCGAATGATTCGATTGATTCGAGATACCACTGATGATACATGAAATTTGAACTACAACCAACGATGTGAAGGACATGCCTAGGCCTAGGAGTACATCTTGGAATGTTAGAGTGATTTAGTCATACTCCTGCCTAGGCCTATAATATGCATACTCGTAGTCCTCGTAGTCGCCTCCGTTGTACTGGTAGTCGTCACCTTCTAAGTTGTTGCCGTCGTCGTCGCTGCCGTCACTGTCGTCGGGCGGCGCTCGTGGCTCGAACCTCGACTGGTACTGAGGGTATCGCAGGCAGGGGATATCGTCGGTCGTGATGTAGTCCATGACGCTCTATAGAGTCCGGTCGCCCCACCATAGCCGACGGCCGGCCTCGTGGAAGTTCCCAGGAGGCAGACCGTCCTCCTCATACCTGGAGAGCGCCCTCTCACGCCGACTGATGAAGAAGGTGTCCCAAGTCTGCTGGTTGTCGAGATGCCAGCGGGATTCATCCGCTGCTCTGGCGTGAGGTCGAGGTAGTAGTGGTTCGTGATGGCCGCCCGGCGTGCACGAGGGACGGGAGGGACCGGCACGCCTCCGGCGCTTAGGCTCCAGCCGGCGGGGACGCGGTAGCCCGGTGGGCAAGGGTAGTTCGAGGCGCAAAGCTCCTCCACCTGCTGGTAGGTTAGAGTGGGTACGGTGGAAGCCATGAGAGAGTGATGAGAGATTGTAGAGATGTGATAATGCTGGCCAAGCCGGGCTACATATATATAGTGAGAAATGGCGGGAAAAATGGGGGCGGAAAGACAGAATGAGGGAAGACGGAGGCGGGAAGAAATGGCGGGAAGCGGGAGGCGGGAAGACTATTTGTATTATTCTAATTTTGAAATGGCGGGAAAAATATTTTTCTTAATATTTTGATATACTATTTGTATTATTCTAATTTTGAAATGAATTATATTTATTTTTCTGAATATTTTGATATATTATTTGTATTTTTGTAAATATTCTAAAAAAAGGCGAGACCAACCGCCACTAAAGCCCTCTCCGCGCGGGAATCAAAATCCCAGCGAAAAAGGCTTTAACCGCGACTAAAGGGTCCAAAATATAAATAACGCGCGCGGTTTTTCTGGTTCGACACTTCATCTTTCTCGACGACACCGAAGCAGACACCCGAAGACGACGCCGCCGAAGATCACGGCGCCAGGCTGCCCTCCTGTCGTCCCTCGCCGCCGTCGCCGTCCCTCGCCGCCCGCCGCCCTCGTCGCCCTCCACATCGCTCGCCAGCCGGCCCCGGCCCCTCGCCGTCCTCGAGACCGCCGCCCCGTACTTCCCTGCTCGACCGCCGCCCCGGCCGTCCCTCGCCGCCCACCGTCCCGTGTCCCTCGCCGCGCGCCCCGGCCGTGTTCCCTCGCAGCGCGCCGGCGCCGCCGGCGCTGCTCGGCCTCTCTGGCCGCGCGCACGCATGCGATCGATGAACCGTACCATAGAGAGAGCGGTGTGAGGCCCGGCCCCTCTCTCTCTGTGTTAAATTTTTTTTAACAAAAATTAAAAAGTAGTTATTGGTAAATTTGTAATTAAAATTTGTAAACTAAAATTTGTAAATCAAAATTCTTAAACTAAAATTTGTAAATTCAAATTTGTAAATTAAAATTGTAAACTAAAATTCTAAGTTAAATTGGTTATTAATTAAACTTGGTAATTATTTTTGTTCTAAATTTAAAAAATTATTCTATATTACAACTTATAAAAATAGTTCTACATTTTAATTAATGAAGATTCTAAAAATAAAAATAAATTTTGTGTAAAATTAAAAATAAATTTTGTGTACAAATAAAAATAGATTTATTGTTGTTAATTTGTTTTTGTTAATTTGTTAATTAATAATGTTGTTAATTGTTACAGCAGTCGCCGGAGTCTCCCCCGGGCCCTCGCAGCCCTCGCCGCAGTAGTCACCGGTGCCTCGCCGCCGTCGTCGTAGAGCCGCCAGCTCGCAGATCGAGCGCCGCCGCCCTCGCCGCCCTTTCTCTTTTGCTCGCAGCAGAGCAGGTAATACGTGCCCTCCTGGCCGCCCTATCGTCGCCACCCTCCCCGTATACGTGCCCTCCTTGTCGCTCTCGCCGCCCTCTCTCTTTTCCTTTACTTCATTAGTTTTTACTACATGTCTTCAGGAGTGACATATGGCGGACGATAGAGACCCTATTTTTGGAAAACTATGATCTGGAAGCTGAAGCACATATAAACGCCATCATAAATGGCGATATTCCTTATGTGCTGGAAGAAGATGAAGAAGACGATGTCTCTTCTTATCTAAACCTTGACGGTGAAGGTGAAGGTCAAGGTGATGAAGAAGGCATGGATATTGTTGAAACGTTTGCCTGAGGGCAAACGACAAACGACGATCTCGAATTGCAAGCAACCACCTCCGGGCGAGGTATATATATACATTGAGCCTCTGGTAATACAAATTTACTTATTTGAATAAATATGTATTAACGCGACTCTCTTTCTTTTTTAGCCCTCTGGATCGTCGAAAAAATTGAGTACAAAGCCGCGTGGCAAAACCCAAACGATGAAACCTGGAGAAACATTGACCATCGATGTTGTCGATGAACAAGTCAGGCCGTTGGAGCCCAAAAAGCACTATACAAAGTTTATCAAACAATGCGGAGTGGTTGTTAGAGACAACCTCTCGATCAACCAGTGCGGAGTGGATTTTCTTTTGTCGACAAGATAATGAAAAAGAATTGCTAGAGAAAGTTGATGAACATTTTGTTCTACCTCCGGAATTCAACAAACACGATGAAGAGGGTAACTTGACTCTGGGTGGACGTGAGAGGAGGAGGCTAGTCAAAGAGTTCGCTCTTAAGAAGATGGCCGAAGCATTCCGGAACTTCAAGAAAACTGTAGCCCGTGACTATGTCTCGCAGAACAAGACTCCGGATTTCAAAGGACATTATGAGAGACTGAAAGATGATTGACCCGAATTTATGAAGCAAAAGCAATCGGAGCATTTCAAGGCCATATCGGACAAAAATAAGGCAAATGCGGCTAAGAAAGAGTACAATCATATTATGGGGCCAAGAGGATACTGCACTTCGCAGCCTAAGTGGGAGAAGATGGAGAACGACCTGAGGGAGCGAGGAATCCCTCTAGGTATAGAGGGATGAGACCCAAGGGCCAAAAGCTGGTGGTACGGGCATGGGAGATCTCTAGACCCGGAGACAGGGAGGTGTGTTCACCGGAAGAAAGTGTTTACTCCCACCGCCGCCCTTATTAAATCAATGGCCGAAGCTCAAACGGGGAAGATCTAGTTCAACAGAGAGAACGGCGCACTGACAATAGCCCTTGGGAATCCTGAACACCCAGGACGTGTACGAGGCAAAGGCGCCATTTCGTGGAAAGAAGGGTTTCCCTAGGACAATGACCCGTACAGTTACAAAAGCTGTAAGAGAAAGACGGAACCGGATGCAGATCGTATGGGGAGGATGGAAAGGGAACTATTTGAGGTGAAGCAGATTGTGCAGGAACTAGTAAAAGATAGATCGGAAGGGCTGCATGAAGATCATGCAGCGGATGTCGGAAGCCAGCAGCGGAGAAGCAGCGCGGCTTCCACGGAGGCCCCGGCTGGTGCTAATGCACCCTTGGGCCCGGCTGGTGCTAATGCACCAACGATCGATATTGGTGCACCGGAGTCTCACTACCCCGTGGACGATGTACAGGACAGTATGAAAGAATGTGAGCTGTATCAGCCACTGAGAAACATGTCCTGGAAGGTGGCGATCGGCACCGCTTTACCTTGTAAACCTGGAGCACTCCACCACGGCAATCCCATTCCAGCTGGCTATGCTCGTGTCACGGTGGATGACCTAGTCGAAGGGTATGAGGACCTGGAGAATGACTATGCTACAACTGAAGGGGCTATGAGACTTGGAGATGTCAAGCGCCAAATCATTCTATGGCAAAAGATGGACATCAAGTTTCCAGGCTCGGCGCCAAGGCCACCGACCCCGAGGAATCACCCAACAATTCCACCCCCTCCGGTGGTGGTGGTGCACCTACACCTCCTTCACATCAGCCGACGCCGCCCCCCAATCCACCTCCGGCGGGTAAGCAGCTGCCACCCCCTAGTCCACCTCCGGCGGGTACACCGCCACCCAGTCCACCTCCGACGAAGAAGAAGAAGCAGGGGGACAGCAAGGCAACCCCCTCCTGGCATATTAACCCAGAGCCTTATGTACCTAAGACCACAAGGGTACCAATGCCATCACTGAAGCCTCTCCTCCCGAGACCTTGGGAAGCTACTGTCGAGGAAAACGACGCGGCCGCGGCTGCTCACCATAAGAAATAGAAGGCGGATGTCAAGGCGAAAAAAGAGCCTGAGCCCAAGCCGGTATATATTGAGAAGCAAAAGAAGTGGGCTAAGGATTTTTTTGACCACACCGTCCCAAATCCACCAGAATCTGCTAGACGACTATGGACGTGAATTTCGTAGGCAAGAAGCATTATTGGAAAAAGCCTTGGCGGAGAAGGAGAAGAAAGCCTTGGCGGAGAAGAAAGAAGCAAGTAAAAAATGCGGGAAACAAGTTTCCCAGCTCGGGGAACAGATAAAACAATCGATCCGCCCTCTCACAGTGGAAGCCGGTCCTTCCGTTACGACGTCCTTCAGAGCCGATATGGATAAGGACATGGAACTATTGGACCCCACTATCCTAGCAGCTGCTAGAGCATAGGGAATGACTGTAACAGTGGCCAAAGAAAGAGCGGCCGAGTTCAGTATGACTCTTCGTGCATTGTTAGGCCCTGAGGATGTGCCAGTAAGTGAGGTAGCATTACAGTATTGAATCACAGAAATGTTGCTCCGTTATAAACCTTTGTAGGTTTCCCCCCGTTTCTTGGGATTTATCCCTTATCGTGTCATGATGTACTTTATCTGGGTCAACAAACTCAATATTGGTTATCTTATTTCTTCTGCATTATAAACCTTTGTAGGTTTCCCCCCGTTTCTTGGGCTTTATCCCTTACCGTGTCATGATGTACTTTATCTGGGTCAACAAACTCAATATTGGTTATCTTATTTCTTCTGCATTCATCGATCTTCAGTCTGCATAAGAGAGTACATAAGATATAATGAGTATATGCAATGAATAGGAACAACTGAATGAACAGGAACTTATATGTAGTTCACAACTTACAAGCAATAGCAACTCATGAGAGATTTGTCGAGGGAGCCTAAATTGAATAACTGCCATAGTTCGGAAATCTCAATATGGAGATCCTCCCTTCGGAAGTAATATTCTATTGGGATATTCCCCACGATGAATCTTTTGTTCTCCTTGCACGCATCAAGGTACCACTGATGCAAATTCCGCATATGCGTTGGCAGTTGATGCAGCCGCTCTTTGCTGACCAAGTCGGCCCCGTAGACAAATTTAGGGGTTATATCACCAATGGGTAGTGCAGCATCTTGGGAACTCAGCAATTGCTCCACAGTACTACCCATTTGATCCGCTAGCACCGCAACTGCTTCCATATCGAAACCACCATGTTCCTGGTACACCGAGGGAACTTCTAACACTTTGAGGGGTGGGATCAATTTTTTGGCCTGTTCTGCGAGCTGGGGAACTTCCTTTCTTTTTCTGCTTGCTATCGCTTTCTTGGCCTTGAGGGGTGCACTTTTTGTACTTTATTTCTTCCCGACTACACTTCTAGTTGATGATTTGCTCGTGCTAGCACTATACTTCTCTTTGCCATGCTCAATTACCTTCGCAAGTGTGCGTGTATAGTCGTCCTTCTTCTCGTGTAAGTCACATTGCGATGGTGTGTTCAGAAAATCAAGAGCATATGCTTTTTGCTTCTCGGTGTATGGTGTTTGGGGCTTGGGTTTTTCCTTATCAAAATGTTCATGAAGTTGTTTCTTTACAATGGCCTCATTTTCCTTGATAGTAAGATCGTACGGACGGGGGGAGGAACCTTTGGTACTCTTGGGAGGGGCGATAGTCGGTGGATAGGACTCTTGACACGCTTCCGCTTGGGTGCCTGCCGAGTCTTAGTGGGCGAAGGCAGCGGCGCAGGAGATGGATATGGACTAGGGATGTGGTGGTCGTACTCATGGGGTGATGGCAACATGTGACCACTCGGAGGAGGTGATGGTGGCCTGCGATCACTTGGAGGAGGTGATGGCGACCTGCGAGGACTAGTAGGGGTACCCAACATGGAAGCCTGATGTTTTTCTTATCTCTAAGAATGATGTCACCCAGTACGTCTCCGAGTGTAAGCCGGCCTTCACCTCCAGCGAATTCAAGCTGCAATGACTCAAACAACGGTACAATTGAATCCACCGCGACATGAGCATAGCCAGCTGGAATCTCACTGTCATGCCATAGTGCCGGCTCGCCTTCAGGTCCTAATGTAGGTAAAACAAAGCCGACCGCCACCTTAAGAGATAGGTTCCTGAACACCTCATGGAGATCAAAAGGTGTCTGCTCCTTGATTCCATCCATGGGGTAGCCAGGACCGCCATCTATCATCCGTGTACAGTCAGGCGGGGCCTCCGAGTCAGCCAAGCTGCTTCGCCGCTGAGATATGCCGGCGGTATTATCTGGCTTGCATCGTCATAAGTTCATCAATCTCCTGCTGCTGCTGGTCAAGTCGGTGTTGGAACTCGGTTAACCGGTCATTCTGCACATCCTGCTGGCGTTGTTTTGCTCTCGCTCAGCTTCTATAAGTCTCCACGTCGCTCGAAAACCCAATCGACCACGGATAACTAGGGTCGAGGCCTCTTGTTCGTCCTTGATACGCGTAGATGTACACGTCCGTTGGAAACCCCAAGTGGAAGGTATGATGCGTATAGAAGCAAGTTTCCCTCAGTATGAAACCAAGGTTATCGAACCAGTAGGAGCCAAGAAGCACGTGAAGGTTGTTGGTGGAGGAGTGTAGTGCAGCGCAACACCAGTGAAGCCGACGCCAACGTGGAACCTGCACAACACAATCAAAGTACTTTGCCCCAACGTAACAGTGAGGTTGTCAATCTCACCGGCTTGCTGAAAACAAAGGATTAAACGTATCGAGTGGAAGATGGTGTTTGTTTGCAAACAACAATAAGAACAGTAATTGCAGTAGAATGTATTCAGATGTAAAAGAATGGACCGGGGTCCACAGTTCACTAGTGGTGTCTCTCCAATAAGATAAATAACATGCTGGGTGAAAAAATTACAGGTGGGCAATTGACAAATAAAGATTCAATACATATCAATGATGATTACTATGAGATTTAATCAGGGCATTACGACAAAGTACATAGACCGCTATCCAACATGCATCTATGCCTAAATAATCCACCTTCAGGTTATCATCCGAACCCCTTCCGTATTAAGTTGTAAACAACAGATAATTGCATTAAGTATGGTGCGTAATGTAATCAACACAAATATCCTTAGACAAAGCATCGATGTTTTATCCCTAGTAGCAACAGACATCCACAACCTTAGAACTTTCTGTCACTGTCCCAGATTAAATGGAGGCATGAACCCACTATCGAGCATAATTACTCCCTCTTGGAGTTACAAGTATCAACTTGGCCAGAGCCTCTACTAGCAACGGAGAGCATGCAAGAACATAAACAACACATATATGATAGATTGATAATCAACTTGACATAGTATTCTAGATTCATCGGATCCCACCAAACACAACATGTAGCATTACAAATAGATGATCTTGATCATGTTAGGCAGCTCACAAGATCTAAACAATGATAGCACATGCGGAGAAGACAACCATCTAGCTACTGCTATGGACCCATAGTCCAAGGATGAACTACTCACGCATCAATCCGGAGGCGGGCATGATGATGTAGAGCCCCTCCGGTGATGATTCCCTCTCCGGCAGGGTGCCGGAGGCGATCTCCCGAATCCCGAGATGGGATTGGCGGCGGCGGCTCAATGTTTTCCGTATCGTGGCTCTAGGTACGGGGGTTTCGCGACGAAGGCTATTTATAGGCGGAAGGGTAGGTCAGGGGGCGACGCGAGGGGCCCACACACCAGGGCCGCGCGGCCAGGGCCAGGGCCACGCCGCCCTGGTGTGTGGCCGCCTCGTCGCCCCACTTTGTTTCCCTTTCGGTCTTCTGGAAGCTTCGTGTAAAAATAGGACCCTAGGCGTTGATTTCGTCCAATTCCGAGAATATTTGCTTACTAGGATTTCTGAAACCAAAAACAGCAGAAAACAACTGGCACTTCGGCATCTTGTTAATAGGTTAGTGCCGGAAAATGTATAATAATGCTGTAAAGTATGTATAAAACATTCAAGTATTGTCATAAAAGTAGCATGGAACATAAGAAATTATAGATACGTTTGAGACGTATCAAGCATCCCCAAGCTTAGTTCCTACTCGCCCTCGAGTAGGTAAACGATAACACAAATAATTTCTGAAGTGACATGCTACCAACATAATCTTGATCAACATTATTGTAAAGCATATGAGATGAATGGAGTGATCTGAATAGAAGATTGCTAACAAAGATAATGACTAAACAAATGAATCATATAGCAAAAAAATTTATGAATAGTACTTTCAAACAAGTATCAATAAGACTTGCATAAGAGCTAACTCATAAGCAATAAATTCTAAGTAGAATGCATTGAAGCAACACAAAGGATGATTAAGTTTCAGCGGTTGCTTTCAACTTGTAACATGTATATCTCATGGATATTTGTGAACATAGAGTAATATAACAGGTGCAATAAGTAAACATGTAAGGATCAATGCACACAGTTAACAAAAGTGTTTGCTTCTAAGAAAGAAAGAAGTGGGTAAACTGACTCAACATAAAGTAAAAGAATGGCCCTTCGCAGAGGGAAGCACGGATTACTATTTTTGTGCTAGAGCTTTTGTTTTGAAAACATAGAAACCATTTTGTCAACGGTAGTAATAATTCATATGTGCTATGCATAATACTTCCTACAAGGTGCATGTCTCATGCATAGAGTACTAATAGTGCTCACACCTTGTCCTAATCAGCTCGGAAAACACGGATTATCATCGCATAACATATGTTTCAACCAAGTGTCACAAAGGGGTACCTCTATGCCGCCTGTACAAATGTCTAAGGAGAAAGCACGCATTGGATTTCTCGCTTTTGATTATTCTCAACTTAGACATCCATACCGGGACAACATAGACAACAGATAATGGACTCCTCTTTTAATGCTTAAGCATTCAACAATAGTTAATATTCTCATAAGAGATTGAGGTTGTATGTCCAAACTGAAACTTCCACCATGATGCATGGCTTTAGTTAGCTGCCCAATGTTCTTCTCTAACATATGCATACTCAAACCATTTGATCATGAAATTGCACTTACTTCAGACAAGACGAACATGCATAGTGATGTCTACTCACGCTTCTTTTCCTGTAGACAGTGTTGGGCCTCCAAGAGCAGAGGTTTGTAGAACAGCAGCAAGTTTTCCTTAAGTGGATCACCCAAGGTTTATCGAACTCAGGGAGGAAGAGGTCAAAGATATCCCTCTCAAGCAACCCTGCAACCACAAAGCAAGAAGTCTCTTGTGTCCCCAACACACCTAATAGGTGCACTAGTTCGGCGAAGAGATAGTGAAAGACAAGTGGTATGAATGAATATGAGCAGTAGTACGGCGCCGAAAATAGCTTGCTGGCGTGCAGTTGATGGTAGTAATATTGCAGAAAGTAAACATGCAGTAGAACAGTAAACAAGCAGCGATAACAGTATTTAGGAACAAGGCCTAGGGATTATACTTTCACTAGTGGACACTCTCAACATTGATCACATAATAAATAAGTTCTCTTCCTTTGTGCTACATATACTCTTGTTGGATGATGAACACCACTAATTGTGTAGGGCTACAAGAGCTCCCTCAAGCCGGAGTTAACAAGCGCCACAACATTCAGCATTCATATTTAAGTAACCTTAGAGCATAATAGATCTTTGCAATTTCATCCGAGTACTAACATAGCATACACACTGTCACCATTACACTATGAAGGGGGAATAGATCACATCAATACTATCATAGCGATAATTAACTCCATAACCTACAAGAGATTATGATCATAATCTACGACAAGAACTACACGATGCACACACTGTCACCATTACACCATGCAGGAGGAATAGACTATTTTAATAACATCACATGAGTAGCACATAGATAAATAGTGATACAAAACACATTGCAATCATAAAGGGATATAAATAAGCACTTCACTACGCCATTCATAACAGTGAATAAGTATTCTGTGAAATATAGCCTAAGAGACCCACACGGTGCACACACTGTCACCTTTACACACGTGGGACAAGGAGTCTCCGGAGATCACATAAGTAAAACCCACTTGACTAGCATAATGACATCTAGATTACAAGCATCATCATATGAATCTCAATCATGTAAGGCAGCTCATGAGATTATTGTATTGAAGTACATAGAGAGAGATGAACCACATAGCTACCGGACAGCCCCGAGCCTCGATGGAGAACTACTCACTCCTCATGGGAGCAGCAGCGGTGATGAAGATGGCGGTGGAGATGGAAGCGGTGTCGATGGAGAAGCCTTCCGGGGCACTTCCCCGTCCCGGCGGCGTGCCGGAACAGAGACTCCTGTCCCCCATCTTGGCTTCGCGATGGCGGCGGCTCTGAAGGTTTCGCGTCGTGGCTTATTCGTATCGGGGTTTGAGGTCGGGACCTTATATAGGCGGAAGGGCAAGGTCAGAGGGGGTCTGGAGCCACCAGACACTAGGGCGGCGCGCCCCCTCCGGGCCGCGCCGCCACCATGTGTGCCCCCTGTGGCCCCTCTTTGACGGTTCTTGGGTGTTCTGGAAGCTCCCGGGATTCTAAGATCTTCGGTGTTGATTTCGTCCGATTCCGAGAATATTTCCTTACTAGGATTTCTGAAACCAAAAACAGAAAACAGAACTGGCACTTCGGCATCTCGTCAATAGGTTAGTTCCGGAAAACGCATAATAATGACATATAATGTGTATAAAACATGTAGGTATCATCAATAAAGTAGCATGGAACATAAGAAATTATAGATACGTTTGGGATGTATCAGCATCCCCAAGCTTAGTTCCTACTCATCCTCGAGTAGGTAAACGATAACAATGATAATTTCTTAAGTGACATGCCATCATAACCTTGATCATACTATTGTAAGCATATGTAATGAATGCAGCGATAAAAAACAATGGTAATGATTTGAGTAAACAAATGAATCATAAAGCAAAGACTTTTCATGAATTGTACTTTCAAGACAAGCATCAATAAGTCTTGCATAAGAGTTAACTCATAAAGCAATAAATTCAAAGTAAAGGCATTGAAGCAACACAATGGAATATTAAGTTTCAGCGGTTGCTTTCAACTTGTAACATGTATATCTCATGGATAGTTGTCAATGCAAAGTAATATAATAAGTGCAATATGCAAGTATGTAGGAATCAATGCACAGTTCACACAAGTGTTTGCTTCTTGAGATGGAGAGAAATAGGTGAACTGACTCAACATAAAAGTAAAAGAAAGGTCCTTCAAAGAGGAAAGCATCGATTGCTATATTTGTGCTAGAGCTTTTATTTTGAAAACATGAAACAATTTTGTCAACGGTAGTAATAAAGCATATGTATTATGTAAATTACATCTTACAAGTTGCAAGCCTCATTCATAGTATACTAATAGTGCCCGCACCTTGTCCTAATCAGCTTGGACTACCGGATCATCGCAATACACATGTTTCAACCAAGTGTCACAAAGGGGTACCTCCATGCCGCCTGTACAAAGGTCTAAGGAGAAAGCTCGCATTTTGGATTTCTCGCTTTTGATTATTCTCAACTTAGACATCCATACCGGGACAACATGGACAACAGATAATGGACTCCTCTTTAATGCATAAGCATGTGCCAACAATTAATATTCTCATATGAGATTGAGGATATATGTCCAAAACTGAAACTTCCACCATGATTCATGGCTTTAGTTAGCGGCCCAATGTTCTTCTCTAACAATATGCATGCTCCAACCATTAAGGTGGTAGATCTCTCTTACTTCAGACAAGACGGACATGCATAGCAACTCACATGATATTCAACAAAGAATAGTTGATGGCGTCCCCAGAAGCATGGTTATCGCACAACAAGCAACTTAATAAGAGATAAAGTGCATAAGTACATATTCAATACCACAATAGTTTTTAAGGCTATTTTGTCCCATGAGCTATATATTGCAAATGCGAATGATGGAAATTTAAAGGTAGCACTCAAGCAATTTACTTTGGAATGGCGGAGAAATACCATGTAGTAGGTAGGTATGGTGGACACAAATGGCATAGTGGTTGGCTCAAGTATTTGGATGCATGAGAAGTATTCCCTCTCGATACAAGGCTTAGGCTAGCAAGGTTATTCGAAACAAACACAAGGATGAACCGGTGCAGCAAAACTCACATAAAAGACATATTGTAAACATTATAAGACTTTACACCATCTTCCTTGTTGTTCAACCCAATACTAGAAATTATCTAGACCTTAGAGAGACCAATTATGCAAACCAAATTTTAGCAAGCTCTATGTATTTCTTCATTAATAGGTGCAAAGTATATGATGCAAGAGCTTAAACATGAGCACAACAATTGCCAAGTATCACATTATCCAAGACATTTTACCAATTACTACATGTAGCATTTCCCGATTCCAACCATATAGCAACAAGTGAAGCGATCAACTTTCGCCCTTGAACATTAAAAGCTAAGAACACATGTGTTCATATGAACCAGAGGAGCGTGTCTCTCTCCCACACAAGGATGAACTTATTCAGAGAATGAAAATAACACAACGAAAATAAAAGCACACAGACGCTCCAAGTAAAATACATAAGATGTGACTGAATAAAAATATAGTTTCACTAGAAGAAACCTGATAAGTTGTCGATGAAGAAGGGGATGCCTTGGGCATCCCCAAGCTTAGATGCTTGAGTCTTCTTAAAATATGCAGGGATGAACCACCGGGCATCCCCAAGCTTAGACCTTTCACTCTTCTCGATCACATTATATCACCCTCTTCTATTGACCCTTGAAAACTTCTGCCACACCAAACTTCAAGCAAACTCATTAGAGGGTTAGTGCATAATCAAAATTCACATGTTCAGAGGTGACACAATCATTCTTAACACTTCTGGAAATTGCACAAAACTTCTGAAAGTTAATGGAACAAAGAAACCCATTCAACAAAGCAAAAGCGGCAATAGGAAATAAAAGGCAGAATCTGTCAAAAACAGAACAGTCCGTAAAGATGCATCTGGACTGGGCACTTAACTTGCTCAAATGGAAAAACTCAAAACTAATGAAAGTTGCGTACATATCTTAGGATCACGCTCGTAAATTTGCAGATTTTTTCGAATTTTTTACAGAAACTTGTGCCAGCATTCGTGACAGACAGCAATGCTGTTTCTGCGCAGCGATCCCAAATATAACATCAACTTTAGCATAGAAACTTTACTTGGCACAAAAACATGATAAGGAGAGGTTGCTACAGTAGTAAACAACTTCCAAGACTCAACAAAACAAAAATTGCTGTAGTAAAATAAACACATGGGTTATCTCCCAAGAAGTTCTTTCTTTATAGCCATTAAGATGGGCTCAGCAGTTTTAATGATGATGCTCTCATGAGAATAGACAATGAAGCAAAAGAGAACATCAAGAGGCAAATTCAAAACAAATTTAAGCCTAACATGCTTCCTATGAAAAGGAATCTTGTAAATAGACAAGTTCAAGAAGCATAATGCAACAAGCATAGAAAGATAAAACAAGTGTAGCTTAAAAAATTTCAGCACATAGAGAGGTGTTTTAGTAACATGAAAATTTCTACAACCATATTTTCCTCTCTCATAATAAATTTCAGTAGCATCATGAGCAAACTCAACAATATAACTATCACATAAAGCATTCTTATCATGAGTCTCATGCATAAAATTATTACTCTCCACATAAGCATAATCAATTTTATTAGTTGTAGTGGGAGCAAATTCAACAAAGTAGCTATCATTATTATTCTTATCATCAAATATAGGAGGCATAGTATCATCATAACAAGCTTTATCCTCCATAGTAGGTGGCAACAAAAGACCACTATCATTATAATCATCATATATGGGAGGCATATCATAATCAACATAAACTTTCTCCTCAATACCCGGAGGGCTAAAGAGATCATTTTCATCAAAACCGACCTCCCCAAGCTTAGAATTTTCCATAGCATTAGCAACAATAGTGTTCAAAGCATTCATATTAATAACATTCCCATTAGCATGCATATAAAGTTCCATGGGTTTTTTAATTCTCTCTTCAAACACATCATGTCCTAATTCAAGATAAAGTTCATAAAGATCTCTCATATTTTGGTTGTTTTCCATTATGCCTTACTAGTGTAAACAAGAAACAAAAAGATGCAATTGCAGGATCTAAAGGAAATAGCTTCGAGTACTTACAACGGCGCTGGAAAATAGCTTAGTAGCCGAGATCCGGAGTGTGAGTACCTTTTACCTTTCCTCCCCGGCAACGGCGCCAGAAAATAGCTTGATGTCTACTCACGCTTCTTTTTCTGTAGACAGTGTTGGGCCTCCAAGAGCAGAGGTTTGTAGAACAGCAGCAAGTTTTCCTTAAGTGGATCACCCAAGGTTTATCGAACTCAGGGAGGAAGAGGTCAAAGATATCCCTCTCAAGCAACCCTGCAACCACAAAGCAAGAAGTCTCTTGTGTCCCCAACACACCTAATAGGTGCACTAGTTCGGCGAAGAGATAGTGAAAGACAAGTGGTATGAATGAATATGAGCAGTAGTACGGCGCCAGAAAATAGCTTGATGGCGTGCAGTTGATGGTAGTAATATTGCAGAAAGTAAACATGCAGTAGAACAGTAAACAAGCAGCGATAACAGTATTTAGGAACAAGGCCTAGGGATTATACTTTCACTAGTGGACACTCTCAACATTTATCACATAATAAATAAGTTCTCTTCCTTTGTGCTACATATACTCTTGTTGGATGATGAACACCACTAATTGTGTAGGGCTACAAGAGCTCCCTCAAGCCGGAGTTAACAAGCGCCACAACATTCAGCATTCATATTTAAGTAACCTTAGAGCATAATAGATCTTTGCAATTTCATCCGAGTACTAACATAGCATACACACTGTCACCATTACACTATGAAGGGGGAATAGATCACATCAATACTATCATAGCGATAATTAACTCCATAACCTACAAGAGATTATGATCATAATCTACGACAAGAACTACACGATGCACACACTATCACCATTACACCATGCAGGAGGAATAGACTATTTTAATAACATCACATGAGTAGCCCATAGATAAATAGTGATACAAAACACATTGCAATCATAAAGGGATATAAATAAGCACTTCACTACGCCATTCATAACAGTGAATAAGTATTCTGTGAAATATAGCCTAAGAGACCCACACGGTGCACACACTGTCACCTTTACACACGTGGGACAAGGAGTCTCCGGAGATCACATAAGTAAAACCCACTTGACTAGCATAATGACATCTAGATTACAAGCATCATCATATGAATCTCAATCATGTAAGGCAGCTCATGAGATTATTGTATTGAAGTACATAGAGAGAGATGAACCACATAGCTACCGGTACAGCCCCGAGCCTCGATGGAGAACTACTCACTCCTCATGGGAGCAGCAGCGGTGATGAAGATGGCGGTGGAGATGGCAGCGGTGTCGATGGAGAAGCCTTCCGGGGCACTTCCCCGTCCCGGCGGCGTGCCGGAACAGAGAGTCCTGTCCCCCAGATCTTGGCTTCGCGATGGCGGCGGCTCTGGAAGGTTTCGCGTACCGTGGCTTATTCGTATCGGGGTTTTAGGTCAGGGACCTTATATAGGCGAAAGGGCAAGGTCAGAGGGGGTCTGGAGCCACCAGACACTAGGGCGGCGTGCCCCCCCTCCTGGGCCGCGCCGCCACCATGTGTGGGCCCCGTGGCCCCTCTCTCGACGGTTCTCGGTGTTCTGGAAGCTCCCGGGATTCTAAGATCTTCGGTGTTGATTTCGTCCGATTCCGAGAATATTTCCTTACTAGGATTTCTGAAACCAAAAACAGCAGAAAACAGAACTGGCACTTCGGCATCTCGTCAATAGGTTAGTTCCGGAAAACGCATAATAATGACATATAATGTGTATAAAACATGTAGGTATCATCAATAAAGTAGCATGGAACATAAGAAATTATAGATACGTTTGGGACGTATCACATAGCATCTCACATGATATCCAACAAAGGTAAAAGTTGATGGCGTCCCCAGAAACATGGTTACCGCTCAACAAGCAACTTATAAGAACTAAGACACATAACTACATATTCATCACCACAATAGTTTTTAAGCTATTTGTCCCATGAGCTATATATTGCAATAGATAAAGGAATAAAATTTTAAAGGTAGCACTCAAGTAATTTACTTTGGAAAATGGCAGAAAAATACCACATAGTAGGTAGATATGGTGGACACAAATGGCATGGGTTTTGGCTCAAGGTGTTTGGATGCACGAGAAGCATTTCCTCTCAGTACAAGGTTTGGGCTAGAAAGGTTGTTTGAGGAAAACACAAGTATGAACAGGTACAGCAAAACTTACACAAGAACATATTGCAAGCATTATAAGACTCTACACTGTCTTCCTTGTTGTTCAAACACTATACCAAAAAATATCTAGACTTAGAGAGACCAATCATGCAAACCAAATTAAATAAGCTCTACGGTAGTTCTTCATTAATAGATTAAACTACATAATGCAAGAGCTTAAACATGATCTATGAGAGCTCAAACAATTGCCAAGTTACCAAACCATATGCAGCATTTTTCAATACCAACCAAATAGCAATTTAACGAAGCAATTTAGCCTTCGCCATGAACATTAAAGCACAATTAAGAACACAACTGTTCCATATGAAAAAGCGGAGCGTAATATCTCCAATATAAGAATGATGGGATCCAACTTTATTCAAACCAAAACAAAAATAAAAGCAAACCGACGCTCCAAGTAAAGAACATAAGATGTGATGGAATAAAAATATAGTTTCACTAGAAGTGACCTGATAATGTTGTCGATGAAGAAGGGGATGCCTTGGGCATCCCCAAGCTTAGATGCTTGAGTCTTCTTAAAATATGCCGGGATGAACCACCGGGGCATCCCCAAGCTTAGACCTTTCACTCTTCTTGATCAGAGTATATCATCCTCTTCTCTTGACCCTTGAAAACTTCCTCCACACCAAACTTCAAGCAAACTCATTAGAGGGTTAGTGCATAATCAAAAATTCACATGTTCAGAGGTGAAACAATCATTCTTAACACTTCTGGACATTGCACAAAGCTTCTGAAAGTTAATGGAACAAAAAACTCATTCAACATAGCAAAAGCGGCAATGCGAAATAAAAGGAAGAATCTGTCAAAAACAGAACAGTCCGTAAAGATGAATCTGGAAGGGGCACTTAACTTGCTCAAACGGAAAAACTCAAAACTAATTAAAGTTGCATACATATCTGAGGATCACGCTCGTAAATTTTCAGATTTTTTCGATTTTTTTACAGAGAGCTCTGCGAGAATTCGTGACAGACAGCAATGCTGTTTCTGCGCTGCAATCCAAATATAGCATCAACTTTAACATAGAAACTTTACTTGGCACAAAAACATGATAAGGAGAGGTTGCTACAGTAGTAAACAACTTCCAAGACTCCACCATACAGTAAATAAAATAAAACATGGGTTATCTCCCAAGAAGTGCTTTTCTTTAACGCCTTTCAGCTAGGCGCAGAAAATGCAAATCAAGTATTTTCAAGAGATGGAACATCAACATTATTATTTTTCTTACAAACACAACTTGTTGCAGAGGGTACCTTAGATGCTCCATTATCTAAATTGTCTATGGTGGTGCTAGGGGTTTTATCAATTTTAGGCCTATAATAATTCTTTGGTTTAGGCACCTTAGAGGCATACATGAATTTTTGCTCTTTACCCACATAAGCTTTCTCCTTATACTTAAGAGAAGAAAAAGTTGAACCCAAGGTTCCCATAGCTTTTTCAAGTTCACCAATCCTATTGATTTGATTATCATGGACAACACAAGTTTCTAGGACACCAATTCTTTCATCAATTCCTCATAAGGATTTATCAAGTTCATCAGTATTATCAAGTAACATTCCCAATTTAGTTTCAACACTTGGAAAAATTTTCTCTATGGTTTCCAATTTTCATAACATCTTCAAGAGACATTTCAATTTTAACTTCATTAACAGGTGGTATTCCAACTAGACTCTCAATGATGAAACTAGCTTCTAAAGCGGGAGTACCTAGGAAATTACCTCCCGAAAGAGTATCAAGAACATACCTATTCCAACTAGATAGGCCAACATAAAAGTTCCTAAGAAGGATAATAGTGGAGTGTTTCTTAATGCACATTTGATGAGCATTACTAATTCTGTACCAAGCATCTTTAAAACTTTCTCCACCTTGTTGCTTAAAAGAACGAACTTCAACTTCAGGATTACTCATTTTAGTAGCAATAAAAATAAAGTAAGCAAATAGAATAAAGGCAAGAACTAATTTTTTTGTGTTTTGATATTGCGCTAGCAAACAAGAAAGTAAATAAAGTAACTACTTTTTTTGTGTTTTTAGATATGAAGCAAACAAGATAGTAAATAAAGTAAAGTAAAGCAAGACAAAAACAAAGTAAAGAGATTGGAAGTGGAGACTCCCCTTGCAGCGTGTCTTGATCTCCCGGCAACGGCGCCAGAAATTTAGCTTGATACGCGTAGATGTACACGTCCGTTGGGAACTCCAAGTGGAAGGTATGATGCGTATAGAAGCAAGTTTCCCTCAGTATGAAACCAAGGTTATCGAACCAGTAGGAGCCAAGAAGCACGTGAAGGTTGTTGGTGGAGGAGTGTAGTGCGGCGCAACACCAGTGAAACAGGCGCCAACGTGGAACCTGCACAACACAATCAAAGTACTTTGCCCCAACGTAACAGTGAGGTTGTCAATCTCACCGGCTTGCTGAAAACAAAGGATTAAACGTATCGAGTGGAAGATGGTGTTTGTTTGCAAAGAACAATAAGAACAGTAATTGCAGTAGAATGTATTCAGATGTAAAAGAATGGACCGGGCTCCACAGTTCACTAGTGGTGTCTCTCCAATAAGATAACTAACATGCTGGGTGAAAAAATTACAGGTGGGCAATTGACAAATAAAGATTCAATACATATCAATGATGATTACTATGAGATTTAATCAGGGCATTACGACAAAGTACATAGACCGCTATCCAGCATGCATCTATGCCTAAATAATCCACCTTCAGGTTATCATCCGAACCCCTTCCAGTATTAAGTTGTAAACAACAGATAATTGCATTAAGTATGGTGCGTAATGTAATCAACACAAATATCCTTAGACAAAGCATCGATGTTTTATCCCTAGTAGCAACAGCACATCCACAACCTTAGAACTTTCTGTCACTGTTCCAGATTAAATGGAGGCATGAACCCACTATCGAGCATAATTACTCCCTCTTGGTGTTACAAGTATCAAATTGGCCAGAGCCTCTACTAGCAACGAAGAGCATGCAAGAACATAAACAACACATATATGATAGATTGATAATCAACTTGACATAGTATTCTAGATTCATCGGATCCCACCAAACACAACATGTAGCATTACAAATAGATGATCTTGATCATGTTAGGCAGCTCACAAGATCTAAACAATGATAGCACATGCGGAGAAGACAACCATCTAGCTACTGCTATGGACCCATAGTCCAAGAATGAACTACTCACGCATCAATCCGAGGCGGGCATGATGATGTAGAGCCCCTCCGGTGATGATTCCCCTCTCCGGCAGGGTGCCGGAGGCGATCTCCTGAATCCCCCGAGATGGGATTGCGGCGGCCTCTCGCAATGTTTTCCGTATCGTGGCTCTCGGCACGGGGTTTCGCGACGAAGGCTATTTGTAGGCGGAAGGGTAGGTCGGGGCGACGCGAGGGGCCCACACACTAGGGCGCGGCCGGGCCCGCGCGCCGCGGTGTGTGGCCGCCTGTCGCCCCAATTCATTTCCCTTTCGGTCTTATGGAAGCTTCGTAAAAATAGGACCCGCGTTGATTTCGTCCAATTCCGAGAATATTTCCTTACTAGGATTTTTGAAACCAAAAAACAGAAAACAGCACTTCGGCATCTTGTTAATAGGTTAGTGCCGGAAAATGTATAATAATGCTGTAAAGTATGTATAAAACATTCAAGTATTATCATAAAAGTAGCATGGAACATAAGAAATTATAGATACGTTTGAGACGTATGAGTCCTCCCTTTTCAGGATTCCCGAGGACAAACGTCAGCGAGTCATTCTCTCTATCGGGAACAAACTTCAATTTTCCCGATTTAATATATGCCGTCACTTCAAGCCATTTTTCTGTGGGTACCTTAACCTTGCTATCACTTTGAACAAGGTTCCATGTCCGCATGTCATACTTGAACAAGGTTCCCTGTCCGCATGTCATACTCACAGCCATGCGCAAGGAATCAATTTCGAGCCCTCAAGTCCCAGTTTTTTCGGATGGGTTTTGGAGTGCCCCATTCCGCTGCATCTCAACCTCTTGTTCAGCCCACATAGGCATGGCTTTTTTGTAGCCCCCTCGCCCGTATGATGGTGATATTCCTTTTCACTTGCATCCTTCTTGTTTTTCTTTGACAATGCATCTGCATCCGTCTCTTCCTTTATGACGTTGTTGGTCCTCTCGTGCTTCTGTTGTATCTTTTGTCTTCCCATACACGCCCAGGAAACCTAGAATATTCACACAAAGATTCTTGGTCAGGTGCATCACGTCGATTGCAGAGCGGACTTCCAGGACTTTCCAATATTCTAGCTCCCAAAAATATAGATTTCTTCTTCCACATGGGTGCGTGTCCGTCATCGTCTTTCGGAACAGGTCGACTGCCTGGACCCTTTCCAAAGATAACATTTAAATCCTTGACCATGTCAAATACATCAGCACCACTACGGGGGACAGGCTTCGGACGGGGTTCTGCCTCACCATTGAAATTCTTGCCTTTTTCCTTAAGGCATGCCTGCGCCGAAGAAAACGGCGATTGTACGGGTACACATTTTTCCTACTTTTTCCAAATATTTACTTTCAGACTCATCTAAACAGTGTGTGCATGCATTGTCTCCCTTGTTCGGCTGTCGTGAAATGTTACTAAGAGCAGGCCAATCATTGATGGTTACGAATAGCAACGCTCGTAGGTCAAATTCTTGTTCGGTGTGCTCATCCCACACACGTACACCTGGTTCGGCCCACAACTCCAAAAGTTCATCAACTAATGGCCTTAGGTACACCTCAATGTCGCTGCCGGCTTGCTTTGGGCCTTGGATAAGCACTGGCATTGTAATGAACTTCCGCTTCATGCACAACCAAGGAAGAAGGTTGTAGATACATAGAGTCATGGGCCAGGTGCTGTGACTGCAGCTCTGCTCCCCAAAAGGATTCATGCCATCTGTACTTAGACCAAACCATAAGTTCCTTGCCTCACCGGCAAAATCCAGGAACTCTCTCTTGATGTTTCTCCACTCCGACCATCAGCGGGGTGCCTCAACATCACGTCTTTCTTACGTTCTTCCATGTGCCATCGCAACAACTTGGCATGCTCTTTGTTTTTGAACAAACGTTTCAACCGTGGTATTATGGGAGCATACCACATCACCTTCGCAGGAACCCTCTTCCTGGGTGGCTCGCTCTCAACATCACCAAGGTCATCTCTTCTGATATTATACCGCAATGCACCGCATATCGGGCATTTATTCACATTCTCCTACTTCTCACCGCGGTAGAGGATACAGTCATTAGGGCATGCATGTATCTTTTGCACATCTAATCCTAGAGGGCAGATAAGCTTCTTTGCTTCATACGTACTAGCGAGCAATTCGTTCTTTCTTGGAAGCAGCTTGTTTAATATTATCAGCAATTTTTCAAATCCCGAGTCAGTCACACCGGCCTCTGCATTCCATTTCAGCAATTCCAATATGCTACCCAGGTTGAAGATGGACAGAAAAAGCTAAAATTAGTATTGTCAAGCTTTTTCTGTCCATCTTCACAACCTGGGTACAACAATTTTTGGTGGTACTCTAACATCTTGTCGAGCTGCAACCTCTCCTTATCTGTGCCATAGTCTCTCCTTGCATCAAAAATGGCCCGACGAAGATCATCATCACCAGGCTCATCTGGTGCCCGTTCTTCACCTCCTTCTTCATAGTCTTCCATTGCGGTATCATCGTATTCAGAGAATATAGATCTGCAGTTATCATCGTTATCTTTGTCATCACCGTCTTCCATCATAACCCCTTCTTCTCCGTGCTTGGACCAAACATTATAGCCGGGCATGAATCCGTGCCGAAGCAGGTGCCTCTGAATGTCTCTTGAGCAAGAGTAATCCTTCTCATTCTTACATTTCAGACATGGACAACAAATAAAACCTTGCTTCGACTTGTTGGCGTTGGCCACAAGCAGGAAAGATTTCATGCCCTCTCTGAAAGGGGATCTCATCGGTTACCGTACATCCGTGGATGACCCATCTGCACTATAAGTACAATTGTGTATCAAATGCAATCACCATGATAAAATTAGTATTCTGCGGTCTATATATACGAGAAAATAGTTGCTAACCTTTTAGGACCAAAAAGAGGAGAAATCTTATTAAATAAAATCAAGTGGCATCCTCACAAACATTTCATCAAATACCTATTTTGCACATGAAGGAAAAAAAAAGCTAGTATAAACCTCCACCTTCCACCATCAAGGGAAAAAATGTAGGGAGGTGGGGGGTGGCTGTGTATATATAGGCCTGGACATTTTGTCCCGGTTTGTGGCTCAAACCAAGACAAAAGGGGTGCCCGCAGGCCACAGAAGGCCTCATACCCTTTTGTCCCGGCCCGATCCACCACCTGCGACAAAAGGTTCCTAACGGACCAGGACAAAGGCCCCGTGCCCTCCAGCTAGTTTCGAGGCGACGTGGCCAGGCCATTTGTCCCGGCTCCAGACTAGGCCGGGACAAAAGGCCTGGACGAAAGCCCAGTTTTCTACTAGTGTAACTCCCAATGTTGGGCTTGTACGTGTGTTAGTGGTGGTGGTTTCAAGTGGTTAATTTGATATATGTTCTTGCTAGACCTTTGTTGAATCAATAGATATAATTTTCATATGCATTTTTCGATGCAGGTGCCGGGGTCTCAACCTCGTTTTTGAAAATCTCGGTTACCCTCTCCGTTAGCCCCCCCATTTTTCCTTCCCCCAAATTTCGCACCGGCAGCGGGGGCGGCAATCCAGATCTGGCAGCGCGCATCTCCCTTCGGTCTCCGGCGCCGGACCAGGGTCCTCTTCTCCAGCCGCAGCGGAGCCTGCGCAAATCTATGGCGGCTTTTGGCCCTGTCCTTCGTCCGCCATGACGGAGGTAAGTGGAAACTCCTCTGCTCTACTGTAGTGTTAGATTCATGTTGCTAGAACTAGTTGGGTTTGATAAGACCGTTCGTAATGCATAGATCTTGTTTGAATAGACCGACTAGCACCAGCTTGTGCATCACGCCGCATCATTCATCATTTGCATACAAGCTTGGATCCTCATGGTGCACAAGAGAACAGTTAGGCATGCTCGTGTGACTTACGGACCTGTGTTACAACGAGATCAGGAGAGGATTGCCAACCTCAACAACATCTACAACTGCAATGACGTAGACGCTATCCAGATGCTACGGATGAGAAGATCCCCTTTCTATGCACTTGTGAAAACGTTCAGGGATAGAGGACTGCTGACTGATAGCATCCACAACTCTGTCGAAGAACAAGTTGGAATGTTTCTTCATGTCGTCGGTCATAACAAGAGGTTCAGAGTCATCCATAACACATTCAGGTGATCCACGGAGACTATCTCTCGGTACTTCCAGCAGGTGTTGTACACAATTGGGGAGCTGAGAGGTGAAGCGATCAAGCCAGCATCAATGAACACACCAACCAAGATCAAGAACAGCTACAGTTGGTTCCCCTATTTCAGGGTGAGTACAAAACCATGTCCCTTCTACCTAGCAGATGTGTGGTACTGTTAGAAACATGACCGTGTTCTAAAAAAATTATAGGATTGCATTCGGGCTATTATAGGTACCGAGATCAATGTCTGCAACATTCCGCGGGAGGAAGCACTACACCAGCCATAACGTGCTAGCAGGTGTGGATTTCGATATGAGGTTCACCTACATGCTTGCGGGGTGGGAGGGTTCAGCTCATGATACGAGCATCCTGGCCGATAGCTTGTCAAGGCCTGATGTGTTGCAAATCACTGACGGTAAGTTCTACCTTGGAGATGCTGGATATGCATGCCGACCTGGAATTCTACCTCCCTTCATGAAAACAAGGTACCACGTCAACGAATTCTCTGTGAAGCACCGACCTCTGAATGCGAGAGAGTTGTTTAATCTCAGACACTCAAGCCTTAGAGTCACCATTGAGAGGGTCTTTGCTGCAAAACTGTTCCACACGTTTGACACTCAGGTAAAGCTGGTCCTTTCTTGCTGCATTCTTCACAACTGGATCCTAGGTTGGGGCGAGGATGAGTTGTTCGTAGAGGTTGTCATCTTTGATGAAGTAGAGACCGGCCATGGCGTGGACGCAGGCGACAATGATGCCTGGAAGGTGAAGAGGCAAGAGTGGGCAGACGCAATGTGGGAAGCCACAGGCAACACCACCATCTGAGAAGAAGTGAAGAAGTGAAGACGTGAAGAAGTGAAGAAGTGAAGAAGAAGTGAATAAGAAGAACCCCCTATGATCCCCTGTTTCTCGAACCCCTTTTCAATCTCCGTATGTTGAACGACCCCGTTATGATAAACTGCAATTCGTAGTAGCTAGGGATGATTTCGTGGACAGCTATGCTTCGTAAGTTTGCAACTATCATGAACTGTGATTTATGTGTGATGGGAGGTGAGAGCATGGTAAGGCTACATCGTACAGAAGATGTAACCTTAGGCATGTCTGGATGGTACCAAACAGGCCTAATATCATCTCCATCGAGATTTGAGCTTGACTGCAGGTAAACAAACAGAAAATCTTTTTTGGCCCAGCCGGTGCAGCCCGACCTACCAAACAACAGGCCAATTTCGACCCGTGGCTCGTTCTAGACGCGCGCACCGCTGCGCTAGTAAGCCACGAATCAGGTCCAGGCAACCAAGTGCGCCCCTAGTGATTGTGTGGTTTCAAGCCAACTATAGGCTTGCATTCGTTTTTACTGTATGAAGAAGTCAGAACACACGGCTTCCATCGATCGATACGCGCGTACGCGTGACGCATACATAAGTACGTATGTGCTAACGAGTCGAAATACATGCAGTACATCTACGTAGGTACTTACCAAAAGGTGCGTACGTACGTACGTATGAGTGTATGAAATTAATTATGGCACTGCACAGTCCTGCCTGGCTTCTCTCTATAAATATCTGCGCGCTGTGAACCCTAGTGGCATGCAAACTGAGAGCTTAGCCTGCTCACTGAGATCTTGAGCTCCTTCCGTCTCTCCGGCCGTGTCGTCGAGCAATGGAGGGAGACAAGAAAGGGGTCGGTAGCACCAAGTACCGCGGCGTGAGGACAAGGCCGTGGGGCAAGTTCGCCGCCGAGATTCGGGACCCGGAGCGCGGCGGCGCCCGCGTGTGGCTTGGCACGTTCGAGACGGCCGAGGAGGCCGCGCGGGCGTACGACCGCACAGCCTTCGCCCAGCGAGGCGCCACCGCCGTGCTCAACTTCCCCGGAGAAGCCGGCTCCGGCAGCAGGGGCGCCGCCGGCTCGTCTTCGCGCGCCCCGGCTGGCTCCGGCTCTGGCAGGGGCATTGGCCGCGTTGGCAGCGAGAGGATCGTGCTGGAGTACCTCGACGACAGCCTCCTCGACGACCTCCTTGATGAAGACAAATACGGCGGTCAATGAGACGGACTGATCGATGCTCTTGCATGCACGTACGTACTACTGCAGAAGAGATGGCCTACACAAATACATACGCACACAAACGTATATATGACCACACCCATATGCAATTTACACATCCATACAGTATACGCACTGCAAAAATAATGTCCACGTTACTTTCCCTCTGCAAATTGTATACGCATATAGTGATCACAGCACATGTATATATAGCACTCTCTCCGTTTCATACTTTTCATCGTGGTTTTAGTTTTTCAAACTAAAACGATGATAAAATTATAAAACTGAAAGAGTATAGCAATAACAAGTGCTTCTGTGCCTTTAAGGAAAGCTAGCCCTGCTGCACGTGACCATGAAATGTTGGGCACCGTCGATCTACTAGTTGGGCGTTGTGTCTAGCTACCCCGCGCATGGAATCTGCGGATCGTATACTGGATCGATCCGCCAGTGTATCAATGTGTGGCAAGGGAATACAGCCACTTCTAGTTATATTTTATGCGAATTTCGTACCATCCAGCATACATGAAACGTGATATTCGTTTTTGCCTTTGTCGAATATATTATTTGCTCTATATGATTACTCATTGTACTCTGCCTTAGTGTTTCTGTATGCCTTTGAGTGGTGTTTGGTTGCATGTATGTGCTCAATGTCTATTGTCATCACGTGTGTCTTCTCTTGGCTGCGGCTGCTTCTTTGATCGCTTGGTTGACAGAATTTTATGGCAAAAGAGACCACCCTCTGCTCAATTCATTGACAAAAAAAATACATGTGAGTGCAATTGACAAAAAATATCACTTTCTCAGTGGCCGTAGTGCCCCCAGGCGATACGTGGCACATGCCGCTGTGTGCTGTGGCGCCAGGACCTTGCCGTCCAGTGCCCTGGCGGCACGTTAGTCGTCGAGCTGCGCCGTACGTCACCGGCATCGACAGCGGCGGGCCATGCCGCCCTCCCTGCGGTGGCAGGCTGACGTGAAGCATGCCGCCCCACGCAGTGGAGGCAGGCATTCTGGTCAACATGACTGGCCCTGATTTCCATGAGACGATGCGACGTGAGCCTGAGTGATTTGTCTGAGATTGCCGCTCGATTTTGGTTTGTCGTGCAAGCCAAAATCAGCCAATTTATGTAGGAGTTATGTGCTGATATAGCAAATAGAGCACCGACAGCCTATGCTAATTATTCTACACTAATTATTTGGGACTGTTCATCTAATTGAAGGCTATACAAGTCATACTTACCCGCATACAAATCAAAACCGCAAGATCGATTTTGCCTTATGCGCCTCTCTCTTTCCTTCGCAAAATATTCGAGTGAGTATGAGTGTGCCTTGCTCGGACCAGGATTTTAGGCCGATCAAGTGGAATAATGCAAGCTTGCCACCGGGGGTGAGAGCAGAGTGGTGTTGGTGCGGCCGCCTCGCGAAGGTGAAGGAGGTGGTGGATTTTTCTGACAAGTTCGTCATGAAATATTTCATGTGCGCGAACTACGATCATGATCCACCCACACAAGAAAATTCTAACATCATGATTAAAAATCATATTTGTATGTTATTTTTGTTTATTAGCGTCTTATTTGTGTTGCAGTCTCCCCCGCCCCTTTACAAGTGGTTTCACTGGATAGACAAGAAACATCCGGATAGGGCACGCCGTCAGGTAGAGGAAAAATAGCGGCGTGCATGGACAAGATTCCATGAGGAGGATCATTGGGAAAGGGCTGCTGCTAATTATAAAGCAGCGAGAGAGACGGAAAAATAAAATTAAAGGCGGAGCAAGCTCAAAATAGTAGGTATGCGGAGGAAGATGTGCGCAGGGATCCCCCGTGAAGTGGAAAGGAAGGGATTAAGAGAAAGAATTGTTGAGGCGCAGACAGCAGAAGAATGCGGCAACATGACTGCAAAATCTTAATTCCAGTTATAATTTGTCTCTGTATCCTAAATTACGTTGTAATGTTAACCTGTATTTTAATTTTAGCGTATGTATCTTAATTTCGTGAGATGTCTTAATAAAGTAGTGTTGATTTCCCGCCAAAAACTCACACCTAATATTTCCCGGTAAAAGTTGCCTCCTAATTTTTCCCGCAAGGATCTGCCGCCAAGATTTCCCGCATTTTCTCTTCCTAGGGTGCTATAAAACCCCTCCCCCGGCATTCATTTCTTCAAGGCAATAGTAGTCGCTCCAAGATGGCTCCTCCTGGCGATTGTAGTTTTCAGACGTGTCGTGGATATGACCACGGCAGATGCTACCGGGGGTAGCACTTCGTTGATGCGGGGGCAAGGAAACATGGCCATACGCGGATCGAGGTGCACAGGACGCAAGGGTTTACCCAGGTTCAGCCCCTAGGAGAGTAAAGGCCCACGTCCTGCTAGATCTTTATTGCTCAGTGGAGAATTACAATGGGGGGGCTCAGTCGGCGGCTACGCCGGAGCTTACAGGGGAAGATTGGATCTCAGATGATGTCCCTCTAGGCTTTTAGCTCGGGGGTTTATATGGACACCCCCGATCTAGGGTTACAAGGAGATAACTTCGAATCATACAGTTGCTACTAATCCGGGATCCTCTACTCCTCCCGCGCGCAATCTTCTTATCCAGTCGCACAGGCTTCCCCCTGGACAGGTGGCCCAGTCGCTTCATGGCCCAGTCGCTTGGGCGACTGGCGGCCCAACTGGGTCTCCCTTCTCCATGGCGAGTGGGACTGGCGACCCACCCCCTATGGGTGTATCCCCATCAGTAGTCCCCGAGCGCGGTGGTGATGAAGCGTGGATTCATGGCGAGCTTCAAAAGAAGTGCAGCGATGGACCAGGAAGAATCATCATCGGGCTCTCGAGAATGAGGTTGTAGCATAGCTCCAGCCTCCAGTCGCCAGTACCCGGCGAGTCAGTAGGCGTATGTCAATCGGTGTTGCCAGTCGGTGTATGCCACTCGGCGTCGGCCAGTCGGCGTGTGACAGTCGGCGCTGGCCAGTCGTCGTCTACCAGTCGGCGTAGGTTTACCATGGAGACACGTGGAGAAGCCAACCGCTAGATTTCACGTTGACCGAGGCGCGAGCCGTTTGCGCGCAGTTGACCGTTGGGCCTGACGTGACCGCTAACGGCTAGTTTAACGGTTATTCACCCGGAACCGGCGCAAATCCCGACCGTTGATTACGGGGCGGCGATTCCGGAACGAATTAACGAACGGATCTCATCCCTAATCCAGGCGAGTGCGGCGGTATAAAAGGTTGCTCCGAGGATTAAAGCTTATCACTCCGCCGCATTCTTCCCTTTCCCTTCGTCTTCTCTCCGCTCCAACCTCCTCATACTTCGATGGCGGCGAAAGGATGGGCCAAGTCCAAGGTCACCAAGGAGGCTTTGATCCCGTGCGTGGCCGTGGGGATCATCCCCGAGTTCAAGCGGGAACGATGGAGAGTGCCGGCGGCGAATGAGGTAGAGCCACTCCCGCGCCCCGGCAAGTTCGTGCTTTTCTTGAGTTTCCTCGACCGAGGTCTTGCTCTCCCTTCCTCCGATTTCTTCCGGCAACTCCTCTGCTTCTACAACATCAAAGTCTCCGACCTCGGCCCGCACAGCGTTCAGCAAATCGCGCTGTTCGTGGCGTTGTGCGAGTGCTACCTGGGTTGCCCGCCGTATTTCCCCTTGTGGGTGTCCATCTTCCATGGGCGGGCGACCCGGGTCAGCAAGGGCGACCAGTCTCTGATCCCCAACGGCGGGATCACATTCCAGGTGAAGTCCGGGGAAAACTTCATCGACATGGCACTGCCCAAGAAGGCGCAGTCGCAGTGGCGTAAGTACTGGTTCTATGCTCTGGAGTACACCCCTCCGGGCGGAGTCCCCATTCCCCAATATACGCCGGAGCCGAGCGTGCCTCGGCGCCTCAACGTGAGGTCGCTGCCGAGGGACCAGGAGGAGGTGGTGAGGGGGATGCGCCAAGCGATCCAGGCGTTGAAGGAGAGCGGCTTGACGGCTGCCAACATGTAAAACTGTTGCCTCGGTCGCCGCTTGGTTCCTCTTCGCTGTCGCGCCCACCTCATGTGGGAATACAAAGGGCAGAACGACTGCACCCGGTCGTCAGCGACCGAGTGGGATGAAGCCGAGTACCGGAAGGCACTCGCCAAGGTCACCACCGCCGTCTTCACCTCCTTCGATGACGGGCTGCAGCCCTTCTCCGAGGATAAGCCAGCGCCAAAGGTAACGTTTTACCCTTTTTACTCGCTCTTAGGGAAGCCATGTGATTGCTAACCCGATCGGTTGCTTGAAATGCAGCGGTGGCAGACGGTCGCCGACCATCTTCCCCCGCTCGCGGGGAAGGAACCTCCAGAGATGACCGAGGGCGAGGACGACGAGGTTGAAGATGAGGGGGACCGCACCGAGTCGGACTCCGAGGCGCGGGAGTTTGTCCGGCTTCCCCGAGGCGCGAAGCGGGGGGCGGCCTCCTCCTCGCAGAGCCCAGGAGGACGACGAGGGAGAGGAGTCGACTTCCCCTCCGGAGAAGAAAGAGCCCGCAAAGAAGGAGGGCGAACCGCGCCCCAAGCGACTCCGTCAAACCATCCTCGAGGGCGCTACCGACCTCCGTCGCCCCCTCAAGGATGCTTTGGACGCCGGGGCCTGAGTCGGCCCGGGCGTCAAGGCGATCCCCACCGTGAAGTAGGCGACTTGTCTACGCTTTGCGTTTTTTTTTGTTACTATGGCATTGGGGTCTCATACTCTTCCTTGCAGATCCAAGAGGAAGGTCCTAACAAGACCCGCCCCGGTGGCAGGGGCTGCGGCCATGAAGGCGGCGGAGGCGAGGAAGGCCGCCGAGCTGAAGAAAGCCGCCGAGGCAAAGAAGACGTCCGCCCATCCCGCGGACTTATCCTCCGCACGGGAGGAGACCGTCGCCGAGAGCCAGGCGGCGGATGCGACCACGAGCCCCGTCAAGCCAGTCGACGGGAGTTATCCCCTGCCGAGTGTGGGTCGTGCGGAGGGGGTGACGGCGGATGTCACTCCTGACGAGGCTCGGGATCCAATCGTCGTCCCCTCCTCGACCGAGGAGGAGCCGAGCGCAGCCGCGGGGAGCGGTTCTCCGGCGCCGATGAAGGAGCGGCGGACCAAGGCCGCCAGGGATCCGGCTCGTCCCAGCGATCCCGCTGCTCCGACTGGAGGAGCGCCATCGACGGAGGCGGTGATGCAAGAGGGCGGGACGCACGAGTCTCGCGAACCTCCGCTATCGACCCTGTCCTTTACTGAGCTGCACACGGCGCTTGGTGAAGTTCATGTGGTGAGTTTTGTATGTTTAGCATGGTTCCCTCCCAGTCCCCGAGGGTCGACTCGGGCTGACGGGGCGAGTCGAGTCTCTTCATATTGGAACCAGGCAATTGTTGTACTGATTTTTCTTTTCTTGTTGTGCAGGCGAAGGTAAAGCGACTGACGGCCCTCGTGGAAGAGGCTGCAAACAAAAACCGTCGCCTAATCGCCCTTGGCAGTAAGTATCTATTCGCGCGGGCCTTGATTTCAGCCGGTGTAGTTTCTGCTCTTGCCCTTATGATCTTCTACTTTTTGTAGCAGAGGCGCGGGAAAAGGCGCTTGCCGAGGCTCGAGAGGGTATGTGAAGGAATCCCTGTACAGGGAGGCCGACTTCCGAGCCCAGCAAGCCGAGGAGGCGAAGAAGAAAGCGAAGGCGGAAGTCGCCGACCTGACCAAGGTCCTGGAGGGCAAGGGCAAAGAGCTCGAAGATGTGATCGCTGACTACAAGGTCAGGCTTGATGCCGCGGCGGAGGCGAGGGACGCCGCCAGAGGTAAGGCCGCTTCACTGCGTGAGGAGCTGGCGGCTTTGAAGCTGCAGCACGCGAAGGAGCTTGCGGCCGAGAAGGAAGCGTCGGAAGGCACCCTTCTAGCTGTTCAAGCTGAGAAGACGAGCTTCGAGACCTTCGTCCGCGAGATGTCGCGGCAATTGCTCGGTGAGTCTTTTCTTTCTTTTAGCTTTGCTGGTCGGCCACTTGTACTGCGAGCCCGTTACGAGGGTTTGGCCTTTAAGCGTGGCGAGTCCGCTTCGGGGGTCCGGCGTGGCGAGTCCGCTCGGGGTCCAGTCCCCGAGCGTGGCGAGTCCGCTTCGGGGGTCCAGTCCCCGAGCGTGGCAAGTCCGCTTGGCGGTCCAGTCCCCGAGCGTGGCGAGTCTGCTTGGGGGTCCAGTCCCTGAGCGTGGCGAGTCCGCTTCGGGGTCCAGTCCCCGAGCGTGGCGAGTCCGCTCGGGGTCCAGTCCCCGAGCGTGGCGAGTCTCTGATAAAGCGAGCTCTAACTTAGAAAATTTGTTCCTTCTTGTGTTTCCAGGGCAATGCGACTTCGTTGAGCTGGCGACTCCTCGGGAGTGTCTCCAAGAGGCGACGACGCGCATCATTGCCAGTGCCGGGGAGATCCTGGCGGCGCTTCAGTACCTGAGCCCACGGGAAGTAATTCCTCGGGACGCGCCGTCGGTCTTCAAGGCCGTCTCCGACATTCCGGCGGTGGTTGATTGGCTCCGCCGCTCCTCCTGTCGAGTGGGTGTCACCATGGCGCTTAGCATGGTGCTTGCCCATTATTCTGAGGGCTTCGACGTGGAGGAGGTGACGGCCGGCTTCCCGTCCGAGACTGGGGAGTTCGACGTCGCCGAGGTGTTGCGTCTGATGGAGGCGGTTCGCCCGTACGCCGACCGGGTGTTGGCGACTGCAGACTTGGAGACGCACATCGCCAGCCAGTCGGCCCCCGAAGACGCGGAGAAGGTGCCAGGCCCGCGGGACTTCCCCACCGAGTGGCTTTTCCATGCTGCGGCTACCAAGGCCCTGTCGACTTACCCCGTCGTCCGGTACACCCCGAAGTTCCGTCACGGGGACGGTGGAGCCGAGCCGGTGATGGAAGGAAAGTCGAGCTCGCCCAAGTAGGTTGGCGTGCTTCGTAGTGAGTGGGTGTGTTGTCCCTCGAGCGATTGACTCGAGGGTGTGTTATTTGTATATAAGATGTTTTTGGTGAATGAATGTTGGTTGCTTTTGCTGCTCTTTTCTCTTTGAGCGATTGGAGTGTTCCGACTCTTCCATGGCCCGAGGGGCCAGTCGCTGTGCGACCCCGATGAAGGCTATCGGCATGACTGTTTTCCTGTTCGAGCTGGGCGTCCCCAGTCGCAGTACGTAGTCGTTTTGCGCGGATAGCAGCCTCATGGGTGGGTGAGTGGATTTATTGCGCTATCTGTGTAGCGCGCCTCTCGTCGTGGCTCGGTGAGCCAGTCGCTAGGCGACTCCAAAGGGGTTCTTGGTCGGGCGTTTTTCCTTGGCGAACCGGGGTCCGTTTTGCGGGGTCCCTAGTCGAAGTACTTAGCCTTTCAAGTCACCTGCCTAAGGTAGAGGAGGGCGTGGAGTTTGTGCTTTATAGCGTAGCACTGTACGATTGTTGGGCCCGGAGGGCTGGTCGAGCGGGCGACCCTGCTGCCGGATCCAGTCGCCGTGTTCGCTTGACGACGTAAGAGACGCGGGGCGGACCGGTCCTGGTATTGCGACCGGTAGCCCGTTGTGCTCTTGTGAGCCGAGCTACTTGGTTGATCGTGGATTGCTCGGTCAACAGCAACAATCGAAGGTCTCGCAGTCCCCGAGTCGCGCACTTTGGGCGATTCGACTCGCCGGGATGGGAGATGAGTTAAGGTCGGCGAGCACTGCAGAGTGGTTGGCGAATGCAATTTGGAGAGCCAAGTGTTTTTTTTATTGATATCCTTGAGGTCGCTTACACGCTTATGCTAGGTGTAGAACCGGCGGAGGAGATTGACGTTCCAGGGGCGCTCGACTTCTCTGGTGAGCGGCTCGCCCTTGTCGTTCTTGCGGACGTCGGTGAGGTAGTAGGCATCGTTGCCAAGCACGCGGCTGATGGCGAATGGTCCCTCCCACGGGGGAGAAAGCTTGTGCATGCCCTTTTTGTCCTGTATGAGCCGAAGGACGAGGTCGCCCTCTTGGAAGGAGCGACTGCGCACTCGGCGACTATGGTATCGGCGCAGGCCTTGCTGGTAAATGGCCGTTCTGGAGAGTGCGAGGTCTCGTGCCTCGTCAAGGAGGTCGACGTTGTCTTGCCGAGATTGCTCGTTTTCTTCTTCGGCGTAGTTGGCGACTCGTGGCGAATCATAGGCGATGTCTGTTGGCATGACAGCTTCGGCGCCATACACCAGGAAGAAGGGCGTGCAGCCAGTCGACCTATTTGGTGTTGTGCGAATGCCCCAGAGTACCGAAGGTAGTTCATCGGCCCAGCAGCCGGCCGCGCGCTCCAGGGGTACCATCAGCCGTGGTTTTATGCCATGGAGGATGCTCTGGTTTGCTCTCTCTGCTTGTCCGTTCGACTCGGGGTGTGCGACTGCCGCGAGGTCGAGTCGGACGCCCTTTTCTTTGCAGAAGTCAGCCATTTCCCCTTTAGCGAAGTTGGTGCCATTATCCGTGATGATGCTGTGGGGGTAGCCGTAGCGGTAGATCAGCTCCCGAAGAAACTTGGTCGCTGTTTTGCCGTCGCATTTTTTGATGGGTTTTGCTTCTATCCATTTGGTGAACTTGTCCACGGCGACGAGGAGATGGGTATATCCGCCGGGCGCCGTTTTGAACTTTCCCACCATATCCATGCCCCAGACGGCGAATGGCCAGGTGAGGGGTATGGTCTTCAGTGCTGAGCCCGGCATGTGCGACTGGCTGGAGTATTTCTGGCAACCGGCGCATGCTCGAACGATAGCCATGGCATCGTCGTGGGTTGTTGGCCAGTAGAAGCCATGCCGAAAAGCTTTGGCCACGATCGAGCGGGCACCTGCATGATGACCGCAGTCGCCCGCGTGGATGTCTCGGAGGATCTTGCGGCCTTCATTGGCCGTGACGCAGCGCTGGAATATCCCGGAGATACTGCGTTTGTAGAGTTCGTTGTTGATGATGGTGAAGGACTTGTAGCGGCGCACGAGGGTGCGTGCCTCTGTTTCGTCCTTCGGCAGTACCTGGCGCTCGAGGTAGCTAAGGTACGGCTCAGTCCAGTCTCCGGCATCCGAGGCGAGTGCGACTAGGGCGGAGTCGGGTGCGGGTGGTTCGGCGATGTCGATCTCCCGTGGTATGTGCACCGATGAGCGGGTGAGGACGTCGAGGAAGACTCCTGGGGGGGGGGGGTTGTAGCCGTTTGGACCCAAGCCTGGCCAAGGCGTCTGCTTCTTCGTTCTTGCGCCTGTCGATCCACTCGACGGCGTGGCCGGCGAAGCTGGCGCCGGCTTGGTCGACCGCTCGTTTGTAGGCGATCATGTTGGCGTCGGAGGCGTCGCAGGTGCCGGACGTCTGGCTGGCGACGAGGTCGGAGTCGCCGAGGCATCGCAGGCGAGTTGCACCCATCTCTTTTGCGACGCGCATGCCATGGAGGAGTGCTTCATACTCGGCCATATTGTTGGTGCAGGGTTCGAATCGGAGCTGCAAGGCGTACCGCACGACGTCGCCTTTGGGCGAGGTGAGGACGACGCCTGCGCCCGCTCCTTCGAGGTTTTTGGAGCCGTCGAAGTGTAGCGTCCAATGCTTGAGGTCGGCCTGGGAGCTCGGCTGCTGTGCTTCTTCCCAGTCGGCGAGGAAGTCGGCTAGTGCCTGGGACTTTATGGCATGGCGTGACTCGTACGTGATGTTGTGGACGCCAAGTTCGACTGCTCACTTTGCTATCCGACCGGTTGCGTCACGGTTCCGGATGATGTCGGCGAGTGGAGTTGAAGCAACCACTTTGATGCGGTGCTCGTGGAAGTAAGGGGCCAATCGCCGCTGGGCCCTCAGTACTGCGTACACCAGTTTTTGGTAGTGCGGGTAGCGCTGCTTCGATTCGATGAGGGCTTCGCTGATGTAGTAGACTGGTCGTTGGATCAGCTGCTCCTTCCCTTCTTCTTTGCGTTCGACGACCATGACTGCACTTCTCGCGCGATTCGACGCGGCGACATATAACAACATTGTTTCTTGAGGGAGTGGGGCCGCGAGGACAGGTGCATTCCTGAGAGCATGCTGGAGCTCTTCTAGGGCCTTTTGCGCCTCATCTGTCCACTCGAACGATTCTGATTTCTTCAGGAGGCGATAGAGTGGCGTGGCCTTGTCGCCGAGTCGAGGGATGAAGCGACTGAGTGCCGTGACCTGCCCGGCGAGCTTCTGCGCGTCGACTAGGCAGGTTGGCTGCTTGGTGCGCATGACCGATGCCGTTTTCTCCGGGTTGGGCTCGATGCCGTGTTTGGATACGACGTAGCTGAGTAGCTGTCCGGATGGGACTCCGAAGGTGCACTTCAGGGGGTTGAGCTTGATGTGGTACCGCCGCAGGTTGGCGAATGTTTCGGCGAGGTCGGCGACCAGGTCGTCCTGGCGAGTCGACTTCACGACCACGTCGTCTATGTAGACGTGGACGTTGCGGCCGATCTGGCTTTCTAGGAAGCTGTTCATGCACCGTTGGTAGGTGGCGCCAGCGTTTCGGAGGCCGAAGGTCATGGCCGTGTAGCAGTAGGCGCCGAGCGGTGTTATGAACGCCGTCTTCTCCTGGTCCTCCTTGGCCATCTTTATTTGGTTGTAGCCGGAATATGCATCGAGGAAGCATAGCGACTCGGAACCAGCGACCGCGTCGATGATCTGGTCAATTCGCGGTAGGACGAATGGGTCCTTGGGGCAGGCGCGATTCAGACTTGTGTAATGGATACACATGCGCCACGTCTTGTTTTTCTTCAGCACCAAAACTGGGTTTGCCAGCCACTTGGGGTGCTTGATTTCTATGATAAAACCGGCGGCGAGTAGCCGGTTCACCTCTTCGGCGATTGCACGCCGGCGCTCTTCTCCCACGGGCCGCATCGCCTGCCTAAAGGGGCGTGCGGTGGGGTCGACGTGTAGTTTGTGCTCAGCAAGTTCTCTCGGGACACCTGGCATCTCAGACGGTTTCCATGCAAAGATATCTTGATTCTCACGGAGGAACTTGATGATCGCGCTTTCCTATTGGGCGGACAGGCCCGTCCCAATGGTAACCTGCCTACTCGAATCATTTTCTACAAGGTCTACTTGGCGAGTGTCGGTAGTAGGCTTGAAGGTCGCTGCAGGCGAGTCGAGCTCGGTCGGCTTCTCGAGATGGTGGGGTCGTTGCTGTCGACCGCGTACTTGGCGAGCTCGGCGTTGTTGTCGAGTTCTTCGGCGATGACGGCGTCGGCGAGCTTGGCGCTGTCGTCCTCGCATTCCAGTGCCATTGCCGGGTCGCCGTGGACGGTTATGATACCGCGGGGTCCGGGCATCTTCATCATGTTGTAGGCGTAGTGGGGTTCGGCCATGAACCTGGCGAACGCTTGGCGACCGAGGACGCAGTGGTATGGGCTGCGGAAGTTGACCACCTCGAATGTTATCCGCTCGGTGCGGTAATTCACAGGCGTGCCGAAGGTGACTGGCAGCGTGACCTTGCCGATTGGAAAGGCTTTCCGCCCTGGGACGATGTCGTGGAACGTGACTTTGGTGTTCTCAAGGTGCGAGTCCGGCAGACCGAGTCGCTGGAAGGTTTCGTAGTACATTATATTAATGGAGCTTCCTCCGTCCATCAGAGTCTTCGGGAGCCAGTAGTCGGCCACTTTTGGCCTGACGACTAGCGCCGCCCGGCCTGGGTATTCTATGCGTGGGGCGTGGTCCTCACGACTCCACGTGATGCTTTGCTCGGACCAGTTGAGCCAGTGGGGCACGTCGACTGAGACTGCATGCACGGCGACTGCCCTGGTGAGGACTTTCCGATCGCGGCGGTCGCCGACCCCGGTGAAGGTGTGTAGCGAGCCGGCACTGCGTCCGAATCGGTCTTCTTTGCTCTTGTCCTGGTCCTTGGCGCGGTCCTTTTGCTGGTTGCCGCCGTTGGCTTCTTTGGCACGGCGGGCTCTTTCGATCTGCTTTAGGGAATAGCAGTTTCCAGTCGTGTGGTTGGAGGGCTTGCCCTCCCTGCTGTGGTAGATGCATCGGGCATCTAGCAAGCTGCGCGCGTCAAACCGCTTGGGCTGAGGCCGGTCTTCTCTCGGTGCGCGGTTGTCACGGCGGAACGACTTCGGGTCGCGTTGCTCGTAGTCGGCATTGGCGACGAGTTCTGTGTGGCCACCATCGGCGCGGCGTTTGCCGCCACTGGACCACTGAACCGGTAGTCGCCGCGGCGGTTGTCGGAGTGAGTGGGGCGGCGATTGCGCCGCTGGCCGTACTCGTCGTCCGAGTCGACTGTGGGGTCTTCGTCGGCGTAGCGCAGGGCGATGTCGAAGAGCTCAGCAATGGAAATGTTATCCCTGCTGACTCGACGGAGCTTGGCGCTGAGTGGTTCATATCGGCAGCACCTTCGGAAGCAGTAGATTGCCGTGTCGGTGTTGATGCCGCTGGAGGTCGTCCACATGTCTTGCCAGCGTTGTACCCATCGGCGAGTCGATTCGCGCGGGCCTTGAACACAGCGGTCCAAGTCTTCTATGGTGGTTGCGCGCGTGTACGCGCTTGCGAAGTGTTGGATGAAGGCGGCCCTGGCTTCGTCCCATGAATCGATGCTGTTTGGCGTGAGGGTGTTGAACCAATGACGGTTCACTCCGTCCATCATGAGGGGCAGGTAGCGGGCGGCGAGTAACTCGGAATAACCCAAGATGCCCATCGCCATGGTGTACGAGTCGATCCAGACCGTGGGGTCGATGTGTGTGTCGTACTTCTCGATGTCACGGGGACCCTTGAACCCAACTGGGTAGGGCTCGCCTCTTATCATGGGGCCGAAGCATGCCGGTTCGACCCGGTTAAACGCGCTCTGGCGCGGGGCCTCGTCGGCGAAGCGGTCGTTGGCCCGGTTGCGCGCTCGCCACTCTTGGTCGTTGAGGATGTGAGTGCGTGTGTCAATCGCTTGCCCGTTCGCGGCGACCGTCGCTCGCGCCGGTCGCGGCTCGACTCGGTGGTTAGTCGAGTGAGCGGCTCGCGCTGCTGGAGGTGGGCAGTTGTTGATGTTGACGACTGCGCGGTTTGCCGCGGCTGAAGACGCGGCTCGGCTCGCCGACGAGCGCGAGTAGAGCCGTCCTTCAGAGTCGGCGGTGGCGTGTTGCTGTTCCAGGGCCTTGGCGACTAACGCCTTGGCGTGCTGAACGAAGATAGCACCCTCCCCTGTTTCAGGGAGGTTGGCGAGGGCGGCTTGGGCCGCCGCGACGTTGTCTGCTGGGGACGAATGGAGGCGCAGGCCGTTGGCGTCGACCTCTGCTTGGGGAGGCGGTCGTCCTCCGGGAGGTGGAGGGGGGGTGGCGGTGCTCCGTGAGCTACTCCTCCGGCGGCGACCCGACTCGACTATGGAATGTCGGGGTTCGTGGGTCGGGCGACCCGAACTTCTCCATCCGGATCGTCGAAGTTGAGACGTGCACTGGGGAAGCCTTGTGCCTGGATGCGCTCCATGCGTGCGCGATTTCGCTCGTTGCGGTAATGGGACACGGCTCTCACCGAATCTTGTTCGAGGCGGAACTTCTCCCGCTCCACGAGCTCCCTCTTCCGTTGCTTTTCTAAGGCCGCTCGATGTGCCTCGATCTCGGCCGCGGTCGCGGTGGGAGGTAGCGGCGTGGAGAAGGGATCTTGCGGAGGTTGATCTCCCTCACCAGCCGCCATGAAGACGGCAGTGGGGTATTGGTGCCGAGTTGCGCCGACTGAGTCCGAGTCGGAGTCGCTGCAGAAGAGGGGGAGGACGGAGTCGTCCTCGAAGTCGCTCGGGTTGGAGACTGGGACGATGGAGTCCCCGAGCGAGGCTGCGACTATGGACCCAGCGACCGACGCCGTGGCGATGGACTCGGCGGTTGATGCTGCGGCAGCCGAGTCGGCATCATCTTCCAGGGCTTGCTCGGCCTCCGTGTGAACCTCGCCCGTGAGGGGGAGAGTTGCGGTGAGGAGTTGCCCTGGCGCGAAGGGATCGTGCACCTGTGTAACATCTCAAGTTTTCAACAATAAATAAATAAAGAAAGAGGAATTTCAAATACTCAATTTTGACAACAAACAAAAACTTTATTTACTCATATAGTGCCCTATCTAGCATCATGCATAGTATGTGTTTTTGGTGTGCATTTGCCATGATGAGTGTATTAGTGTGTATCAATGGCACTTAAACCCTAACCCATGATCATCTCATCTCAAGTAGAGAGAAATCTAAGAATTGTCAAATAACCAAAAAGCCTCACATACACCTTAGACCCATTTTTGCAAATCTTCAAACAAGGACACCAAGGCTTGATTCAATGCTTGTAAAACACTTATACAACATAAACAAACATAAATGCATAGAAGAAACCAGATTCAAATCAAAGAAAAACTCAAATGGTACATACATATGATAATGGTCAATTTGGCCATTTATAAAATGTTGCCCTCTTTACACCCCTGGTTTGGCAAATTCTTAAACTAAACCCCTCTAACTCTTTTCACCTCATCCAAGAGCATGCCAAGAGGAGCAACTTTGTGGTTGACCACCAAGGTTGACTCTGCCTAGTTTGACTTGAGTAAATAAAACAAAATGCTATATGAGAGTAAAGTGAAGATGAGCACTTTTTGGAATCCTTGCAAACCATCACTAAAATGACCACCACCACCATCATTAGATCACATTTAATATGTCTTTGAGCTCCACCAAAAATATTTCAAAAATTCAAATATTTTTCTCTTGCGGCCATTTCGTCGAACACTTGGCAGGCACCAAACTGAATTGATCAAACCTCGCTTTATCCATCAGATTTTCCACTGCACCCTTGGTGAATCTTGATGATCATTACCCCTCTAGTACCCCTGCATCATTGCCAGTACTTGCCCGTGCTGTTTGAGTGGAGGAGAAACCCTAAACTACACCATGCCATGCCCATGCCGGCCACCAAGCTCTCTCTCTCTCTGGCTCGATTCTTTCCCCCTCACCATGTCTAGGAGGTAGCCCAGTACATGGTGATCATCACCCAGCACGGCTCAAGGTCGCCAAGGCACGGCATTGGTCGCACCAAGCGTGCCCATGCGTGCCCAGGACATGCCACGGCATGCCAGTGCACGCGGTGAGCGCGCACTGGACGCGCCAGAGCATGGCGCCGTACCCACTCGTGCGCCCACGCCTGCTGCCCATTCTCTGCACCGAGCACCCCCTCCAGTACCTCTACGCGCTAGACGCACTCGAGCATCGCCGGAGGACCTGTCGCCGTCGCCACCGTCGACGCCATGCCGCGGGTACTGCCGCACGATCATCAAGCGCCCGAGCTGTCCAGTCGCTCCCAGGACACTTTCCCTGTACCCAGAGCCTCGCCATGCCGTCGCCAATCGAGTGCCGTCCTCGCCTTGCCCTTTGGAGCGCCGGAGAGGCCATGCCGTCGACGAGACCTTGCGGCACCCACGGCACCATCTCCCCTCTATAAATAGGGACCTCCCGCGGCCTTCTCCTTCACACCACCACGATCGCCTCACCTCACTGCTTCTCCTCGACCAAATCATACACGCAATCGTCGCCGGAGTCGCCGGAATTTGGAGCTTGAAGCCGCCGGAGCCCGCAGATCACCGTCGTCGATTCACGCCGCCCCGAGCCTCGCCACTGCTACCAGAGCTTCCTCACCGTCGACAACACCGCCTCGCACCCTCCAGAACCTCGCGGGAGCACCGGTATGCCCTCCGACCCCCTAGGCTCGCCGCCAGACCCTCGGCCTCTCGCCGGAGAAGACGACGATCGTGCACCGCACGATCGCGTTCTGATCTGACGCTCCACAATTGGCATACCGTTTCGGGTTTTAAAGGGAGGCTGACTGGTGGAGCCCACCATGTCAGGCGGCCCGCGCGTGAACGACACGCTGCTGGGCCGGCCCACTTCCTTTCCCCCGTGTAGCCCACCTAGCCTTCCCGCCAAGCCCACTTGTTTCAAATTCTATTTTCTGTTTAATTCGAATTTGCTTACAGATACTTTTTCAAATTTAAATACAACAAAATCCACTACACCAAATTTAGTAAATTTTATATATTCAGAAAGCCCAAGAAATTATCTAAACAATGCCACTGGCCTCACTTCTAAATTATTTGTAGAATTTAAATGATAAAAATAACAAGGCAGAGCCTTTTCCAACTTCAAATAAATATTAAAAATTATCTATAAATGATTTTAAGTTAATTCCAACTCACATAAATCACATTTGATACCCTTTAATTGTTTATGCAAAAATATAGTGTAGTTGTTTTACATGATCATGGACTAGAATTAAATAATGGCTATGTAGCCATTTCTAGTTCATTTAAACTACTTTAAATTAATTATAAAATGGTATGAGAGCTACTATCTCATTTAAAATGTGATCTCAAGTAATTCAAATAGAGGTACTGACTTTGGTCTAATAAACCTCATACTTGGTTATTGAGAGATATTAAATTATGAGCATGCTAATATTAAAATGCATGAGGTGTAGCACCTCATTTAATTTGTTACTCTCAAATAATAGATATGAAGTGTTGACCTTGGTCCACTAACACTCATACCTTATTATTATTTGCAGAGATTAAATCTTAATAAATTCAATGAGAGGGAATTATCTCCTCCAAGACATTAAAAAGAAATCTTAGTGAATATTTATAATGAGAGGAAATTATTTTTCTTTAAAACAAGGAATTAAATCACCTCTCTAATAATGTGTGATGTTAGCATATATTTGTGTGCATTTTGGTGTGTGCTTAGCTTAGCATTTAATTGTGTGTAGTGATCGTTATACTTGTATTCGTATATAGACGCTAGTCTCGAGGAATACCCGGAAGAGGAAGGCTACAACCCGGAGGAGGAGGAAAACTTTGACTCCTACCCCAACCAAGGCAAGCTAATACTCTTGCAAGCCACCTTAATGCAAAGCTCTTCATGAGCAAGGCACTATTACTTTATGCTTAAGATCCTATCCCATGTTTTTACCTTGTTTTATTTCAAGTATTAAACTTCAAAGCATTTTTGATTCATGATGCACTTGGTTTAGAATAGAACAAGAGTGTCAAGGTTATCATAAACAAAGCAAGCTAGATAGAATCCCCTCATGACTAGATTCTATTGCAAAAATAATAAAATTGACTACTCTAGATGGGAACATTGGATGATGATGGTGAAATTATGAAAGGAAGAGTAAAGGTGAATATGACCAAGAGAAGATGGTGATTTTTGATTAAAAACTGATGATGGTTGGATGCGATACCTTTCCAATATACAAGTACCCCCACAATACCTGATTATGGGTAGGGTCTAACTAGAAGTTTATATGTCTTAGTATGGGTTCCCTCTAAACAAGCGTCATAGGGGTTATGCCGAGGCTGCCTCCGAGAAATGTGAAATGACGTGAATGAGGTGAATTGTCCGGCCCAAGCCCTGTGCAGTTCCCGGGTTAACAGTTGGTTCTCACCGGGAGGCCAAGCTCATGGGGAGAGGTGCCTATACTAGGGGGTGTAAATGAAAGGTTAGGGTTGATGATCCGCGTACTGAGTTACGATTATTCAGAGTTGTCTCTGACGGATGTAATCAAATGTTGTGGCACAAGTGTGCAACCTCTGCAGAGTGTTAAACCTATTCGAATAGCCGTGTCCACGGTTACGGACGATTGGAAAGGCCATACTGTTCCGTTGTCAGAACTTGTCTTACAAAGGAATGATGATTCTTGAACGGTGACTTGACTTGTTGAAATACACCACCGAGGTGGTGGGAATGACACTAATGTTCCCACTTGAGTTAGTCTAGAGATTCAAGCATCTTTACTAAATGCTTACAAAATAAACTTGGCTTTATGCAAATAAACCTAGAGCTTAGCAACCATTAATATTGATAATTACTTACATTAGTGTTAGTTTGCGAGTACTTAAGTACTCATGGCTGTGTCCCTGGCTATTCCAATGCCAGACTATGAAGAGGAGCAACAGTACGAGGATGACGGTCAACAAGACGTCTACCAGAACTAGGATGCTTCTAACGTCAAGCGTTGGCCTGTGGATCGATAGTTCCACCTACTACGACGCTTCCGCTAGTTTTATATGTTCGTTGATCGTTTAGATCAACTATTTGTGTAATCTTGAATAATGTAATATATGGTGTAAGACAATATGTGTTGTAATAAATGATGACTCTATGGTATTCAACTGTTATGTCTCGCAACAACAATATTCCTGGGATTGCGATGTATGACATAATAGGCATCTGGACTTAAAAAACCGGGTGTTGACAACCTGGCTGGGGCGAGTTTCGTCGGGGTCGCTGACTCCGGTGAGCCCGACGAAGAGGTTGATGGTGCCAACCGGCACCATCCAGGCGCGCGCGAGGGGAGTCGAAGCCGGCCGGTATGAGCTTGGCTGGATGTGGAAGAAACCGCCGGTGGCGATCATCCTGCCGGTGGCGACTTGTCGGCGTATCGGCGAGTAGGGCCTCGCCGCGGCTCGGAGGCTTGATGTTCCATGCCCCACGGTGGGCGCCACTGTCGTGGATATGACCACGGCAGATGCTACCGGGTAGCACTTCGTTGATGCGGGGGCAAGGAAACATGGCCATACGCGGATCGAGGTGCACAGGACGCAAGGGTTTACCAGGTTCAGCCCTCCGAGAGTAAAGGGCCTACGTCCTGCTAGATCTTTATTGCTCGGTGGAGAATTACAATGGGGGGCGGCTACGCCGAGCTTACAGGGGAAGATTGGATCTCAGATGATGTCCCTCTAGGGTTTTAGCTCGGGGGTTTATATGGACACCCCCGATCTAGGGTTACAAGGAGATAACTTCGAATCATACAGTTGCTACTAATCCGGGATCCTCTACTCCTCCCGCACGCAATCTTCTTATCCAGTCGCACAGGCTTCCCCCTGGACAGGTGGCCCAGTCGCTTCATGGCCCAGTCGCTTGGGCGACTGGCGGCCCAACTGGGTCTCCCTTCTCCATGGCGAGTGGGACTGGCGACCCACCCCTATGGGTGTATCCCCATCAAGACGTATATGGATGGTCCTCTTCTCTCCTCTGCTTGTTCAGTTGTGTGTGCCAATAACATAGAGAATTTCCAAGATCTCGTCACAAATGTGACCCTCCTCGACGAGGTAGGTAGGATTTTTGCTAGGCATGCATGTATGACTGGTCGAACTCCGGCGGAAATACGACAAGGGATTCTTAGGTTGCAAGCTAGGATTCACAAGAAGGTACCCAAGGGTGAGACAAGAAGAATTTGCACATAGATAAATATCTAATACATACAAGTAAGGCCCTGTTATCACCAGAATTTGACCAAGTCAGAGGTGGGCCGCGATCAAGATGGATTTGAAGATATACATATAGAAGAGATATGAGAATCGGCCTTGTGTACCAAGTTTGGGCTAAATGGCCCGTGTATCTGTAACATATTAGGATACGTGTCGTGTGAAGGTTATAGTTTGGCCCGTGCACGGTTTGGTGCACGCCCACATTACAAAGTCCGCTGGACTATAAATATGTATCTAGGGTTTATGGAATAAACAACAACCAACGTTCAACACAAACCAATCTCGGCGCATCGCCAACCCCTTCGTCTCGAGGGTTTCTCCAGTAAGCACCATGCTGCCTAGATCGCATCTTGCGATCTAGGCAGCACGAGCCTGCCTACGTTGTTCATGCGTTGCTCGTACGAAGCCTTTTGATGGCGAGCAACGTAGTTATCATAGATGTGTTAGGGTTAGCATTGTTCTTAGTATCATATGTTGTCGTAGTGCAACCCTTGCGCATCTAGCCGTCCTTGTACCTCATCACGGGTGCAGGGCACCCCGCTTGATCGTTATTTAGTAGATCTGATCCGTTACGGTTGCTCCTTGATTCATCAAGGATTAGTTTAACATCCGCAATAGTTAGGCCTTACAAAGGGTTGGAGGATCCAGCGGCGCGTAGGGTGTAGTTTGCTGGCCCTAGACAGGATGTTCCGAGGATCAACCTCGTGTTGGTTTTTAGGCCTTGTCTAGGATTGGCTTACGATCACCGTGCGCGAGCGCGAGGCCCAATCGTGAGTAGGATGATCCGATTATGCGGTGAAAACCCTAAATCGTCGTGGATCTCATATGCTTTATCTTGATCAAGCAGGACCACCATATATTCGGCCACCTTGGACGAATCATGGGTGGATCGGCTCCATGAGCCGATTCACGGGATAACCCGAGAGCCGATCGAGGCTCGTATTTAACGTCTATGTGTGTGCCACAGAAACTAAGCGAGGCATCATCCACACCTTCCCGACCAGGTATAGGTCGGTGGCACGCCCTTGCAATTTGCATCGGCACACGACCAGAGGCTTTGCGGGCGTCGCTCCGAGGGACGGGCCAGCCGCAGCCCTAGTTGTTCCCCGGCTCTACGGTGTTGACCCACCGCCCGCCGGTGGGTTTCGACGTCAACACATTCTCGGCCGGTGGGACAATCTTCAACATCCACCACATCGCCATCTACATCTGGGATGGTGGAAAGCACTCCGGTCAAGTACGAGGACCTGGCTGACAAGCTCAAGAAGAAGCATAACAAGGTCAAGGCGGTCCTCGGAACCGAACTCGTCGGCTCCTCGTGGAAGACCCGTTCGCACGGCATCAAGCTCGACGGAGACACACGCCCGTTGCCTGATGTCAACACGGTCGATCTCAGCCACTCCATAAGAGAACCAGGGTTCTCTTTCGATGCCAATATGGCAGGGTTCGTGATTCGCCATGACGCGGACAAAGCAGAGCAGCCGCTCTCGTAGCAAAGATAAAGAGGAGGCCGTTCCACGTGACCGGCCCCAAGACGACGATGAACGGTACCTGGCCGAGGAGGAGGTGAGAAACATACGGCATCCACGCCCATTATCCGAGCATCTCCTCAGCAAATATGAACAGCCATACGACCGACGTCGCCGCTACGACGACGACGATGAAGGATATCGTCGGTCTAATGCAAACAAGGGGTACCGTCAGCGTGACGGAGGCAACGACGGGTACGAACGTCGCGCCAGAGGGAGGTCTAAGGAGCCGGACAACATGGATAGGCACTGGACTGCCCCTTCTTCGACACTGCTGGATTCCGGAATGAGCCGATTACCAACGATCGGCAATTGCCCAGAATGTAAACAAAAGAAGAAGGGTACAGCTAAGGTGTCCGTGTTCGAGCGTCTAGGGCCTCTCCCGCCTTGGAGCAAGCATGCTGAGTCCGTTCAGATGGAAGATCGCGAGGAACTAGAGGACGATGATGAAGAGGATAAGTATCATCGGCCAAGATGGTGTCCCGATGGGCTCAGCCACTCCCAAAAACGAAGGGTTCAGCGACTACGTGCGTTGGAAGAAGCCAAAGGTTATATCTGCACACGTTGAGGAAGGCACGGCCTGACCTGGCCGCCAAAATTCAGCGAACCCTGGATGAAGAAGGTCGGCCACAAAGAAAAGAGTGGCGCCCTAAGCAAAGGAAAGCCGATGATGAAACATCGGCTGGCACAAACATGGTCTTCATCCTTCCTGCGGAATTTAGCGCTCCAAGGTTATATGAAGCACCTGTGGCACAATTGGACTGCGGCCCCCGGCCGGTCATCTTCGAGAAGCCACGAGAAAAGAGTTACAGGCATCTGAAGGCCCTATACTTGCGAGGTTACATCAATGGGCAGCTTGTCAATAAGATATTGGTGGACACCGGAGCGGCAGTCAACATTATGCCATACTCCATGCTACGTCGGTTGGGACGCTCCAGCTCGGATTTGATCAAAACCAATGTAACACGAGCGATTTCAACGGCCAAGCATCTGACGCGCAAGGTGTTCTGAACGTGGATCCGACCGTAGGAAGGAAGACCGTCCCTACGACGTTCTTTATTGTCGACAAAAAGCACCTATGCTGTATCGTTAGGGAGGGATTGGATCCATGCCAACTGTTGCATCCCATCCACGATGCACCAATGCCTAATACAGTGGGATGGAGATGAAGTGGAGGTCGTCCACGCCGATGATTCAGCCGAGATTTCAACAGCCGGCATGGGCATTTGGGAGACATCAGGTCAAGAACCACTCTCGGGCATCAAGTTGGACGACTGCGAACGCATCGATGTGACAAAGAACGGGGTAAGGCTGGTTCTATCCACCGGACTGACCGTATAACGAGAACAACATCGATGGACAAATGTGGTGAGGCTGATCCTTGTTATCGGCCTCAAAAATTTGTGGAGGAACATTACAAAACCTTCACTGAGCAAGCAGCGTGGAGGCCGATTCCAGCAATCGGCCAAGAGTATCCTCACCATCCACTCTACTTGGGATCGACGTTTGACCCAACAGGGACTACCTAAAGAGCCGATACCATCAATTCTTTTGACAGAATCGGCTCGGGGGGCACCTAGATGGATAGAACACGAGGATACAGAGTGTGAAGCAGATACATAAGTAAAGTGGGGGCCGATAAAAAAAAATATGAAAATTTTTGAGCACAGCCGATGCGCAGACATCGACTTAAGGATACGAAAAGCCGATGCATGACCATCGACTCAAGGAATACAACTGTTGCAAATGGAAGCCCAGGGCCACTTTAGTTGGCAGGTTCGGTAGGGTGAGCAGGAACATCAGTGTTGGCATCCAGGGCCACTTTTGGTTCATTAGAGCCACTAGTAGTTTGCAAGACGAAGGACCGCAGCCCCGGCCAGCAACAAGAACAACGTGAACATGCTGATCGGGCTAGGATCATGAGAACAGCCAATGATCAACCAATTGGCTGCGGAACTCTCATCAGGGCAACGATCAGCCAATGATCAGGGCGACAATTTCAGCAACACTCTCGTCAAAAAGCTCCCGCATTGAACCAAAGAAGCTCGGGGGGGCAACTCACCCTGAAGGTTCGCTGCTCTTAAAAGCCGATCTGGTTAGAATCGGTTGGTTGCTGCATTACGACTTGGGGACTCACAAGAGAGTTGGAGAGCCACTACATTTGGGGGCCTCTTAGTTCAAGGGGGAGGGTGATCTTTCTAAGCCTTGTTTGGTTGCATCGGCTCTTTGGGTAGAAGTTTGTTCTGCTACATTGATGAAAGCTGAAGAAGCTCGGGGGGCAGCTTGCCCTGGAATATCCCTACCATGAGAAGCCGATTTCGTTGGAATCGGCTGGTTCTGCGGTATAACGTGGAAACCGATGCTGACGTATCTGGTTGGTTCATTACTACTCTCGCCTTGACTGAGGCTCGGGGGGCAGCTCGCCCTGAAGGGTTTTCGTTCTGAGGAGCCAATCTTGTTGGAATTGGCTGTATTACAGTTTGGTTAAAGGTGGCGGATTCTTGCAGAATAGAACCGCTAATTCGAAGAGATAGCCGTCATAATTGACAGGCTTTGGACCAGTTTGTTGCTGCAAAGAACAGGGCGTCGCAAGGAAAGTCGTAAGCGGTCAAGATTTGCAGCAGTGGTCCTAAAATTCTCCTGAAAGCGTTGACTCTGGAGTCTTGCCGATTTAAGCTAACATTAAGCTCAGGGGGTTTGGATCTCTGAGGTTTAAGGTTTGCGCGACTACGGTTTGGTCCTGTTCGACGGGAATCTTGGGTCTGAATTGATCTATCTCGAAATTTCTCATAAGAGTCCGGTGCGTTGCCATCGGCTCATGGAGCGTGGGTCAGGATAGCAGTCGGCAAAGCTAGATGAGGAAGAACTGGCTAAATTAGCATGCAAGGAATCGGCAAGATCAGATTAAGGAGAGTTCTTCATTGATGGCCAGATTCTTACATAAAGAGCTAAAATTGCTCTCAAAAGGAGTTGCTAGGGGATACAGTGCCCTATCTACTACTGCCGATCCTAGTCTAAGGATCCCATCTATGGGCCATTGCTGCCCTCATCGTCGCCGTCATCACCGCTGTCGGCGCTGCTCCCTGCCGCCTTGCTTCCAGCCGGTCGCCGGCGGGGCCTTCGTTGTCTTCATCCTCCTCGTCGGGCGTCGTCGTCGCTGTCGAAGTCGCTAAGGTTCCCGGCCAGGGGCAAAATCGCTTGGCCGGGGGCTCGTCGGAGGAGCTGTTCTCCTCCTCCTCCTCCTCCTCGGAGGTGGTGAAGTCCGCCCAGGAAAGGCGATCGTCGTCGCTCTCCTCCTCCGGATCCCCGTCAGCAGGAGGAGGGGGTCACTCTCTCGGTCGGGATTTGTCATCCTCTGACCATACAGAGAAGTCGTGGTCCTCTTGGTCCCACGCCGTTGGGGCAAGAATGTCGTACGCCGCCAGCGTACCCCACTCAGGCGTCGACTCTCGGATGGGAGAGGACACATAGGAAGGATCCGATGAGGAGGAAGACGAAGAAGACGAAGGCATGGTGGCAGAGGAGGGTTTTTTGAAGGCTAGTGCGAAGGAGATGAGGAAGAGAACTGTTTGATGCGGTTAAATAAAGGGGATATCTTGGAAGATTTAATGTTCAAACAGTTTCCGAGGACGTGGTGCCGAAACTGTCAAATCGTGCAGAGGGGTTGGGAAGGCAAGTTGTCATGATGAAGGACTCTGCGACGGTTCTGCTCTGCCACGACATGACCCGACGAGAGAAAGCATAATGATTTTGGAAATGTCATTTCCAAAACCAGGGGGGCATGTGTTATCACCAGAATTTGACCAAGTCAGGGTGGGCCGCGATCAAGATGGATTTGAAGATATACATATAGAAGAGATATGAGAATCGGCCTTGTGTACCAAGTTTGGGCTAAATGGCCCGTGTATCTGTAACATATTAGGATACGTGTCGTGTGAAGGTTATAGTTTGGCCCGTGCACGGTTTGGTGCACGCCCACATTAGAAAGTCCGCTGGACTATAAATATGTATCTAGGGTTTATGGAATAAACAACAACCAACGTTCAACACAAACCAATCTCGGCGCATCGCCAACCCCTTCGTCTCGAGGGTTTCTCCGGTAAGCACCATGCTGCCTAGATCGCATCTTGCGATCTAGGCAGCACGAGCCTGCCTACGTTGTTCATGCGTTGCTCGTGCTGAAGCCTTTTTGATGGCGAGCAACGTAGTTATCATAGATGTGTTAGGGTTAGCATTGTTCTTAGTATCATATGTTGTCGTAGTGCAACCCTTGCGCATCTAGCCGTCCTTGTACCTCATCACGGGTGCAGGGCGGCACCCCGCTTGATCGTTATTTAGTAGATCTGATCCGTTACGGTTGCTCCTTGATTCATCAAGGATTAGTTTAACATCCGCAATAGTTAGGCCCAAAGGGTTGGAGGATCCGGGCGCGTAGGGTGTAGTTTGCTGGCCCTAGACAGATGTTCCGAGGATCAACCTCGTGTTGGTTTTTAGGCCTTGTCTAGGATTGGCTTACGATCACCGTGCGCGAGTGCGAGGCCCAATCGTGAGTAGGATGATCCGATTATGCGGTGAAAACCCTAAATCGTCGTGGATCTCATATGCTTTATCTTGATCAAGCAGGACCACCATATATTCGGCCACCTTGGACGAATCATGGGTGGATCGGCTCCATGAGCCGATTCACAGGATAACCTAGAGCCGATCGAGGCTCGTATTTAACGTGTACGTGTGTGCCCTGCAGAAACTAAGCGAGGCATCATCCACACCTTCCTGACCAGGTATAGGTCGTGGCACGCCTTGCAATTTGCATCGGCGCGCGACCGGGAGGCTTTGCGGGCCGTCGCTCAGGGACTGGGGCCGCAGCCCTAGTTGTTCCCGGCTCTACGGTGTTGACCAGTCACTGCCCGCCGGTGGGTTTCTGACGTCAACAGGCCCATGCGTATCAGTCCTCTCGACAATGATGACGGTGCTGCCTTGGCCTTGGACCGGAAGGCGACAACCCTGGACGAGGGGGGTGTCGTGGATGCCAACCTCGGCCGTACTGATTTTCCTCATCCTCTGCACGTGTCTCATCTTCTGGTGATGGAGTCTGAAATACGTATCGAGATTTCAGATTTGGGGGAATCAAACTTCCATTTCTCATAATACCACCTCCAAAGAACTCTTCAAGTATCCCTGTAACATCATCGCGGGGTTGCAACTGCATTTACACGTGTTGGGGCAGAGTTGAAAAGAATGCTTTGTTGATCCTCTACGGTGGACTTTCATATACTTGGCTCGTACGTGGATTTCTCACTTATTATTAAGTGCATCAATTTGACAAAATCCATGAATTTTGGATTTTTCAGCTTTCTCATTCAAATGCCGTTGTATCTTTTCAGATCATTGCTTGTTCATTTGGTATCGTGCATTTACGATCTGCACTCTGTCTGCAAAGTATGACAGTGTTCGGGTCCAAGTTTCAGAAATCGGGGTTGTGATAGGGAGGTCCTGCACACCTTTCAGCATACCATTGTACACCTCTGACATGTTGCTAGTCATTATGCCGTACCGAGCCCCCATGTCATGAGCTTGCACCCACTTACTTAAATCAGGGCAATTCTCATTAATCCATGTACTCAAATTTAATCTAGTCCTCCGGTCCCTCCGGTCTTCTCTCAGTGGCGAGCAACACGCTCGATTTCTTTATTAATTCCAGCCCAAATAGCATTCATCTTCGTTGATGTCTTCTGCATGCACATTCTCTTGAATAGCTTGAACCAATCCTTGTTCTTGAACTTTGAGTAAAAATTGGCTGCCATGTGCTTCATGCACCACCTTGTCTCTAGGTATGGCCACCCCAAGTTAGTGTCTGATGAATGCTTTATTATTTCGAGAGCGCTCAAAAGGCTTGTGTTGCAATCTAATATGATGCAAACATCGCGCCGATCTCTCACGACTCCCATCTTCAAGCAGCTGAGTACGAGGCTTTACGACATGGACTACACATCGCAAAGGAGATCGGAATCAAGCACATCATATGCTGCGGAGACTCTGACCTGGTGGCACAGCAAGTACCCGGAACCTGGAACGCCATGAATTCCGTCATGGCGGCCTACAAAGATGAAATTGACGAGATAGCCAAGTGCTTCCTCGGATACGATGTCAAGTACGTCAGAAGAGATGACAATACATCGAAAGATATGGTATCCAAGCTCGGATCCGGCCGGAAGCTAGTTCCACCCGGACTTTCCCCTGGAGCATTTGAGGATACCCTTGCTAAAGGGCACTAACGCGGAAAACACAGACGTGGTAGTATCTCTGGAAAAAGAGGTGATGGTTAATTATCACTCTGGCATGGACCAAGCCTTACCTAGATTACCTCATTGATCAGAAGCCGCCGGAGAATGAGGTTCTCGCCCAGCAAATCTTGAGACAAGCAAAGTCCTATTAACATGAAAAATACAAAATTAATATCATTAAATAGATAATGAAATATATATCTACAAAAGATTATATTACTTGATAGATTGTTCTAAAATTTTGGTCAAACTTTACTTGGTTTGACTTTTCAAAAAAGTCTTAAGCTTTGTGATGGAGGTAGTACTACTCTTTAAGCATACATAGTTTGTCTATAATTGAGAACGTCATGCATGTTTGAGACACTATAGCGTACCTTGTAATGAAAAAAAAATTTTGGACGAATTGGATTTTCCATTTTCTTCTAACTAAGACCATTTTATATTTTCTTAGTGTCGGTAATGATTTATTTGTGAATCATTTAGCAAAAATTGAAGGCAAAACCATAGTGGACTCTACACAATATGGTACAAAAATTATAGACCACTTACCCCACACATGTAATTTAGGGATTTCTATTGTCGTGCCCATGGTTCGTTAGTTGTACTATGTTTTCCCAGCTGCTTAACTTTTCCTCACTTTCCCCTCCCTCTAATTTGACACCCCTCGCAGACGCTCGGACGGGAGGGTTGCCATCTGGTTAGAGGCCTTGACCGTTACCGGGGACGGCTAGGGAGTCACGGTGGTTGTGAATTGACCGTTGCTTTTGAATTGTGTTGACTGTTGACCCAATGAGACACGTCAGACTGGCGGTCTCTCACTCACCCAAAGCTTTCCCCTCCGCCTGAGACTGGAGGAGCTCACACACCGCCCCTCCACCGCCAGGCCGTCCTGCCCTCCTACCTTATGGCGTCGTCCGCCACCGAGCCGCCCCGCTCCCACCACCACCCCCGGGAGGCGGAGGGGCTCCACCTCCACTAGATCTACCCCTGTCGCTATAGAGTTTCTACATCCGTCTGGTGTGCCGATTCTGCCCCTCAGCCGCGGAGAAGATTGGGAATCAGAGGGATCTAACGCATGGATTCCATATGGGTAAGCATCGTCTGCCTATGTGAATTAATAGTAGGCAGTTTTTTAGCGCGAATCGTTGTTGCACAACTAACTGCGTTGCTTTTCGAATAGGATTGATCCAACGCTGGCTTTTCGGCTCGTGGTTTGGCTGGAAACTAGCTTTACGCATGATTCTAAATGCAATATGACGGGATTTTACATCCCAGCGGTGGTTGCAACCACCATCTCGTTGAGGGATTTGAAAGATAACATCTGCGCTAAGTACACCTGGGGCCCTCGCGATTCAGTTCATTTCGAATATTTCAACAGCACGGAGCGAAGATTGGTTCCACTAATTTCCGATGAAGATCTGAGAATTCTTTTTTGCTTTGAATGATTCTTGCCGTGTCGGTAAAATTCGTACCCATGTGGACAGGGGCTAGACAACATCTGGTGTTGGGGCATCATCAGGTGGTCGGGCATCATGTCTCTCTACTTTTGCTGCCTCTGCTAATAGTGTGCGCCGCCGCGCTCCTTGTAGGCCCACAGCAGCACCATCTGTCCCTAGTGCTAGTGGTATCCAGATCGTTCCTGCGGTCGATGTGGAGGACGATGCAGAGATTGAGGATCAATCTCCTCAAGATGATGAGGATGAGTTGATGTTTTCTGAATTGGTAGATCGATGCAGTAAACAGGCAATGGAGGATGAATACATGGAACATATTGCACAAGGTGCTAGATTTGATGACACTGATGATGAAGAGAAGGATGAGAACAATGACAGCCTCGTTTTAGCCGATTACTAAGGTGATGACTTGCCAACAATTGAGTGGAACATGGCGGATCCTCAACTTGTAGAAGGCACCATATTGCAAACGATGATGGACTGTCGTAATGCACTTACTACATATTGCATTCTCTCCAAGAATGATTATGAGGTTATTAAAAGTGAGCCATGTAGGTTCACAGTTTAATGCCCATACAAGAGGTGTAGGTGGAGGCTGCATGCATCCACAATGCTCAAAAGCACCTTGGTTCAGGTACTACGCCAACCAGTTGTGTATTTTAGATCAATGTGTAAAATTTGTTAACTGTTACTGACATACCTTATCATTATGGTTCGGATAAAGAAGAACCCGGTCGTCCATACTTGTCCACCTCGAGGGGGAGCGCCAGAGGTGAAATCAAAGGTAGAGAAGACTAGGTGGTTGGCAGATGCAATCATAGATTGGCTGAGAGAAACTCCTTCACTTGGTCCAACAACACTCATAAAAAAGATGGTTGAGAAGTTTGATATACAAATACCTTACATGAGGATGTTCTATGCAAAGGAAATGGCTCTTGACAGGATCAATGGTCCATGGAATGAAAGCTTTCACTTGCTTTACACTTTCAAAGTCGAAGTGGAGATGGCTAATCCAGGCAGTGTTGTAGCGATAGACAAGCATACAGTTCCCTAGAAATTGAAAAGCGGGAGGGTAATGCAGAAGGAATGTTTTAGAAGGGATTTTGTTTGTTTCAAAGCTTGCTGGAAAGGCTTTCTGCACGGTTGCAGGCCTTATTTGGCCGTGGATTGTCAACACCCGGATTTTTAAGTCCAGATGCCTATTATGCCATACATCGCAATCCCACGAAGATTGTTGTTGCGAGACATAACGGTTGAATATCATAGAGTCATCATTTATTACAACACATAATCGTCTTACAACAATAGATCACATGATCCAATATTACACAAATAGTTGATCTAATGATCAACGAACATAAGTAGCGGAAGCGAAGTAGTAGTGGACTATCTATTCCACAGGCCAACGCTTGACGTTAGAAGAACTCCTAGTTATTGTAGACGTCCTGCTGGCCGTCATCTTCATACTGCTGCTCCTCTTCATAGTCTGGCATTTGAATAGCCAGGGACACAGCCATGAGTACTTTAAGTACTCACAAACTAATACTAATGTAAGTACTTACCAATTTTAATCAAGGGGTGCTAAGCTCTAGGTTTATTTGCGTAAAGCAAAGTTTAGTTCATAAACATTTAGTAAAGATGCTACCTTTGCTTAGACTAACTCAAGTGGGAACATTAGTGATGAGGACATCCCATCTATTGATACAACCGCTGTACCTACAGCCACACAAATACAAGGACCAATCACTCGAGCTCGTGCCAAACAACTTAACTATCAGGTACTTTCGTTTCTTGGAACTATTCCTCAAATACATGAGAATATGATGCTGCCTAAATCAGATATGTTTGTTACTCTTAGGAATGATGGACCTAGCATGGATGAGGAGGACAAGCATTGGAGCATGATCACACATGGAGGAGATGGCAGCAAACATGTGAGGATTCAAGTGGACGCCCAAGTGGAGATTTCAGAACATTGAAGCCACCATAATGGAGCAACGATGCTTGGACGAATTCTACAAGTTTTCTCATCATAAAATTCGTCCAAGAGTTATTATTGGTGCTGCGTCACCTTATTTAATGGGCCAGGCCCATGTATTTTCGGATTAGGTATTTTAGGGGATTTTAAGAGGCCATATAAGTGGAGGAAGGCCCATTTAGGGGTGTTTTTGGCCAACCCTAGCTGGTTGGACGAAAATCCCTTGACTTCCCCCATATATATCCCTCTGTAGCCGTCATTAGAACTTGGATTTTGATTAGACTAAAAGTTAGCCATTGCTGCAACTCTCGTGTACTTCTTTTGAGGCCAACGCCCAGAACAAGACCGACTATTCGGAATCCCACCTTTTCAATAAAGCTTTCATCTATATCCGCAATATTCTGATTGCATCCTTAGTTCTTGCTTGTTCTCGATTTCAGGCAGGAATTAAGACCCTCGCTGGTTAGGCTGATCGTGCTCCCGCAAGATCAGTAACTCCCGGAGATTGTCCTAGCGATTGCATTGGCACACGAGCTTTGCACGTGTAGTCGGATCGTCAAGCACGAACTCCACTAACAAATCGATCTATCGTCATCTCATCGAAAGATCGGACACCTTTGCCCTATCAAGTGGTATCAGATTTCAGGTTGCTCGGTGAGATTTTACTGTTTTCCTAGTGTAGATTGCATCTGCCATCATACCCATAAACCACGAAAAAGCCAAAAATACAGTTAGGGTTTAGATCATCTCGTCCCATAAACCCCCTGCCACGCCTTGCATTGTCTTTTCAGTTTTGCATAGTTGAATTTGTGTCTGCATCTTCGTGTCGAGTTGCTGGTCTTAGCGTCTAGTTCCTTTAGAGTTTCGAGTTCTGGTCATATTAGTCACGCCGCCGTCGCCCGCTCGCACCATACGCATCACCGCCATATACAACCACCATATACTTCCGCCACTACCATATACACCCTGCCATATACGCCCTGTCATATACACCCTGCCATATACACCCTGCCATATACACTCTGCCATATACTTCCGTATCCACCATATACCCTGTTTCCTACCGCGACACGGATTGTTGCTGTTTCTCTGCCGTGACAGAGTCCGAGTAGAATTAGGTTTTATTTGTTTTCCCCTCTTAGCTGTTGCCTTCTAATTCCATCTGTGCTGTAGAAAAAAGATTCGTGACTGCTTTGTGGATCAAAAAAGCAAAACTGGAAACGCTTCCGAATTTTCGCCTGGCTTGGTTTTTCACCTTGGCGATCACTTTTCGCCACTGGCCGCGATAAATTTTGCTTTCACTTTCGACAAAAAAAATTTCTGAGGCTATACTGTTTTTAGACCTTGGGGATCAGTTTGAGACACTTGCCATCATAGTGATTTTTCGCCGTTCGCGTCGCCACATCATCGCCACCTCATCGCTGCTCGTTGCTTGTGTGCCGCGCCGTGACCTCGTTTGTGTTCTAGGCTCGCGTCTCTAGTACGGTCTAGCCTAGGACCAGCACAGTACCGTTGTTGAGCATACTTTCAATACTGCATTGCTGTTTTGACAATTGCTGTTTTGCTACCATATTAGCCTTCCTACAGCTCTACATATTGTCTCCACGTGCACTGTGTCGACCCTGGTAATCGCTTTGGCAATCCTTGGAGACGCTGATTCCTGCTGGTTGTTACATCGCCTTCCTCCTGTTTGGTAAGGACTTGTAAGAGCTTTGTATTTTGCTTGACGAATTGCGCGTGAACCACCATATTCCGTAGTTTGTAGGCATATACATTTGTGCTTTTTCTGTACTAACCATGACAGGCACAGAGTCGGCGAACGTTGACCCGGATAAGATGACGAATACAGAGATGCATGCTCACTTCCTCCATCTTTTGGGCGGGCATACAACCGACGTGGATGGGCGCCTCGGTGATGTTGACGCCAAACTCACGACGCGCTGGACAAGATCGATGGCCTCGAGGCAGCTTTCAACTCCAAGCTCGACGCCAAGTTCCAGGAGCTCTTGACTCGGTTGCCACCACCTCGCGTCAACGTGCAACGCCGCGCACGCCGCGTTCCTCGTGCGGATGTTCCTGCGGGTACCGCTCCTGCTGCAGCAGCCGCACATGACGCGCCTTCCGATGAAGGATACGAGGACTATGGAGGGAACGAGGATGAGCAAGTAGATGAGAACATGCTGGATGACGAGGAGGTCCAACAACCTGCACCTGGTCGTCCACGACAACTGAACCGCAACGCTCGCCCACCTCCACGGCCGGTACGTAATGATGATGATCATGTTGCTAAACTTAAATTGAATATTCCGCCATTTGAGGGTAGATATAATCCTGATGCATATCTTACTTGGGAATTGGAAGTAGAACAACGCTTTGCATGTTTACGATATCCTGATCATTTGCGTGTTAGTGCTGCTACTTGTGAGTTCACAGATTTTGCATCTATTTGGTGGTCTGAGCATTGTAGAGTACACCATGCTAATATTCCTACTACTTGGGTTGGTTTAAAACTTGCTATGCGTACTCGCTTTGTTCCTCCACATTATCAACGTGATTTGCTAAAGAAATTGTCTCGCTTAGAACAAGGAAAAAATTCTGTAGAAGACTATTATCAAGAATTGCAAACTGGCATGATTCGCTGTGGTATTGTAGAGGATAATGAGGCTATGCTTGCACGTTTCTTTGGTGGTTTGAATAAAGAGATTCAGCATATTTTAGATTATAAGGAGTACAACACTATTACTCGCTTGTTTCATCTTGCTTGCAAAGCTGAACGTGAAGTGCAGGATCGTCAACCACCATGGAGAAAAGCTAATGTTTCTGCAGGTCGTACATCGTCATGGACTACGCGACAATCAGCGCCACAATCTCGTGGGGCTACACCAGCACCTTCTACCTCCAAGTACACCGCGCCTGCATCACGAGCACCACCGGCTGCTACTTCACCACCATCTGCTGGTCCTCCTCGGAGTTCATCTTCGATGGCCTCCACGGGGAAGACGCGCGACATACAATGTCGCAAATGTTTGGGTTTTGGACACATAGAGAGAGAATGCAGAACCAAGCGTGTGATGTTGGTGCGTGAAGATGGCGAATATGATTCTGCAAGTGACTTTGATGAAGATACATTGGCCCTTATTGCTGCACGTGATGGTGCTAATTCTGATTCTGAGAGAGAGATGGAGGTAATGGAAGCTGACACTGCTGATCAGTACAGGAGCTTAGTTGCACAACGTGTGTTGAGCGTGCAATTGAGCAAAGCTGAGCATGATCAACGCCACAATCTGTTCCAAACAAGAGGCGTTGTCAAAGAGCGAGCTATAAGGATCATCATTGATGGAGGGAGCTGCAATAATCTGGCTAGCGTTGACATGGTGGAGAAGCTTTCTCTTCCTACAAGACAGCGCACACATCCATATTACATTCAATGGTTTGAGAGCTCTCGGAAGCTCAAGGTAACAAGAACTACACGTGTGCATTTTACTATTGGTACATATTCTGATTTTGTGGATTGTGATGTTGTACCTATGCAAGCTTGTTCTTTGTTACTTGGTAGACCTTGGCAATTTGATAGAGAATCTGTTCATAATGGTAAAACTAATCAGTATTCTCTTATGCATGATGGAAAGAAAATTGGTCTCAAACCTATGACTCCTGAACAAATACTAAAAGATGATCTTGCTAGAGCTAGTCGAGTAAAAAACGAGGAGAAACTTAAGAGTGAGAATCAGATTGTTGCTGCAGATTTTGTGCCACATAAGACTAATACTAAATCTGATTCAAACCATGCTACTGAAATTCGTTTGAAAAATCCTTGTTTGCTTGCTAGCAAATCTGATATTGCTGAACTTGATGTGAACACTACTCAATGCTATGCTATTATTTGCCAAGAAGTTCTGTTTTCATTTGAGGATATGCCTCCTTCTTTGCCACCTGCGGTTGCTAACCTTTTGCAGGAGTTCATTGATGTGTTCCCACAAGATGTACCACCTGGACTACCACCTATCCGTGGGATAGAACACCAGATTGACTTGATTCCAGGTGCTTCGCTGCCCAACCGTGCGCCATATCGTACCAATCCTGAAGAGACCAAAGAGATTCAGCGACAAATTCAGGTTCTCCAAGATAAAGGTTACATTCGTGAGTCTCTTAGCCCATGTGCTGTTCCTATTATCTTGGTACCTAAGAAGGATGGTTCTTCACGCCTGTGTACTGATTGTAGATCTATTAATAATATTACCATTCGTTACCGTCATCCTATACCTCGTTTAGATGATATGCTTGATGAATTGAGTGGTTCTATTATGTTCTCTAAAGTTGATTTGCGTAGTGGTTACCACCAGATTCGTATGCAATTAGGAGATGAATGGAAAACAGCGTTTAAAACTAAGTTCGGTTTATATGAGTGGTTAGTAATGCCTTTTGGTTTAACTAATGCACCTAGTACTTTCATGAGACTGATGAACGAAGTTTTACGTGCTTTTATTGGACGTTTTGTGGTGGTATACTTTGATGATATTCTGATTTATAGAAAATCTTTGGAGGAACATTTGGATCATTTACGTGCTGTTTTCAATGCTTTACGTGATGCACGTTTGTATGGTAATCTTGAGAAGTGCACCTTTTGCACCAATCGAGTTGCGTTTCTTGGCTATGTGCGCAGGGAATTGAAGTTGATCCAGCCAAGATTGAGGCAATTGAGAATTGGCCACAGCCAAAGACGGTCACACAAGTGAGGAGTTTTCTTGGCCTCGCTGGTTTCTATAGGCGCTTTGTGAAAGATTTTGGATCCATTGCTGCGCCGCTGAATGAGCTTACAAAGAAGGATGTGCCCTTTGTGTGGGGCGATGCACAACAAGACGCCTTCATGATACTGAAAGATAAGTTAACACATGCTCCATTACTCCAACTTCCTGATTTCAATAAGACTTTTGAGCTTGAATGTGATGCTAGTGGAATTGGTTTAGGAGGTGTGTTATTACAAGAGGGCAAACCTGTTGCATATTTTAGTGAGAAATTGAGTGGGCCTAGTCTGAATTATTCTAATTATATGCGCTGGTTCGGACATTACAAACTTGGCAACATTATTTATGGCCTAAAGAATTTGTTATACATTCTGATCATGAATCTTTGAAGCATATTCGTAGTCAAGCTAAGTTGAATCGCCGCCATGCAAAGTGGGTTGAGTTTATTGAGTCTTTTCCTTATGTTATCAAACACAAAAAGGGTAAAGATAATGTTATTGCTGATGCTTTGTCGCGCCGTTATACTATGCTATCTCAACTTGACTTCAAGATTTTTGGATTAGAAACCATAAAGGAACAATACTTGCATGATGCTGATTTTAAAGATGTGTTGCTGAATTGTAAAGATGGTAGAACATGGAACAAATTCGTCCTCAATGATGGATTTGTGTTCCGTGCTAACAAGCTATGCATCCCAGATAGTTCCGTTCGTCTTTTGTTGTTGCAGGAGGCGCATGGAGGAGGATTGATGGGTCACTTTGGTGTGAAGAAGACGGAGGATGTACTTGCTGCACACTTCTTTTGGCCACGTATGCGTCGAGATGTTGAGAGATTTGTGGCACGCTGCACTACATGTCAAAAAGCTAAGTCTCGACTTAATCCACATGGTTTATATATGCCTCTTCCTGTTCCTAGTGTACCTTGGGAGGATATTTCTATGGATTTCGTTTTGGGTTTGCCTCGTACACAGAGGGGAGGGATAGTATCTTTGTTGTTGTGGATAGATTTTCTAAGATGGCACACTTTATTCCATGTCATAAAACTGATGATGCTACACATGTTGCTGATTTGTTCTTTCGTGAAATTGTGCGTTTACATGGTGTGCCAAATACTATTGTTTCTGATCGTGATACTAAATTTCTTAGCCACTTTTGGAGATGTTTATGGGCTAAGTTGGGGACTAAATTGCTGTTTAGTACTACATGTCATCCCCAAACTGATGGACAAACTGAAGTAGTAAATAGAACATTGTCTACTATGCTGCGGGCTGTTTTGAAGAAGAACTTAAAATTGTGGGAAGAGTGTTTACCTCATATTGAATTTGCCTACAATCGTTCGCTGCATTCTACCACTAAGATGTGCCCTTTTGAGATTGTGTATGGTTTTGTTCCACGTGCACCTATTGATTTATTGCCTTTACCATCTTCGGTGCAAAATGATTTGGATGCTACACAACGTGCTGAATTGATATTAAAATTGCATGAGACTACTAAAGACAACATAGCACGCATGAATGCTAAGTATAAAATTGCTGGGGATAGAGGAAGAAAGCATATTGTGTTCGATGTTGGTGATCTTGTTTGGTTGCATTTGCGCAAAGACCGTTTTCCTGCATTGCGCAAGTCTAAGTTAATGCCCCGTGCCGCTGGTCCTTTTAAGGTGTTAGAGAAAATAAATGATAATGCATATAAACTTGAGCTTCCTGCAGAATTGGGTCCGGTAAGTCCTACATTTAACATTGCAGATTTGAAGCCTTACTTTGGTGAAGAAGATGAGCTTGCGTCGAGGACGACTTCAATTCAAGAAGGGGGCATGATGAGGACATCCCATCTATTGATACAACCGCTGTACCTACAGCCACACAAATACAAGGACCAATCACTCGAGCTCGTGCCAAACAACTTAACTATCAGGTACTTTCGTTTCTTGGAACTATTCCTCAAATACATGAGAATATGATGCTGCCTAAATCAGATATGTTTGTTACTCTTAGGAATGATGGACCTAGCATGGATGAGGAGGACAAGCATTGGAGCATGATCACACATGGAGGAGATGGCAGCAAACATGTGAGGATTCAAGTGGACGCCCAAGTGGAGATTTCAGAACATTGAAGCCACCATAATGGAGCAACGATGCTTGGACGAATTCTACAAGTTTTCTCATCATAAAATTCGTCCAAGAGTTATTATTGGTGCTGCGTCACCTTATTTAATGGGCCAGGCCCATGTATTTTCGGATTAGGTATTTTAGGGGATTTTAAGAGGCCATATAAGTGGAGGAAGGCCCATTTAGGGGTGTTTTTGGCCAACCCTAGCTGGTTGGACGAAAATCCCTTGACTTCCCCCATATATATCCCTCTGTAGCCGTCATTAGAACTTGGATTTTGATTAGACTAAAAGTTAGCCATTGCTGCAACTCTCGTGTACTTCTTTTGAGGCCAACGCCCAGAACAAGACCGACTATTCGGAATCCCACCTTTTCAATAAAGCTTTCATCTATATCCGCAATATTCTGATTGCATCCTTAGTTCTTGCTTGTTCTCGATTTCAGGCAGGAATTAAGACCCTGGTCAGGCTGATCGTGCTCCCGCAAGATCAGTAACTCCCGGAGATTGTCCTAGCGATTGCATTGGCGCACGAGCTTTGCACGTGTAGTCGGATTGTCAAGCATGAACTCCACCAACAAATCGATCTATCGTCATCTCATCGAAAGATCGGACACCTTTGCCCTATCAATTAGTGTCATTCCCACAACTCAGTTGTGATTCAAATTCAAGTCACCATTCAATTCACCATTCCTTTTTAATAAAAGTTCTGACAACGGAACAGTATGGCATTTCCAATCGTCCGTAACCGTGGACACGGCTATTCGAATAGGTTTAACACTCTGAAGAGGTTGTACTCTTGTGCCACAACTTTTGATTACATCCGTCAGGGATAACCCTGAATCATCGTAACTCAGTACGCGGATCATCAACCCTAACCTTTCACTTATATATCCTAGTATAGGCACCTCTCCCCATGAGCTTGGCCTCCCGGTGAACACAAACTGTCAACCCGGGAACTGCACAGGGCTTGGGTCGTACATTCACCTCATATTCACATCAGTTCACTTTCAACGGAGGCACCCTCGGCATAACCCCTATGATGCTTGTTTAGAGGGAATCCATACTAAACTACATAAGCTTCTAGTTAAGCCCTACCCATAATCAGGTATTGTGGGGGTACTTGTATAATTGGAAGGGTATCGCATCCAAACCCAATCATCAGTTTTCACAAAAATTCACCAAGTCATTCATGTCACATTCACCTTCAAAATCTTTCAAAGTCATTTCATTTCACATGTTCCCATCTAGAGTAGTCAATTTTATTTACTTAGCAATAGCAACTAGTCATGAGGGGTGCTATCTAGCTTTGTTTGCTTAGGCTAAATTTGATGCTCTTGTTCTTATTCTAGACCAAGTGAATCATGAATCAAAAGGTAAACTTTATAATACAATAAGTAAAATAATTGTAAGGTAAAAACATGGGATAGGATCATTAAACATAAAGTAAATATGTAATGGTGCCTTGCTCTTGTGGAGCTTTGCATTAGGGTGGCTTGCAAGAATATTAGCTTGCCTTGAGTGGGGTAGTGATCAAAGTTCCATTCCTCCTCCTGAGAGTAGCCCTCCTCCTCCTGGTACTCCTCGGTACTAGCGTCTATACACGAATACGAGGTGTACAATCACCACATAAACTTAATATGCTAGATTAAACACACCAAAGGTTCACACAAGCCTAGGCTAGCATCACATCCTTATTAGCATGGTGATTGACTTAATGTTTATTTTAAGAAAAATAATTTCCTCTCATTACAAATATTGATTAGTATTTCTATTTATTTCTTTGGAGAAATAATTTCCTCTCATTGAATCTTATTAAGATTTAATCTCCTCAAATAATAACAAGGTATGAATATATGTTGACCAAGGTCAACACTTCATGGTTATTATTTGGAGTATGATTTAAATGAGGTGCTACACCTCATGCATTTTAATAATAGCATGGTAATGATTTAATATCACTAAGTAATAACATATGAGGTTCATTAGACCAAGGTCATTACCTCTTATTGAATTACTTAGGATCAAGATTTAAATAAGAGAGTAACTCTCATACTATTTAAATAATTTAATTGGGATGATTTAAATGAACTAGAAATGGCCACATAGCCATTATTTTGCTCTAGTCCATGATCATATGAAGTACCCATGTCATATTTTTACATAATCATGTAGAGTGTTTGAATATGATTTATGAGATTTGGAATGAATTCAAAATCATTTGTAGTTAATTTTTAATAATTATTTGAAGTTTGAAAAGGCCCTGCCTTGTTATTTTTTCTATTTGAATTCTACCATGAATCTACAAGTGAGACCACTGGGTTGTGTAGATAATTTCACAAGCTTTCCAAATATATAAAATTTGTCAAATTTGGTTCAGTGGATTTTATTCTATTTATATTTGAAAAAGCACCTGCAAAGGAATTTGATTTAGACAGAAAAGCCAAATTTGAATTGTTGGGCCTGGCGGGAAAGCTAGATGGGCTGCATGGGCGAAACACAACTGGGCCAGCCCAGCAGCATGGCTCACACGCGCGGGCCGCCTGACAAGGTGGGCTCCACCTGTAACTGGCTCACTTAACGCGAAACGGTAAGGGCGACGGCGAGATGTTGGATTAGAAAAGGGATCAGCGGCGAGGGTGGGGGGTCGGAGAGCCTACCGGTGCTCCGGCGGTCGACGGCGAGGTGCGCGGCAACGTTGGCGAAGATGACGAGTCGAGTGGTACAGGTGGCGGCGTTCGGGGAAGCTCCAATCGACGACGGCGAGCTGTGAGTACTGGCGGGCTCCGGCTTCGAATTGGGGCTGCTCCGGCGACGATTGGGTGTGGGACTTGGTCGAGGAGAAGCAGAGAAGGGAGGAGAAGCGGTGAGTGTGAAGAGTTGGGGTGCGGGAGGGTGCTATTTATAGAAGGGTGGAGGTGCTGCGGGTGCCCGTGGAGGTCAAGCATGGCGCGGCCTCTCCGGTGCTCGAAAGGCCAAGGCGAGGACAACACTCGATGGGCAACGGCATGGAGATGCTCAACGTGCATCTGGCGCAGCAAAAGCTTGACAGGAGTGATCGGGCGCGTGCAAATCATGCCGCAGTACTGGCGGCCAAACTCCGACGAGGACGATGGCGACGTGGCCTCTACGTGCACTTGAGCTTGTCTATGAGCTAGAGGGTGTGGAGGTGATGCGTGATGCAGAGATAGGGATGCAGGGGAGGACGGAGGCGACGACACGACTCGCCGCTCTGGCGCGTCCAGTACGCGGTGAGCGCTTGTGCTGGCATGTACTGGGCGTGCTGGGAACGCTCTGGCCTGGCCAATGCCAGCCTCGCGTGAGCTCCAGCCGTGCAGCGTGATGATCAGCAAGATCAGGGGTATCTCCAGGACATGGTTAAAGAGAGAGGGGAGGCTCAGAGAAATCAAGTGCATGAGGGACGGCATGTGCACGGCATGGCATTGTTTTGCCCTCTCCTCACTTTAATCATCAACAGCACGTACTGGTGTTGATGCAGGGGAGGTAGAAGAGTAATGATCATCTCTGATCATGCAAGGTTTAGGCTAAAAACTGTTGTGTAAAAGGGTGTGTGTCAATTCCAAATTGTTGCCTGCAAGGTATTCGACACAATGGCCGCATGAAGGTTTCATTTGAATTTTTCAAATCTTTTGGTGGAATGTATTTGAATATTAAATGGAGTAGAGTGATGGTGGTGGTGTGCAATTTGGTGCTGGTTTGCAAGATTTCAAAATTGGGATGATCCACACTTTGTTTGAATGTTGCATCTTGTCTTACTTATAATGGTCAAACTAGGCAAAGTCAACCCTAATGGTCTACACCAAAAATGTTCAACTTGACATGGTCTTGGATGAGGTGAAAATAAGTGAGGGGTTTTGGTTTAAGAATCTTCCAAACCAGGGGTGCAAAGTGGACATGATATTAAAAAGGAGCAAATTGACCATTATCATATGTGAGTAAATGTTGAATTTTCCTTTGATTTGATTCTTGTTTCTTTGATGCAATTGTGTTTGTTATTGATATATTAGTGTTTCACAATCAATGGAACAAGCAATGGTGGCCTTGATTAGAGTTTTGCATATTGAGCTATATGTGTATGTGAGTGATATTTGCAATATTTCATTTCTTTTATTTTTCTCTTTTCTTTATTTCACTCAAATTGAGGTGCTATGATCATGTACTAGGGTTTAAGCTCAATTGATCATCACATAAACAATCATCATGGTAATGGCACACAATAATGCATGATCACTATATGTAGCACTAGATGCATAATAAAAGTTTTTGTTAGTTGTAAATTTTGAGTATTTGACATTCCCATCTCTTTATTTATTATGTTGAAACTTGGGATGTTACAAACCCTTCCCCCTTACAAAAGATCTCGTCCCGAGATCTGGAAGAAAACTAGGTACTAAAGAGATCTGGGTAATCAGTCCTCATGAAGTCTTCTCGTTCCCAAGTGGCTTCTTCTTCGGTATGGTTACTCCATTGGATCTTCAAAAACTTGATACTCCGGGTGCGGGTGGTTCTGAAAAGCTTCTTCTAAGATGCGAATAGGTACTTCGCGATAGGTCAAGTCTGAGTTGATATCCACAGCTCTGTGATCGATGTTTTTGAAAACCTCGGTCTTCTCCGGCACTTCCAAGCATTTCCGAAGTAGTGAGATGTGAAACACATTGTGTACCGCTGACATTTCTTCCGGTAGCTCTAGTTGATACGACACTTCTCCTCGGCGACTCAGGACTTTAAAGGGTCCAACGTAGCGGGGTGCAAGCTTTCCTCTAACCTGGAATCTCTGCATTCCTTTAAGGGGTGATACCTTGAGATACACAAAGTCTCCAATCTCGAAGGTCATCTCTCGGTGTCTTTTGTCGGCGTAGCTCTTCTGTCTTGATTGGGCTGTCTTGAGGTATTCTCGGATCTTGTGCACCTTCTCTTCAGCTTCTCAGAGAATATCTGGTCCAAACACTTGGCTCTCTCCGACTTCCGACCAGTTCATAGGGATACGACACTTCCTTCCGTACAATGCTTCAAAGGGGGCCATTTGCAAGCTGGCTTGATAGCTGTTGTTGTACGAAAACTCTGCCTAGGGCAGGCAATCTTCCCACTTAGATCCGTACTCTAGCACATATGCTCTCAACATATCTTCAAGTATTTGATTGACTCATTTAGTCTGTCCATCGGTCTGCGGGTGATAGGCGGTGCTGAAATTCAGCCGGGTTCCTAGTCCTTCATGTACTTTCTGCCAGAATCTTGAGGTGAATTGAGATCCTCTATCTGACCCGATTGACTTCGGAGTTCCGTGCAGGGTGACTATTCTTGAGATATACAACTCAGCTAGCTTGGGTCCTTGGTAGGTGGTCTTGACGGGGATGAAATGGGCGACCTTGGTCAATCTATCGACCACTACCCAGATAGAATCATTTCCTTTACTAGATTTTGGTAGTCCGGTGATGAAGTCCATTCCTACTGAATCCCACTTCCACTCGGGAATCTGTAGTGGTTGTAGCAGTCCTGCGGGTCGTTGATGTTCCGCCTTGACTCTTTGACAGATATCACACTTGGCGATGTAGCTTCCGATCTCTCGTTTCATTCCATGCCACCAAAATTGTTCCTTCAAGTCTGGTACATCTTGGTCCCTCCTGGATGAATGGAGTAAAGGGTGTCATGGGCCTCCTTCAGGATAACTTGCTTTAACTCAGAATCTGATGGCCAACATAAGCGTCCGTTGTACCAAAGCACTCCTTCTTCATCTTTGGTGAATCCCGGTGCCTTTCCTGCAGCTATTTGGCTCTTGATTCCGTCAATGCTAGCATTTCCCTTCTGTGCTTCTTTGATTTGGCTATTCAAGGTAGGCTGAAGCTCTATGCTTGCGAGGTATCCTTCGCTAACTAGCTCCAGTCTAAACTGTTCAAATTCCTGATACAAGCTAGGTTGCTCGTCTGCGATCATGGAGTTCAGCTGACACGGCTGTCGACTCAAAGCATCCGCTACCACATTGGCCTTGCCGGGGTGATAGTGAATCTCTAGATCATAATCCTTGATTAACTCGATCCATCTTCTTTGTCTCATATTCAGCTCCTTCTGGGTGAAGATATACTTCAAACTCTTGTGATCCGAATAGATCTCGCATCGATTACCCATGAGGTAATGACGCCAAACTTTCAAGGCTAACACAACTGCTGCAAGTTCTAAGTCATGGGTTGGATAATTCTGCTCATGTTGCTTCAGTTGCCTTGATAGATATGATATCACCTTTCCTCCTTGCATCAGCACACATCCAAGACCAATCTTGGAGGCGTCACAGTACACGTCAAATGGTTTGGTGATATCCGGCATGATCAATATTGGGGCTGTGGTCAACCTTGCCTTGAGCTTCTGGAAACTATCTCCACATTTGTCGGTCCAATCAAACTTCTTGTCCTTCTTCAACAGTTGAGTCATTGGTGTTGCTATGCTCGAGAATCCTTCAACGAATCAGCGGTAGTATCCGGCTAATCCAAGAAATGCAGGGACTTCAGTCTGAGTGGTTGGGGCTTGCCATTCTGCAACGGTCTTGATCTTTGCGGGGTCCACGGCAATTCCTCCTGCAGACAAGATGTTTCCCAGGAATCCTACTTCCTTCAACCAAAACTCGCACTTGCTGAACTTGGCGTACAACTTGTGCTGCCTAAGGGTTTCTAGGATGATCTCCAGGTGTTGCTCATGTTCTTCCTCGGACTTGGAGTAGATTAGGATGTCATCGATGAAGACAACGACAAATTTGTCCAAGAAGTTCATGAAGATCTTGTTCATGAGGTTCATGAAGTAAGCAGGGGCATTGGTCAATCCAAATGACATGACGTTGTACTCATACAACCCATATCTGGTGGTGAAAGCAGTCTTGGGAATATCTGTTGCACGGATCTTCAGCTGATGATAACCAGTCCTAAGATGAATCTTAGAGAACACGGTGGCACCGGTCAACTGGTCAAACAGGTCTTCTATCTTTGGCAAGGGGTACTTGTTCTTAATGGTGACATCGTTAAGCTTACGGTAATCCGTACATAAACGAGTGGCACCGTCCTTTTTATCCACAAACAAAACTGGCGATCTCCAGGGTGACGCACTTGGTTGGATCAAACCTTTTTCTAGCATGTCATCCAGTTGCTTCTCCAGTTCCACTAATTCTGCCGGGTTCATGTTGTAAGCTCTCTGGGCTATGGGTCCTGTTCCGAGGATTAACTCAATGATAAACTCGATATCCCGATCTGGGGGCATACCGGGTAGATCATCAGGAAACACATCAAGGTATCTACAGATGACCCTGATCTGATCCAAGGTGGGCTTGGCTAAACTCTGGTTACACGTAAACTTCCTGGGAAGCCTTTCAGATATGTGCTCTACTAACACTCTGGTGCTACTAGTCATGGTGATGGCCTTCTTGGCACAATCAATCAGTCCATGATGCTTGGACATCCAATCCATACCCAGTACTACTTCCAAACCCTTTGTTCCCAGAACAATCAAATTTGCATAAAAATCTATTTCATGTATTCTGATAGGCACATCTTTGAAAAAATTTCTAGCTTTTGTAGTTGAACCGGGTGAACTATCATGACATGCTTCAAACCGATGGGTTGAATCTTACTAGTGCATGCAAAATCCTCGTAACAAATGAATGCGATGCTCCAGAATCAAACAACACTCTTGCAGTACTGAATTAACAGAGAACATACCCAGCACGACATCTGGCGCTTCCTGGGCTTCTTCCGCACTCATGTGAAAGAGGCGGCCTCTACGGTTGTTGGGGTTGTTGGGGGTGAACTTCTTGCCGGTGGAGACACGGCGTTGCTGCTGAGCAGGTGCAGCGGTGTTGGCGGCAATCTTGGCTAATCTTTTGGGGCACTCATAGCAAGTGATGGTGGCCTTGTCCTTGGGGGCGACGGGAACAGCGTTGCTCCCAGTCCTTGGAGCAGTGTTGGTGTTGTTGTTATTGTTGGCGGGGGCTCTTATCAGAGCGCGGTTGAAGTTGTTGTTGTGGTGGACATAGGAGTTGTTGTTGTTGTTGTGGTGGTGGTGGCCTCCTGGCCTGGGGTTTCCTCCACTCCGGTTCTGAAAACCGGGGCGTGACATCTGTGTTGGTGGCTTGTTGTTTCTGGGGGCAAACCCTCCGCTTGAGCTGGGGCGATACCTCGGGTATTGCTGGGCCCACTGGTGCATCATGCGGCGCTTGCGGTTCTCGTTGGCTTGGTTCAGTTTTCCCTCCATCTGGTTGGCGGAGTCAACTAGGGCTTCGAGGTCAGCAAAAGGAATGTTGACCAGCACGGTCTGCATCTCATCATGCAGTCCGTTCAGGAATCTCTCCTTCCTCTTCTCGGTGGTGTCAGTCTCATCCGGGGCGTACCTTGACAAGGTGAGAAACCTGTCGCGGTATTCCACCACGGTCATTCTGCCCTGCTTGAGTTCGAACTCGTCCCTCATCTTCTTAATCAGACCCCGGGGCACGTGGTATTTGCTGAACTTGAGCTTGAAGTCTGCCCAAGTCATCATTTTCCCCGCATTCAATGCGCGGGCACTCGTCCACCACGCACGTGCAGGTCCTGCCAAATAGTGCATAGCAAACAGCACCTTATCATTGGCTTCCACTCCGGCCACTTCAAGATTGTTCTCCATTGTCTGGAGCCAATCGCAGCATCAAGGGGTTCCTCTATCTTGCTAAACACCGGTGGATTGGTGTTCTGAAAGTTCTTCAGCTTTGATCCCGGATGATCATGGTTTCCGTGGCCTTGGTTGTTCTGAGCGATCTGCTGCAGTGCAGCGATATTGGCTTGCCTTTCAGCTCGTTCAGCCTCTCTGTCTGCCATCATTATCTGCAGCATTTGCATCATCGCATCTTGATTGGTGCTGCGAGTTGGAGGGGCCATCTGAACATGGAGATAGATCATGAGACGAGAGGGAACTTTCTATGGCTTATTTTGGGTAAAGTTCAAAAGTTTAAAACTTGAGTTCTTGACATGATGAAGTTAAACATACTTTTATTTTATTCAAGGAACACACATTACAAACTAACACACCGGAGGATTTGAAGAACCCTTCCACCGTTCTATGATACAAGGGACCGATACCACTCACACCTACTCAGGGTGCTCATGTGAACTACTCCTCATCAATAGTGATCGGGAAGGAATCATCCATCCCGGCTTCCAGGTGCTCATGGCCATCCTCATAGGGGGGGAAAGCCAGATCTTCATCATCATCCTCCTCGTAGTCATTGTCGTTGCTCACATAGGAGTAGCCATCTCCCTGGATGTCTTCTCCTTCTCCTTAGCCCTCCAGGTCCTTGAGCTGGTCCTCCTGGGTCTTGATGGTCTCCTTCAGGGAGGCTATCTTGGCGCGGAGGCGAGAGATGGTGTAGTCCTTCTTCGCGTTCTCACGGCGAAGAGTCTTGCGCTCCTTGGCAATGATCTTGATGGTCTCAGCCTGCTGATCCATCTGGAGGTGGGTGTGGTTGGCGTAGGCGCGGGAGTTATCGAGCTGCATGTAGGTCTCGCACAGCATGTAGTCAGTGTGGTCCACATGGTGCTTCAACTCCGGGTGAGGTGAAAGATCCATCGGTGCTCCCATGGAGTCATGCCCTGGCCAGGTGGAAGAAGCGAGTTCCCTGAATTCGGGGCAGCTCCCGCCCACACAGACGGGCAAGTGCTTCCTTCATGGCGCGAGCGAGTCCGTCCGCCCAGTTGTTCTCTCTTAAGGAGAACTGGATCCTATCGGTCATGGGTGGCTCCAGCTTCCCGCGTAGGTCAGCGATGATGACCCACTGCAGTTGTCCTCCGGGCTGGTCGTTGGCTTGACCCCCGAAGAACTCCGGGAACATGGATACCTCCGTCAGGTCCTGCTCGAAAACCAGGCCTCCTCCATTGCCTAGCTGGTAGATCTGGGTCTGGGTGAACTGCTCCATCTGTAGAGGAATTGGATGAGTAAGTTAGAGAAGTGCAAGTGTTCACAATTTTAATTAGCTTGTAAGGAAGAGCATGAACTTATTGTTTTTGCAAAAGATCTCAAAGGTAAGAGTGTGACTATGTTTTCATAACTATTCACTTCATTGATTTCGAAACTAAGTGATTCTGACGTCCATTCTAACTAGGGTCTCCTAAGGTCAAACAATGGCTCTGATACCAACTTGTCAACACCCGGATTTTTAATTCCAGATGCCTATTATGCCATACATTGCAATCCCAGGAAGATTGTTGTTGCGAGACATAACAGTTGAATATCATAGAGTCATCATTTATTACAACACATAATCGTCTTACAACAATAGATCACATGATCCAATATTACACAAATAGTTGATCTAATGATCAACGAACATAAGTAGCGGAAGCGAAGTAGTAGTGGACTATCTATTCCACAGGCCAACGCTTGACGTTAGAAGAACTCCTAGTTATTGTAGACGTCCTGCTGGCCGTCATCTTCGTTTCATAGTCTGGCATTTGAATAGCCAGGGACACAGCCATGAGTACTTTAAGTACTCGCAAACTAATACTAATGTAAGTACTTATCAATATTAATCAAGGGGTGCTAAGCTCTAGGTTTATTTGCGTAAAGCCAAGTTTAGTTCATAAACATTTAGTAAAGATGCTACCTTTGCTTAGACTAACTCAAGTGGGAACATTAGTGTCATTCCCACAACTCAGTTGTGATTCAAATTCAAGTCACCATTCAATTCACCATTCCTTTTTAAGAAAAGTTCTGACAACGGAACAGTATGGCCTTTCCAATCGTCCGTAACCGTGGACACGGCTATTCGAATAGGTTTAACACTCTGCAGAGGTTGTACTCTTGTGCCACAACTTTTGATTACATCCGTCGAGGATAACCCCGAATCATCGTAACTCAGTACGCGGATCATCAACCCTAACCTTTCACTTATATATCCTAGTATAGGCACCTCTCCCCATGAGCTTGGCCTCCCAGTGAACACAAACGTCAACCCGGAACTGCACAGGCTTGGGTCGTACATTCACCTCATATTCACATCAGTTCACTTTCAACGGAGGCACCCTCGGCATAACCCCTATGATGCTTGTTTAGAGGGAATCCATACTAAACTACATAAGCTTCTAGTTAAGCCCTACCCATAATCAGGTATTGTGGGGGTACTTGTATAATTGGAAGGGTATCGCATCCAAACCCAATCATCAGTTTTCACAAAAATTCACCAAGTCATTCATGTCACATTCACCTTCAAAATCTTTCAAAGTCATTTCATTTCACATGTTCCCATCTAGAGTAGTCAATTTTATTTACTTAGCAATAGCAACTAGTCATGAGGGGTGCTATCTAGCTTTGTTTGCTTAGGCTAAATTTGATGCTCTTGTTCTTATTCTAGACCAAGTGAATCATGAATCAAAAGGTAAACTTTAAAATACAATAAGTAAAATAATTGTAAGGTAAAAACATGGGATAGGATCATTAAACATAAAGTAAATATGTAATGGTGCCTTGCTCTTGTGGAGCTTTGCATTAGGGTGGCTTGCAAGAATATTAGCTTGCCTTGAGTGGGGTAGTGATCAAAGTTCCATTCCTCCTCCTGAGAGTAGCCCTCCTCCTCCTGGTACTCCTCGGTACTAGCGTCTATACACGAATACGAGGTGTACAATCACCACACAAACTTAATATGCTAGATTAAACACACCAAAGGTTCACACAAGCCTAGGCTAGCATCACATACTTATTAGCATGGTGATTGACTTAATGTTTATTTTAAGAAAAATAATTTCCCCTCATTACAAATATTGATTAGTATTTCTATTTATTTCTTTGGAGAAATAATTTCCTCTCATTGAATCTTATTAAGATTTAATCTCCTCAAATAATAACAAGGTATGAATATATGTTGACCAAGGTCAACACTTCATGGTTATTATTTGGAGTATGATTTAAATGAGGTGCTACACCTCATGCATTTTAATAATAGCATGGTAATTATTTAATATCACTAAGTAATAACATATGAGGTTCATTAGACCAAGGTCATTACCTCTTATTGAATTACTTAGGATCAAGATTTAAATGAGAGAGTAACTCTCATACTATTTAAATAATTTAATTGGGATGATTTAAATGAACTAGAAATGGCCACATAACCATTATTTTGCTCTAGTCCATGATCATATGAAATACCCATGTCATATTTTTACATAATCATGTAGAGTGTTTGAATTATGATTTATGAGAGTTGGAATGAATTCAAAATCAGTTGTAGTTAATTTTTAATAATTATTTGAAGTTTGAAAAGGCCCTGCCGTGTTATTTTTGCTATTTGAATTCTACAATGAATCTACAAGTGAGACCATTGTGGTTGTGTAGATAATTTCACAAGCTTTCCAAATATATAAAATTTGTCAAATTTGGTTCAGTGGATTTTATTCTATTTATATTTGAAAAAGCGTCTGCAAAGGAATTTGATTTAAACAGAAAAGCCAAATTTGAATTGTTGGGCCTGGCGGGAAAGCTAGATGGGCTGCATGGGCGAAAAACAACTGGGCCAGCCCAGCAGCGTGGCTCACACGCGCGGGCCGCCTGACAAGGTGGCCTCCACCTGTCACTGGCTCACTTAACGCGAAACGGTAAGGGCGACGGTGAGACGTTGGATTAGAAAAGGGATCAACGGCGCACGAGCATTGTCGTCTTCGACGAGATGCCGTGGCTCTGGCGGCAAGGGTGGGGGGTCGGAGAGCCTACCGGTGCTCCGGATGTCGATGGCGAGGTGCGCGGCGACGTTGGCGAAGACGACGAGTCGACTGGTACAGGTGGCGGCGTTCGGGGAAGCTCCAATCGACGACAGTGAGCTGTGAGTACTGGCGGGCTCCGGCTTCGAATTGGGGTTGCTCCGGCGATGATTGGGTGTGGGACTTGGTCGAGGAGAAGCAGAGAAGGGAGGAGAAGCGGTGAGTGTGAAGAGTTGGGGTGCAGGAGTGTGCTATTTATAGAAGGGTGGAGGTGTTGCGGGTGCCCGTGGAGGTCAAGCATGGCGCGGCGTCTCCGGTGCTCGAAAGGCCAAGGCGAGGACGGCACTCGAAGGGCAACGACATGGCGATGCTCAACTTGCCTCTGGCGCAGCAAAAGCTTGACAGGAGTGATCGGGCGCGTGCAAATCATGCCGCGGTACTGGCGGCCAAACTCTGACGAGGACGACGGCGATGTGGCCTCTGCGTGCACTTGAGCTTGTCTATGAGCTAGAGGGTGTGGAGGTGATGCGTGATGCAGAGATAGGGATGCAGGGGAGGATGGAGGCGACGGCACGACTCGCCGCTCTCGCGCGTCCAGTATGCGGTGAGCGCGCGTGCTGGCATGTACTGGGCGTGCTGGGCACGCTCTGGCCTGGCCAATGCCAGCCTCGCGTGAGCTCCAGCCGTGCAGCGTGATGATCAGCAAGATCAGGGGTATCTCCAGGACATGGTTAAAGAGAGAGGGGAGGCTCAGAGAGATCAAGTGCATGAGGGCCGGCATGTGCACGGCATGGCATTGTTTTGCCCTCTCCTCACTTTAATCATCAACAGCATGTACTGGTGTTGATGCAGGGGAGGTAGAGGAGTAATGATCATCTATGATCATGCAAGGTTTAGGCTAAAAACTGTTGTGTAAAAGGGTGTGTGTCAATTCCAAATTGTTGCCTGCAAGGTATTCGACACAATGGCCGCATGAAGGTTTTATTTGAATTTTTCAAATCTTTTTGGTGGAATGTATTTGAATATTAAATGGAGTAGAGTGATGGTGGTGGTGTGCAATTTGGTGCTGGTTTGCAAGATTTCAAAATTGGGATGATCTACACTTTGTTTGAATGTTGCATCTTGTCTTATTTATAATGGTCAAACTAGGCAGAGTCAACCCTAATGGTCAACACCAAAAATGTTCAACTTGACATGGTCTTGGATGAGGTGAAAAGAAGTGAGGGGTTTTGGTTTAAGAATCTTCCAAACCAGGGGTGCAAAATGGACATGATATTAAAAAGGAGCAAATTGACCATTATCATATGTGAGTAAATTTTGAATTTTCCTTTGATTTGATTCTTGTTTCTTTGATGCAATTGTGTTTGTTATTGATATATTAGTGTTTCACAATCAATGGTGGCCTTTATTAGAGTTTCGCATATTGAGCTATATGTGTATGTGAGTGATATTTGCAATATTTCATTTCTTTTCTTTATTTCACTCAAATTGAGGTGCTATGATCATGTACTAGGGTTTAAGCTCAATTGATCATCACATAAACAATCATCATGGTAATGGCACACAATAATGCATGATCACTATATGTAGCACTAGATGCATAATAAAAGTTTTTGTTAGTTGTAAAATTTGAGTATTTGACATTCCCATCTCTTTATTTATTATGTTGAAACTTGGGATGTTACATGGATGCAATAGCTCTTCATGGCAGGTTTAAAGGACAGCTAGTTGCTACTACTGCAGTTGATGGACACAATTGGATGTTTCCTGTTGCTTATGGAGTTTTGGAGGTTGAGTCAGAGGAAACTTGGACTTGGATTCTGCAGAATTTGTGAAACCTTATAGGTCATCCACCAGGACTTGCTATCCACACAGACGCTTGCAAAGGTTTGGAGAGTCCAGTAGAAGCAGTATTCCCTGGAGTGGAGCATAGGAATGTATGCGACACTTGGTACAAATTTTACAAAGAAATTCAAGGGTACAATTTTTACTGACAACCTATGGCCAGCTTCATACACATTCATCATTAGGAAGCATCTGTTTCATTTGCATGTGTTGTATAAACAAAAACCTGGGGTGAAGGAGTACTTGGATGAACGTCATGGTAGGGTGTGGTCAAGAAGCCAATTCAATGAAATTTGCAAGATAGACTATGTAACAAGTAACCTTGCAGAGAGTTTCAATTCAAAGGTGAAGTCATTGAAAGGGCTTATGCTGTGGCAAATATTTGATAAGATTAGGCAGATGATCATGATAAAGATCGATCTGCGTCAAAGAATTGCATCCACAAAATATGTTGGCCATCTCATGCTCCCATCTTTGATTAGGTCTTTGCATGCCAGGGCAAAACAATTGAAGATGAAATGCATCAGAAAAGGAATGGAGGCTGATGTAACCTACACTGACAGTAAAAACAGGCAGTGGAGGTATCCAATGAGTTTGGTTGATAGGACATGCCATTGTAGGCGATGGCAGATCTGTGGGATACCCTGCATACACGCATTGTTTTCCATGAGTGCTATAGGGGGTGCAGAAGGTAAACTTGATCAGTATGTGTCAGAGTATTTCTCTGTTGCCAAATTTAGGGCTGCATATGCTATGAATGTTCCTACCTTGTTGGGATGAAAGTGATCCAGGCTTCAACCTGTACTCTCCAGTTTTGACTAGACCGGCAGGTAGGCTGAGGAAGAATGGGATCAGAGCTAGTGCAGAGGGTGGTGCACCGATTCGAAAACTTAAGTGCGAACATTGTGGAATCCCTGGACACATTCCTAGGCTTTGTAAAAATCCAGTTGACCCAGCTTTTGGAATGGAAGATCAGGCGGGAGCAGCAAATGCAGAGGAGAATGAAGCAACAATTCAACATGAGGAGATGGAAGCAGCAATTCAACATGAGGAGATTGAAGCAGAAATTCAACCGATGGAGATTGAAGCAGCAATTCAACATGAGGATATTGAAGCAGCAATTCAACCGATGGATCGAGAGCAGCTTGAACTGATGGATCAAGAGCTGCTTGAACCGATGGATCAAGAGCAGAGGGAACAGATGGATCGAGAGCTTCTTGAACCGATGGATGAGAGCAGAGGGAACAGATGGATCGAGTGTCCGTTGAAGAAATGATGCGCCAGATGAGTGAACAGGTGGAAGATCAGATTGTAGAAGAAAGGGAAGAAAATGCATTAGAAGAAAGAGCACAAGCTTTGTATGATATGGTTGTCTCGGTCTTGGCACAACCCGAAGAGAAGAAGAAGAACAAGAAAGAGGGCAAAAGGAAGGTAGACACCGGTAATATCCCTGGTAGGGTTACCCGGAGTAAGGTGGTGGCCCCAGCGAGTCACACCAGGAGCAGGAGAAAGATTTTATTTTGAACAATTAATTTGAATTTGTATGAAAAATTTGTATTGGGGATCCCTTTGTATTGGTCATGCACCTCAAATAATGTATGTGTTAAGCCACATTTATCATTTTCTAAGTGACTAAACTCAAAAAATATAGTTTTGGGTTTAGTTTAATTCAAAATAATTCAAAACATGGTGGAACCTTCCCATGGAGTCTTGTTACGTTACCTACAACCAAGAGAAATAATAATGGAAATGGAAATATAGAGATATGATGTTTTTATGCCAAAAGCTTCAAAACCACTTCCTAGTCCATGAGCTACTAGCTATGAAGATGTAGGGCTTTCTACTCAAAACACGTCCCAAATACCCACTATGCTTACAAACTTTGTCCAAATGAGTACAAATTCGTCACACTTGTGTATCTTTGAATTGCAAACAATATCACGTCGGCCAAAATGTACTATATTGTTGAAATAACACAATCTAACAATTTTTATGCCAAAAGCTTCAATTTCCCTTGCTCCCTTTATTATTTGGGTGCCCCTGTTTTACTTAATTTTACTCAGTTTTCCCACTCCGGGTCCACTTGTTTTACTCAGTCCTACTCACTTTTTCCCCTCTTAGTTCTACTCAGTTTTCTTCACTTGTACTCACTGGCTGATCTCTGATTGGTCGAGATGTATGTCACACGGATCTTGGTTGGTTGATAGCTCAAAGTACGCTTGCACCGTTTGCTCATTTATGATCGGACAGCCTGTCTATCTCTCTCTACCACGATGGATGCATACAGAGAGAAGAGCAGAGCACATACCTAGCAACCCTGGCAGTCGCATATTCCAGTCGCATCTTCCTCTCTCCTATTTCCTCTCTTACTCCGGCAGTGTGCGGCGGCGCGGATCTAAGAGTGCCGGTGAGGATCTAACCCTCAGAAATAGTTGAAATGTCTCTCTCTGTCTCACTTTCGTTTCTCTTCTCAGATCTGTTGATGATGAAGAAAAACAAGACGGTGGCTGTGCCGACAGTGGTCATCGATGCCAAGATCATTGAAGTCATCGCCTACAACATCGCTTCAATGGCGCAGATCCAGCCATGTCTCACTTCCGTTCCCCTCCTCAGATCCATTCCTGATGAAGGACACCAAGACGGCGGCCGTGCCGATAGTGGTCATCGATGCCAAGATCATTGAAGCCATCGCCTACAACATCGCTTCGATGGCCCAGATCCAGACTTCAATGTCGGAGCCTGTTGATGTCTCACTTCTGGTGCCGAGAATGCGAATCGATGCCAAGACGATTGAAGCCATCGTCTACAACCACGCTGCGAAGCCGCTGATCCAGCCCTCCTCAGATTCGTCACTGATGAAGTACACCAAGACGGCGGTGGTGCCAAGAGTGGTTGCGAAGCCGAAGGCCAACCCTCCTCCATGTCCGAGTTTGCGGATGGCGCAGATGACCACCCCTCAGCCGCCCGTCGTCCCGACCCTTCTTCCCATCGCTGAACGGCCGTGTTCGACGCCGCAAATTGGGATAAATTATGATAAATTTGTATTTTTCAATTTCAAATTGGGATAAAATTGTTCGAACTACTACCTCCGTCTCAAAGAAAGCTTCTCCACTTTCTCGATGTGTCCATGTACATCCGTATGTATGATTTGAATTCTATCCCAACTTGATTGGGAAGATTGATATGTATTTGATCCGAGAGGCTGGTACACGCTTTCACTTTTGGGATCCCTTCACTTTTATAAGATGTTCATGCATGCTAAAATTATCACGCGCATTACTTAGCACAACTAGGAAATTGTACGCCAAAATACATTGGTTAGAGCCACACCAAAATAAAGTGGTTAGAGCCATCTACTGAATAACAATTCTATACTATCTAAATCGTCTACCACAACCACATAACTGCTAGGACAGGGATGGCACCTAATAAAACTTCCCAGATGAATCTACTTTTCTCCTCTCCCATCACTTGAAGTTCATGTTCTAGATTTTCTACCACTTGATCAAATACGGCAAGATCTGTCTCAACTCTCAACTTCTCCTTGCGAATAAGCTCTGAATTCTTCTTTTCTTCCTCCACAGTACGCTTCAGCTCGAATATCATCAGGTTTTAACGGGCCAATTCATCACCTAAATTGGCCACCTTCTCCTCCAAATCCATCCTCTAGCTACACCACTGGGTTGATTCATCTTGGTATGCAATGTACCATGGATCATCAGCTTGCCTGGTTAACTGTAACAATAATGGAAAAAAGAACAACTGAAATCACTCCAACAGGCCATGGCGGCACTTCAAATTCAACGGTAGTACAGAGAGCTGAAGCTAGATACCTGCACTTCCGACGAGGTAGGAGAAGTAGAACGTGGCCACGACATGATCGAATCCCCACCCTCGCCGGTGTACCCGCTACGACCAGACATTGAGGACTATTTCGCACCTGCAAACTCCAATAAATTACGGGAACCGAATCGATTAGGGGCGGGGGAGGTAGAAGTGGAGGTCTTACCAAGCTATACTACCAATTGGTGCGCGGAACAAATCCCGGTCGTCGTGGGCGGCGGATCTGCTTGCGGCGGACTTTCCTGCGGTGGGTACAATGCGTGCGGACGAAACAAGTGCTGGAGCTGTGGTTGACGTGCAGCGCCGCAGTCCGTCTGACGCTGTCGGGGGACAGAGCCGGCGGCGTGATGAGGCGCCGGCGATGGGTGCTCCGTCCGAGGGTGGGGAACGAGCTGCCAGCGGTTCTCCGATGACTAATGAGATACACAACACTAGGTTCCATCCATGTTTAGCATAAGATTCACTTTAGATTAAGCTGCGAAATTAGTCCCTGTTGGGTCTAGCTTAAGAAAAATTAATTGGCGAACTTGTTGCTTCTCTCTAACTAAAAGCAAGGATATATGCCTTTTCACTAAGGGCGACCCCAGCGGTCATTGGCTGAGGCGGCCCCACAAAGCGGCTCTATACGATTTTATCTAAATAAATAGACGACCCCATCGGTCATTGGCTGCGGAGGCCCCACAAAGCGGCAATATATGATTTTCTCTAAATAAATAGACGACCCCACTGGTCATTGGCTGCGGCAGCCCCACAGAACGGCAATATATGTCTTTTCCTGAAAAATAGATGACCCCACTAGTCATTGGCTGCGGCAGCCCTATAGAGCGGCCCCTTTCGTCATTGGCAGCACCGCGTATACAATCAGGAAATAAAACGGCCCACACTTCAGCGATAGATGGATGGCTGCTCCAACGTGTCTCCTGACCCTATCCGTCAGCACGGGACGGTCAGGGAGGAGCTGCCCCTGTGCAGCCCCACCCGGTCAGACTAACGGTCAAGACCTCTGACCTGACGGCTACCGGCCGTTCCAGCACTTGTGAGTGTTTCAAACTAGAGGGAGGGGAAAACTGAGGAAAGGTTAAGCGGCTGGGGAAAACTAAGCAGAACTAAGGACCCGAGGGCACGAAAAAAGGAAGCCCTATTATTTATTACTCTCTCTGGTTCATATTAGTGGACTCTAAAATGGATGTATCTAGACATATTTTAGTTCTACATACATCCATATTGAAGTCAATTAATATGAATTGGAGGGGGTACATTTTTAAAAAAATATTCTTACTTTGTACTAAAAAATTATATACGGAAGTTATCGTCGATCTCATTAGATCAGGTGTAACTAACTAAAAAATCAAAAAATGAAACCTTCACAAGTTGTCATCGTCATATGTGACCTACCATCTATGAAAAACTACAAATATCATTTAAGATTAGGGAAGTGCATGCACTATTTTGGGTAGAAGGTGTTTTATTATGTACTACCTCCATTCGAGATTATAAGACCACCATGTGTCCATGATTGTCAGTTTGACCAACATACCATGAATTATATATACAACACACAAATTAGATCATTTTAAAGTAGAACGTCTAAACTTTTTAAGATATATATTTGTAATATAAACCGTGTATTATGTTGGTCAAACTGACAATCTAGGAACACGTGCTAGCCTATTAATGTCTCACAGATTGATGAAGTAAGCGGGAATGGTGTGCGTTGATTAGTCGAGAGGTATGTCACGCGGATCGGTCCTCTACCCAGAGCTATCACTACAAAAGCTCGCAATTCCATAACGATTTTAGTTCATCGGCGAATGACCAAAAACCGTCACAGAGACATGATCCCGATGGTTTGGAAGACCATGGCGAACCTTGCGTCACAGGTGGCCCAGATGATTGTTAGGGAAGTGCATCACAGATCCATGACGGCAGTGCCCAAACCCGAAGCCCACTGCCATCTTGCGGGAAGCTCATGACCAAGCTTCGTGCACGTGAACTAGTAAACGACAGACGCGTGGCCCAATGAAATAGAAGAATGTGTCGTTTCTAAGAGTTGTCACGCGGACCAATAAAAATTTGCAAAGCTGCAACATGCCACCGTACATGATGTCCATACGGGTTTTGACACGTGTACAGTCATGGATGTTCCGCAACGTGACATGTGGCGCATGAGGAAGTAGGCACGCGGCACACCACAAAATGGTCATTTATAGCCCTCAGTCCAATTTGGCTATGATTTCCATGGCCCATATTACGGCCTTAATTGCGGCCCATCATGTTGTCGATCATCATTGGACCGTCTACAGGCCGCCAAGAAAGGCCTATCCTTATTCTTTTTTTGGGCCCATTATAATATCATGTGGCCACTTACAATGAGGCCCAAAAAAGGATTCGAGTGTTTACGGGTCCAAATTTGGGCTTGTAAAGGCTAGTGGCCTGCCAGACATATTGCGCCCGTTAAGGCCTAGATAAAGTACTGGGCTAAATTTGATTCAATGCATCCCACACCAGACCAGTGGGCTTTACTTGGCACCGTTACGGCCTAGTAGGTAATATCATCAAAACGAAAAATTACAAATGACATAATACATGACATAATTACAAGTATAATTATAGGAAAGTAATTTAATCATAAAGCACCATTTTCACTGTCTAAAAACTGCTGATGATGGTTTACAATGGCAGCGCCAGTCCGCACATTTGAATAACAGTTATCTGGCACAAGTGAGAAATAAAAGTTCAATTCTTGACCATGACACCACAAGATCAACACATTTCTGAGTTAGAATCTCTAGCTTTGCTCCTGTATAATTTTAGGCAACGTATCAATTGTTCCTTCCATGTCTACCCGCTTTTTTCTGCTTGTTGTACCTGGCTGGTCAGGTCAACCATTTGATCATGCTCGTTCTTAACAATATCTTGCAGCTTTGCACTACCCCTCTTCTCTCTCTCTCTCCAGTTCCGCGGTCAGGTTCCTTATTTTCGATGCAGAAGGAATAATAAGTCCCACATTTTGAAGAAAGCCAGGTTTTGCTGTATTTTTTGAGAGGACCTCTGATAAAACCTGGATCTTAGTCTTGCGTCCTTCATCTGTCGTAGGTATAGTTAGCCGATTTTCCATATCAGCCTTTATTTGCAATGAAGCAAACAGGTTACCACATACAGCAAGATACAACAACTTAAAAAAGGTTACCCTATGAAAGCTGACTTACGATTGCATCTTTTACAGCGGTGGAGAAGTCATTTTTCTGCCTGAAGTGGCATTCCTTGAATATATCCAGAGGAGTGGGTTCTTTACCTTTATACTTGTCTCCCTGAAATCAAACACATACGTGAAGCTAGCTTAATGGTTCTATGGGGATCTGGTCACAAAGTTTCATATAATCCTTGTTTCTCATGTGGATAACTATCAAGAGTAGTACACTGCAAAGCATCAAGCCAACATACATATTTGCACGGAAGCAATGATGCGAACGAAAGTTCACACAAATAGCTACCAATTAAAACAAGAATTTCGTTTAATGGAAACATGTCCATCACAATATCAAACCAAGAACTCGATACACTAACAGAGAAAGGTCATATAAATGAGCACATGCACTGAGCGAATTAAAAAAAAAAGGCCACCGAACTATAAACATCCATCACTTCTTACCAAATTTTGCAAGTGCACTTCGTAGCTTCACGACCCAGTTGATTGATGGTATTGAACCTTAGAACGATTTTTTTGTTGGCAGCACATATCTTCTGCAAGAATTGTAGAATTAGTAAATGTGCACATTACAATGTACAAGGCAAAAACTTTGAGTTCAGAAAGGAAGTGACAACCGTTTCGGGATGCCTCCGGTTGTCTACTAGCGCCTTCCACTCATCATTATTGATCGATGGAACTAGACTTTCTTTTGGCACGTCATTTGGATCTATGTCAAATTACTTCTTTTTAAGGAGGTACCTACATTGCGGAAGGCCTTTCTGAAGAAGGTTTGTACAATGCTTTTTCACTGGTGAGAATTTTATGTCCATCTTACCACTTTCCTAGTGACATGAAAGAGCATGGATAAATGAATGACAGACTTCCAAAATTTGCATCTTCATATAAAGATTACAGGCGGTGAAAAGGTCGTACTTATTGCAAGTTTAGTGTAATAGTTACAGAGAAGCCCAGCATCCCCATTGTACTTACTCCAATGCGAACGAATAGGCACGAATTTCCTGACTGCCTTGTTGCATTCAGTCGCAATGTTTGCAGCAATTTGAGCTGACATCGGCCTGGTCTTCCCTTTTGGAATGATGGCAAGAAGTGTGGCATCCGGAGATTCCAACAACCTGCTGGGTTCTTTTCCCACGTTCTCTACAATTTCTAGAATATCATCTCCTTCAACGTCTGGATCAACATATAAAATACCACTATTTAGTATATCACAGTGTAAAGGTGTTACACCTGGAGGAAACAAACAAATAAATACATGAAACATGCCTTGAGCCACATTGTCAACCTGAGTTGAACTACCAGAGACTTCAATATCAATAAGGATATGTGCACTAGAATCATTAATTGTGCTACAGCCTAGAAAGAAGAAGTCAGCACAAGGTCATTGTGCAGCTAACCAAAATGCAAGTAAGCAATTGGTATTAGAACTTACCTAGAGCAAAAGAGTGTTATCGACGCAAGGATTGTCGAGGGGATTACCCCCGGTAGGTCAAGGGTATAGCAAAAGTGCCTAAATCAAATGATTAGAAACCGGTTTACATAGGTAATTCGGATAAGTCTAATATTCATCGAAGATAAGAGCAACCGGATTAAAGGTTGCCAAGGTTGTATGGTCCGGTATACCAGCAGGGGTATACCCGAACAAGAGATACCGGCATGAACTACGCCGGATATATCAATGTTAAGCCAAAGTCTCAGGAAGGACAAGAGGCGAAGCTCCAACTTAACTCGGATAAGACTGTAGTGGGATCTGGCATAGAGGCAACGGCCATATATCTGTCCCAGGGTCAAAGATCCGGTAATATCGCTATAGGACATTGAGGATGTCGAGGGTACTCCCCGGCAATGCCCTCCGTAAGGGGCTTAGGGTAGATGGAATCCTGTAGGCTGACACGAGACATCGGTTATCAAACAAGCGGGGAGAGTGATTTACCCAGGTTCGGGCCCTCTATGAGGTAAAACCCTTACGTCCTGCTTGTCTGATCTTTATTGCTGAAAATATCGGTTACAATGGGGTGCCGAAGGTTTCGACTATGAACTCGTCGAGAGACTAAGTTCTACGGTGACCTAGCTCTAGACTCACTATGGTTATGGCTATTAAGATTGTGTCCCTTGACAGCCCCTCTCCTGGCCCTTATATTGGGAGCTAGGTCTCGAGAGGTCTGTCCGGGCACGACTAGGTTACAAAGAGCCCTGAGTCTAAACTTTCCTTGTATTCTTCGTCTTCTTGCCTTGTCTTTCAAGAATCCTTCTTCTGAACCGACGTAGCGGCCCACCTGGTCGTTGGGTGACTTCATGGGCCCCCAGCCATGCCGTAAGAGGTAGTACAATACTAGTTACCCGAAGGGTAATGCCCACATCAGTAGCCCCCGAGTGACTGGCCGAAGATACTTCGCGCAGGGACTAAAAACATGTCTTCTATCGAACGTTCGCCTTAGTCGACAAATCTTGACTTCCTTGTAATAGCAGCATCTTCTTTATCGGGTGCGCGTTCAGCGCTCCTGATGGGAGAAGCCCCCGAGTCTAGGCACAGATGCTTGCAACCGTGTGTAGACTCAAGTTGTACTACTCGAATGTTTTCTTCTGCCGAAACTTTCTGCGAACTATCATGATCACCCAATATATTTTGCTATATCATGACTTTAATACTTTCAAGCAAGGTTTAGTACGTAAAGGATATCGAGTAATGTTCCCAGCTTTACTGGTTAACTGCCGATGGCAAAACAACGTCACCCTACAAAGAATCAAGTCCCCGGGCATGATCCTGGACCTGAAAAAGTATTCGAGTCCAATTTTCATCGGGTGTGCGTTCAGCCCACCTGATGGGAGTAGCCCCCAAGTCTAGGCGCGGATGCTGGCAACCGCGTGTAGACTTTGACTGAGCCACTCGACTGTTTCAGTTTCCTTCCAATGCTTCGTTCTTAGTCGATACTCCTTATGACATCATTGATGACGTAACCACCGCTGTGGCCTGATTGACAGGACATGACCTGACGGACCCACCCTACTTATGCACGGTCAGTTAGGAAATGACTAGTGCTTGTGCATTGACCGATGCGCCTCCTCGATTTCCTCCCGCAGTGGGAGTAATGGGCCGCCAGTTTCATCTTCTTACATGGACACGTGTATAATTGGATCTTCGTCCACCTCCCCACGATCACTAGAGTTACGGCCACGATTCCCCAGCGGTCCTTGCTATAAATAAAGAGCCTTTTCCGTTTTCACTTTTTACGCCTCCACATTACTCATCTTCCTCCTCAGTTCCTTCCTGACATTGCTCCTGCTTCCGAGAACTCAGCCACCATGGGCAAGTAGAAGGGAGCCGCTGGTTCAAGTGCCTCCACGGGCGCGGCCAAGGTTGGCCTCGACTGGTGCGCCTCCACCATCTCCAACCACGAGGTGAACAGGCTGCGTACGCTTGGTTTCATCTCATCTGTCGATTCTGACATCCACCTCCCAGGTTCTTCTTCTCGCCCGAAACCTCCGAAGGGCTTCACCGTTATGTTCGTTGCCTTCTTGTTTCGTGGGCTTTCTCTCCCTGCCCACGAATTTCTTCATTCTCTTCTTTTCTTCTATGGGATCTAGCTCTGGCAGCTGACTCCCAACTCCATTCTCCATCTTTCTATCTTCATTACTTTGTGTGAGGCCTTCCTCGGCATTGACCCCCACTGGGGTTTGTGGAGGAAGATCTTCTACGTCAAACGCCACAATGGCAATGACGGTCCCCCCGTTGTTGGCGGCGTCGCCTTTGTCGTCAGAAAGCAAGTCAACTACTTTGACTATCCAATGAAGGAATCAGTCCAGGGCTAGTGACAGAAGTGGTTCTATCTGCGAGACATCCCAGCACCTGGACGGCGCTCCAACCTTCCTCCATTCGAAGATGTTTCATTAGCTACGCTGAAGAAATGCTGGCGAAACACTTTCACTGCCGAAGAAAGTGCCGTAGCCGACCAACTGTATGAAAAGGTCATGGATCTGAAGAATGCAGAAGGCCTGACGATGTGCGGCACCGAGGTGGTCTTAGTGTTTCTAAAACGTCGGGTGCAACCTCTTATGTCATCAGTTGTGGATGTACACCGGCACAAACGATAAGTCCAGAGTCAACTTAACTGAGTTAACTGATGAAGAACTTCGTGACAAGGTGCGGCGATTGACTCGTCTTAGCCAGAAGGCCAACATTGTTCTAAGTTCGGCTCGCCCTCCTCTTGATCTTAAGCACCTTCCGGCCACGGTAATTTTCCTTGCATTTGCTTCAAGTGTCATTTCTATTTCTGAATCTGAACTCCATATATTTTCCTTTTGTCGACAGGCTTCCTCAATGTTACCCTCCTACACCCGAAAGTGGGGTAGATCCGGAGGACGACAATGATTCAGAGGAGACTAAATATGAGCAGCACGCTCTCGAGGATAGCGAAGTCCAAGGTGACGAAGCCCCCGAGGATGATGCTTGTACTCAGGCCATGCGATGCAGGAAGATCAACGAAGATTTGATAATGACTGTTGAATCGAGTCCTAGCGGACAAGATGATGATGCTAACGTAACTGCGTCGCCTCCTCCAGCTGCAAAGAGTTCGACAGGCCTCTTTGCTGACGAAGATGACCTGGAGCTGTAAGTTTTCACTCCTCCTTTGCATCTATCTTCCTTTAACTTATCTGAAACGTGCTTCTTCTTCCTAGCAGCCCTGATGATGATGATGACGTAGTCCCTCTCGCGAAGAGGGCAAAATTATTTTCTGAAAGATCTGAGAAGTCAGTCGAACCCTTCGACTGCTGAGCTGACGTCACCTCCGAGAACAGTTGTGGCCAAGGTTCATGTGTCAAAATTTAACCCTTCTGCCGGCGCATCCACCCCTTCGACTGCTCGTGATCATGTAAGTATAACATTCGTCTCGATACTCTTCTAGTTTTTGAACCGATGATTGATTTCTAGATTGAGTGCTAACTGAAATTCATTTTCCTTGGAATCTATCATAACTTTCCATCTTCTTTCTTGCAGCCGATTATTGCCACAGTTGACGCTGTGGCAGATTTTGCTGATCAATTTACCCGCCTAGAACCCGAAAATTGTCAGCTTCGTAAGGCCATCAAGACTTCGGCTGATCAAGTGCTGGAAGCCAACAGGCTCACAGCCGATGCTCAGAACGAGAACATTCTGCTGAAGGATGAGCTGAAGAAGCTGAAGAAGAAGATGAAGGACGAGCAAGAAGCCAGACGCGAAGCTGCCATCGCAGCCGATGAAAAAGAAGGCGCTCTTCGAGAGTCCATCACGAACTTGCTGAGTAAGTTTCTTTTCACCCATTGCACGGCATTCTTCTAATACTATCTTCTGGATTGCTTACTCGTAATTTTTCCAGATGCTGACGATATGCCTATCGACCGTGCACGCAAGCTTCGATAGGATTCGATGTCTGATGCCCTTTCGCTTGCCACTGATTCCAATAACCAAGTCCAAGGTCTTTTGCAAAAAACCAAGGGGGCTTTGTCGAAGTTATTCTCGATGATATTCCCAAAGTTGAGCCAAAACAAGACCCTTGGCGAGATGGCGGATGCTTTCTTCATCGAATCTTCTGAAGTTATAGAGGTACTGAAGCGACGCTGCCGTCTCTTCGGGGCGGTTCTTACTTTCCAATTGCTAATGGGGCACGGGCTAGGTTCTGAACTGGAAAAGTTGTCCAAGGCATTGCCCGTAGAGGCTAATGAATGCCTAGTCAGCCTCGAACCTTTCAAGCAATCGGTAGTGATATGCGCTAACCAGCTCCTCAAGTTAGTCGATGAAGAGAAGAGCAAAGCTGCGTCTAAGGCTGCACCTGATTCATCATCGGCTCAACCTTGAAATAACTCTTGCTCCGTTATTGTAATGTCAGATACAATTTAGTCTAGCCTTGTTTTGTACTATCTCTATTGCTAGTATCAACAATCTTTCGGATGTAATATATATGCTCCCGATGGGAGTTTTTATGCATGCTTTCCTGAATTGAGAATTGTGCTGCAGATTCCTTCATCTTCTTCCCGTGCCGAACCATCTCTAAATCCTTCGACTAGCGATGAATCTGATATTGTTCATCGTTTACGTGATCAAATATCTCAGCTGAACAAAGACGTATCCTACCTTCATGCTATGGCGGCATTGGTGAAATGAAAGAGCGAAATTGCTACATCAATTGAACAACATGCTCGGGATTGTCTCCGTGTTGCTACTGAAAGCTTAAGCTGTAAGCAGCCGACCACCTTTTGACTTCTGTCAACTTACGTGCTAAATAATCTTATGCTGATTAACCTTTTCATTTCGGCAGTCGTAGCTTTTGACGAATCAGAAGAGAACAGGCGAATCCATGAAAAGATCGCAGTAAGGACCGATGCTGCTCACCCGAAGCATGAACTGAGGTCCAATCGGTCGAAAGCTGTAGCCATGGCTAAGTTTGAGCATAGAGCGGAAAAGGTGCACTATTATTTTGATAAGTATCACGCTCATCTTTCCATGAGGTAGGACCAAATATTTAATCCTATACTAGGATTTGCACTACTTGATGATTCCTATAGGATTATTTCCTATTGGATATGTTCATATGAATCAAACTACTAGTGTAGGAAATATTCCTATAAGATCTAAATCCAATTATTCTTATACCAATCTAATATGAATCAAAGAAGCCCTAAAGGATTTTCGAAGGAATCATGTACGGAGTATGATTTTTACCCATATGGTTCTTTCCTATAGAGCTCGTTTGGTTCAAAGGATTGAGCCCTAAAAAAATCCTATCGATTGTTTTCTTAGTACTACTCTAGTAAAATCCTATATATAGTATTTCCAGCAAGAGGTTATTAGACCTCTTGAAAAAAAATCCTATAAGTCTATGACAACTATGTTATGCACCCAATCTCTACTGAAACTAGAAGGATACCCCACACATTGAAATGGCAATGTTCTAAGAAATTATATTGTATAATTAAGTGAAATGGTATAATACACATGAAATATGAAATGTTTTTAATTTGTTTTTAAACATACGTGGTTGTTGATCTAGTTACTCCCTAAATATATACCTAATAATAATAAAAAAGGTTTCTCCCTCGGTCGTTCATCCAATTCAAAATTGGCCTAAAAGTTGGTACGAATTACCCACCACTGCCACCCGTAAGTTAAAATCTATACCTAATAAACGTTTTTTTCTTGCCCTCAAAGTTGAGCAAAATTACAACACTGCCACCGCTAAGTTACCGCTTCGCCCCGTTCTGTCTCCAGACCCGCACAAAAAAAAACCCAATGGCTAATAAGTGCACGGTGGCCAGTTTGTCATCCCGAGCCATCGATTTGTGGCCGTCCGATTTCACCTGATCACGCCCACGTCGCGTGTGTCGTTCCGACCGTGTCGGTGGCCCCCACATATCGCACGAGCCACACTCGCGTCCCTCTCGCCTCTTTCATTTCCCGTTCCCCAACCCTGTCGATGAACGCGAGGTGTTGCGCCCGTCTGCCGCCGCGCCGCCGGTGGCTCTCTCCCTGGGGCGATTGGTACAGCGGCTGGAACCACGGCGGCCGCCAGAGCTACGGCGGACGAGCGGGTTGAGGCACAGCGCAAACCCCGAGATCCCGATCTGCGATGGCTCCTGATCTCTCCGTCGTACTGCGGCAGTTGCGGATGGTCCCTGGCCGGGGATGGCTTGGGGAACCAGCAGCTGCTGCTGGTGCTTCCTGCCGGGGGCTCAGGCTCCTCGTCCAGCGGTCGCGGCGGCGACAAGGACAAGTGAGCCTGATCGGTGTTCAGTTTAGTTGGTTTCCAGGTCAGTTCGGTTGATGGTTGGTGGTTGATGCGTGAATTCCTCTGCTTGTTAGTGGGAACTATGTGAGAAATACATGAATATAATTCATACTTTCATATACATTGCCCTCGGTGAATGTTCAGACTAAGTTATCTTGTGTTTAATTCAACAGCCATTGGATGTGATTGAGCCTAAAATATGAATTTGGTGAGTATATACTCCAAACGTGAACAAAATTGAGAAGTGATAATGCAACTGAAACAGTTTTATTAGTGATTTTCCTAGGAGGGCAGGGATAATATAGTACTGTTTTACACTTTTACCTGTTATGATGACGCTGATGAAGTGCTACTGAAATTTATTCAGAACTCACGCACTGTAATTAGAAGCGGAGTTTTTCATTTGACTGAAAGTAATGTCTATGATAAACTTTAGACACTCAACACGGAAGTGGAATAAAGATGAACATACAAATACCACTAGATTAAGAGGTTAACTTTACTGTCCAACCCGTAAGTTTACATGAATAGATGAATTCAGGGGATGTTGTAGTTTCGCAATCGATCCACAGAGACATGCTGAGACTTTGCTAAAGAAGCTAGGTTGTCCTATGAGCTCGGGGTATGTCTGTAAGTAAAACACAAAGAACACAACTATTTAAAGGAATATGGATGTCTCACACATGTTCTAAGTAGCTTACAAACAATGTCCGATGATTACACATAATGTTGTCTCACAAATTATACTTTTTTGCTAAGTTGTGGATGACTATAATACTTTGTTGCCTCACACATCCACTCACATAATGATGATCATCTTTGCTTTTTTAATCAATACTTTATTGCCTCGCATATATAAGTTTTTCTGAAACATAGTTAAGTTGCTTCCCCATGCTATTAACTTTGCTTTTGCAGTAGTTAATTAAGTTCATTTTCGTAGATTTAAGTTGCTTGAAAAATATTGATAAGTTGTTTCTAGCAACATAATTAAGTTGCTTTCCCACAATATTAAGTTTACTTTTGTAGTAGTTGATTAAGTTCATTTACGTAGAGTCGTAGACTGAAGTTGCTTCCCAAGCTATTAACTTTGCTTCTGCAGTAGTTAATTAAGTTGCTCATGTCTTTTAATTAAGTTGCTTCTCCCTTCTCATCAACTCGATTATCCCCGACAACTTAGTTGCTCATGCCTTTTAATTAAGTTGCTTCTCCATTCTCATGAAGTCGATTATCCCTGGCAACTTAGTTGCTCATGCCTTTTAATTAAGTTGCTTCTCCCTCCTTATTAGCTCGATTATCCCCGGCAACTTAGTTGCTCGTACCTTTTAATTAAGTTGCTTCTCCCTTCTCATCAAGTTGATTGTCCCAGGCAACTTAGATGCTCATACCTTTTAAATGCCTTTTAACTAAGTTGCTTCTCCCTTCTCATCAAATTGATTATCCCCGACAATTTAATTGTTCATACCTTTTAATTAAGTTGCTTATCCCATCTCATTATGTTGCTTATCCCCGACAATTTAGTTGCCCACACCTTGTAAGTAAGTTGATTATTCCATCTCATTTAGGTTGCATACTATCCCCTTGCAAGTTGTTTTTTCATGCCTATCCCATAAACAATTAAGTTGCTTTCCCACCTTAGTTAGTTGTTTTTTACCTCTAGATTGTTGCTTGTTATGTGTATTATGGTTCTTGGTTTTTATATCCCACTTGTCCATGACATTTTGAGATGGAGTTGCTCATACATTTCCACTTGTTGAGTTTAGCTTTTCTAAAAAAAAATTCATCCACCCCACCTTGTTAAATTTGGGTTCCTCCTTATAGGGGTTGTCACACGAGGAAGATGACTAAGTGCAACCTAGGTTCACCCGGTGGAGCTACAGGGAAGACGGCAGCACCAAGTGCAGTAGCCGGTCAACAGTTATTTTCCAGGAGGACGCATCACATACTTCTTTTTTCTTGTACCCTTATTTTTTACATGAGGTTGCTGTTAGTGTAACTCACTCTTTTGTTTTCTCATGCCATGAAACATGTGCAGATACCAACAGTAAACATTGGACGCTTTTGTTGCGAGCGGTCATGCACACGGTGCGCATATCTGCACCCACTACTAAACCAAATGCTAGCACAGCAGATATGCATGCAGTCATAGGACATGCCAGTGAAGCATAAAGAATGCCACGAGTGAGGAAGAATGTTTGTTTTCGCTTCCTTTACATGCGTTATCCATGCGCCGAATATCAGCCATTTCCGTCTTCCCTGCTAGGTGTTTTCGTTTCAGTTGCTCGCATTAGTCTGCTGCTACAATAAAATGTGGCAGCCCCATGGTACTGAGTTTCTGTGGGATCACTACGCAAGTTCCTTTCTTGGCTAGAGGGAAATGGAAATACTTTTGTACAACGGGGAAATCAGTTTTGCTTTTTTTTCAAAACAGTAGGCTGGAGACAAAACTGCAACCCCCATAATACTGAGTTGCTCTTGTTCAGATTTTCAACATGTTTTGAAGTTGCTGGGTTGGGGGTATTCACTAGCTCTTGCAAAATAAGGTAGTTGTAAAAGCCCTACAATCTATTACCAAAGTTGTAGCTCCGTCGTAATGAGTTGTTCACACTCCTGCAGTTTTAATGGATTTTTTTACAACCTAATTGCTGCTTAGGGATTCCTAGATGGGAAACTTTTTACAACCTAATTGCTGGTTACGATTCTAGGTTGCTACTCAGATCCTACATAGCAGCTGTTTTGCAGATCCTGCAAGTTAATGGAGATTTTCTTCTACAAAACCTACTTACTGCTTATGGACTTATGGGTCCCTAGGTTGCTGCCCAGGTCCTACAAAGTTTTTTTCACAGATTTCACTCCAGGGGTCTTAGTTCTCCCCTAAAAAACCTAGTTGTTGCTTAAGAATCCCTAGTACTAAGTTAGCTAGCATCATTGTTATTAAGTTGTGTACCATTGTCGTGAAGTTGCCTACCGATTATTGGTTCAAACATATGCTAAGTTGTATTTTCATGCAATATTTATTATTGTCGCGCATGAGTTAAGTTGCTTTTGCAGAAGTAAATTTCCCCTATAAATTTGCTAAGTTGCATACTACGGACAGTCAGTAGACAAGTCGTTGCTTCACATGTGTGCTAAGTTAAGTTTTGCTGACAGATGTACTAAGTTGTATTTTTTTTTTCCAAAGTAAGTTGTTGCTTCACACATGGAGTTTGGCTGTCCGGATCCGTTTTGCAGAGCAAGCACACGATGCCATACCGCCCTCGCGAGAATGCTGCCGTTAAGGTCGGTCGTGTCCCACTTCCTTGATGCCATCAAGCTGAGCCGATCTTGATTAGAGTTATATACGATATGTTGCATTCCTAACGGTGAACCCTCCCGACGCTACCGAGGTTGGTCGTATCCCACTTCCTTAATGCTATAAAGCTGAGCCGGTCTTATACAATAAGTTGCATCACTTAGAATAATGTCGCACTATGACTAGCGGCTAGTAGAGCAAAGTTGATGTCTCAATACAAGTGTTGATGACGGCTGTTGCTAACTGAGTATCTTAGAAATTAAGTTGGTATAAAATATATAAAAAAATAGTGTAACCAACTCTTTGTACGAAATTGCTTCGCTATAATACTAGAGTTGCTTTTCTGCAACAATTGAATTGATTTTTGAAAACAAAAGTTTGTCAAAATATATACAAATGGGATCTAGTTTTGAAGATCTTGTCGCGAGAGGGCCAACGGTGAAAACGGATCGCAATTTCGACAAATGGTTTGAAAGTTATGACTTTTTTAAAAAAAAATCGCTTGACATTAAATGCACGTATAGTCTTTACATGCCAAACTTACATTTTTTAGGGCGAGTGCTTTGGCCGTCGATTTCATTTTTAGATCGATCGGTTTGAGTACTTTCATATAAGGTGCAATGGCTGGTTAGGACTAATCAGCCTCCGTTTGCTGCCTAGATGCGTCCAAAAAAAAACTCCACCAAAGGCGCTGGCTTGGTCAACGCCCGCAACAGTCGTCTCCCCCGGCGGCGCAGGCGCATCCCTCCGCAACCGTCCGTCAATTCCCGCGGCACCGATCAGAATTTGTCCTGCAGGATCTCGATCAGAAAATTTGCCTATCGCTGGCGACTAAATCAAGCACCCGACGGTCAGATTGAGCTCTCTGGCAACCGATCTCCATATCCAGTTGTTGCTAACTTTGAGGCAGGTGCGAGCAATCCCAGGCCGGATCTTGGTGAAGCGAAATCTCCATGCTAGATTGTTAGAGCTCAGATTTTTTTAGCGAGGAAGGACACCACACAGACGATTGCAAACGGTCGCCAGACCGATGAACTCCTTCGACGACTTGTCGGCTCGTCGCCCCTACCGCATCGTCTCGAGGCGCTCCGTTCGATTGAGGTGCGTCAACCGTACGTGTTGCGCCTGCTCCAGTGCGCACCCGACTCCCGCCGAGGCTCCCGGCAGCACTCTTTGCGGTGATTTGTGGAAAACAACATTCTTCACAGCAACCAATCCTTGGAATCCATTAGCTCAAGATCGGGTGCATGCAAATTACTTAATGAATTCTAATTATGTGTTCCAATTTAACAATCGGAATCTGCAGCGTCAAAAGTACACGCAAACCATCTACCACGCCGATTCGAGACAAACTTTGACAAATTAAGCAACCAAATTTAATTATAATAATGTAGGCAAAGGTTTCTCCCCTATTTTTTCGTCCGTTTTTGGTTTACCCTAAAAGTTCTACAAAATTACCCGAGAATGCCACCGTTTAGTGAAAATAACGATTCGTGAGTAAAAAATCCAACCGAACCCTTCTTCCTCCCGGCGCCATACGGGAGAGGTGTGGCCACTGTCGTCGGCGACGCTCCACTGCCCGGCCGGGGTATGCACCGACCAGGGAGAGGTCGTGGAAAACGCCAAGGTTGAGCGATGTGGTCCAGGCGGTAACGGAGCACGGTCCCCGTTGCACACGAGCTGGGGAAGCAAGGCCATGGCGCCATGGAGCACTGGTGGAAAAAACGGCTTCGGTCGCCTGCCGCGGTTCGGTCCGCGACCAAGCAAGCGACTAAAGCCCCCCCCCCCCCAAGGCGCCTCCACGTGGCCGCCATCAGGCCTTAGTCGCGGTTCTCCTGGCCAACCGCGACTAAAGGCCGCCGTAGGTTTAGGGTTTTAGCCCCCCCTAAACCTGGTTTCTTTTTAATTTGTATTGTTTTATTTTCTTTTGTGTTTTATTTTAATTTTGAAGGAGTTTCACATATTCTACGGTACTACATACATAGAACCAAAAAGAATTCAAGAGGAATATACAATATATATTCAATATCGGATGACCATATACAATTTTGAACAAGTTTCCATACATAATTTAGTGCATATAAAGTTCTACGTCCTCTACATAGTGTTCTCCTCTAGGATCGATGACTTCCTCGCGAACCATCCAGCTAGTTCCTCTTGAAGTGGTCGGAAGCGAGCTTCTGGACTAAGCGTCGTCCGGAGGTTATTCCTCTTGATGTTGTTCTCGGACGGCTGCCGCTCAGTGGTGTATCTCCGGATCCTCTCACAAACATAGTATCCACATAGATTGGTCCCCGGTGGCTGAATATCCCCAGTCGCAGTCTTTGCCCTTTTAAAATGTAGCTTTTTTTTGAATTCACCGACCTTTTGATCTACGAACCGTCTCCAAACAGAGAGTTATTAATTAGTTACTTGATATTAGGAAATGATGAACGAAATAGGCCGATCGATATAGAGCGCAAACGAATGAAAGTAATTACTTTTGCATCATTTTTCTCATGTCGGCCCAATGCTTCGGATCCATATTCAGAGAGTCGTGGACGAGAACTGTGGAGTTCTGAATTTGAATTACTAGCAGAATCCAGTGGAACCTGCGGCACGATAGATGCACAGCATGCATAACTCATCGATTAGCCACATACCATGCATGGAGTAAACAAAAGAGAATGTGCTCAAGACAGAAACACTCACCCAAAATGGTAAGGAAATAGAATATCACTTTTGAGTTCCTGTTTTATAAGAAACCGCCACAGGTCATCCTCCACGTCGGCGGGGTGGTGTTCTAACACATATGAATTAACGATTTGTGGGTCAATGAACCCAACATCATGGGTGCGCCTTATTCGCATTTCTCGCTTCTTCATTCTGCTTAATAGCGTACACAACAAGATAGTTAGGACAATATATATATTTATAGTGCAGGCAATGAACGAGATGGGGTAGAAATTAATAAATCACTTACAGAACATAGCAACTGATGATATATTTGTCGAGCTCGCGCAGATTGAACAGCTGGAACAATTCACTCCGATGAATTGTTATATAGTAATGTTTGAAGTGATGCTCGGGTCTAACTTCCGCATAAATATAGTCTTTGGCGTTTTTAAGTTTTATGTAAGCCTTGTACCAATTTAGCAGACCTGTCATTTGTCGAGGTAGATCCTCTTCCTGCGCAGGCTCGACGAGAGGCCCATTTCGCACATATGTAAATACTACGTCCTTCATTGGCGCCTCATCAAGGCCTAACACTGCACGAAGAGTCAGACCTAAGTTGGCCGCTTGTTCTCACTCGCTACGCCAATCCGGCCCTGCCGCCGCTGCTATGATATCGGGGCATCGTCCGACCCGGCTTTCACTATGAGCGGGGCGATCGATTGTTTACTTTGTTCCCCGAGCTGGGCAACTTGTTTCCCCCCTTTTTTGCTTTGTAATTCTTTCTCCTCCTCCGCTTCTCCGCCAACTCTTGGTTCCTCTTGACCGCGAGTGCTTGACTACGAAGTTCACGTTCATAGTCGTCAGGCAGATTCTTCGCGGCTTGGGACGGTGTGTTCAAAAATGACTTAGCCCAGCTCTTTTCCTTCTAAAATACTTGCTTGGGCTCGGGCTCTCTTTTCTTCTTGCAGTCCGCCTTCCATTTCTCATAATCAGCGGACGCGTGTGCGCGACTTCCTCGGCACTACGTTCCCAAGCCCTTGTGGGGAGAGGCTTCAGTGATGGCTCTGGTATCTTTGTGGTTGCAGGTACATAAGGCTCCGGTTAATAACCCAAGACTCGCTTCTTCGCCGAGGTGGATTGGGGGCGGCGTGATCACCCGCCGACGAGGACCGGGGGCGGCGTCTGCTTACCCGCCGTAGGTGAATTGGGGGGCGGCGTCGGCTGACATGAAGGAGGTGTACTAGGTGAACCACCACCACCGCCGCCGCCACCACCACCACCGGAGGGGGGTGGACTTGTTCGCCTTGGCGCCTCGTCTGGAAACTTGATAAACTTCTTTTTCCAGAGAATAAACTGGCGCTTGACACCTCCAAGTCTTCTCTCCCCTTCGGGTGTAGCAATGTCAATCTCCAGGTCCTCAAACCCTGGGACTATTTCCTCCACCATGACACGAGCATAGCCATCTGGAATGGGGTTGTTGTGGTGGAGTGCTCCAGGCTCACATGGTAAAGCACTGCCGATGGCTACCTTCGTGGACATGTTCCCAGTAGGATAATGCAGATGACATTCTTTCATCTCCTTTACATCGTCCACGGGGTAGCGAGGAGGCTCCGGTGCAGTAATTTGGATCTCCGGTGCATCAGTTTGGACCTCCGTGGAAGCCACGCCGCTTCTCCGCTGCTGGCTTCCGAGATCCGCCGGATGATCTTCATGCGTCCCTGCCGATCTCTCCTGTACTAGTATAGTCGGGTTTTCTTCATCTCATCGACTTCCGATGCCAACCACGCCACAACATCTGCATCCCGATCCGACTTTCTCTTACGGCTTCTGTAATCGTACGGTCATCGTCCTGGGAGAACCCTACTTTCCACGAATGTTCCCCATGCCTCGTACACGTCCTCCGTGTTCAGGATTCCCGAGGGCTCTTGTCGCGCGTCGTTCTCTCGTTGAACTTGATCTTCCCCTCTTGAGCATCCCTCATTGCGTCAATAAGGGCTTGGGTGGGTTTAAACATTTTGATCCCGTAAACACACGCCCTGTCTCCGGGTCTAGCGTTCCCCCATGCCCGTACCACCAGCTTTTGGCCCTTCGGTCCCATCCCTCCATACCGGGACGGATTCCTCGCCTCCTCAGCTCGTTCTCCATCTTCTCCCACTTAGGCTCCCAAAAGCGATACCCTCCTAGCCCCATAACATGATTGTACTCCTTCTTAGCCGCATTGTCCTTATTTTTTTTCGATATTTCAATGAAATGCTCCGATTTCTTCTGCTTCACAAATTCTGGCCAATCATGTTGAAGTCTCTCATACTGTCCTTTGAATTCCGGAGTCTTGTTCTGTTGACATAGTCACGGGCTAGATTTTGCTTGAATTTCCGGAATGTTTCGGCCATCTTACCAAGAGCGAAGTGTTTGACTAGCTTCCTCCTCTCCTTGTTTTCCTGAATCTTGTTACCCTCCTCATCGAATTTGTGGTATTCCGGAGGTAGGATGAAATGTTCCATAAGCTTTTTAAAGCAATCCTTTTTAGTTCTCTTGTCGACAAAAGTGAAACCAAGAAGTGCCTTCTTTGGCTCATGCCACTCCTGGAGGGTGATCGAGACGTTGTCTCTAACAACGGCTCCGCATTGGTTGATAAACTTGGTGGCGTGCTTCTGGGGCTCCAGCGGCCTGCCGGTTGCACTGTCGACAACCTCGATGGTATATGTTTCTCCGGGTTTGAGCGTCTTGGTTGTGCCACGCTTTGACGACGACGTACTCGATTTTTTCGACGATCCGGCCGAGGGCTAAAATAAGAAAGAGAGTCGCGCGTGTTAGTACTATACACACATATTTATTCAAATCAGTAAGTTTGTATCACCAGAGGCAAAATGTATATATATACCTCGGCGCCGGAGCTGGTTGCTACTTGCAATTGAAGATCGTCGTTTATCGACGTTTCTTCCCCATCATCTTGCTGACGGCCTTCATCTTGACCGTCAAGATTCAGATAAGAAGAAATATCCTCTTCATCTTGTTCGGTCGGCACATAAGGAATATCGCCTTTTATGATGCCAAATATCTGTTCTTCAACTTCTTGATTATAGTTGTCCATAATCGGGTCAGCTCTATCGTCCGCCATATGTCAGTCCTGAAAACATGTAGTAAAAACTAATTAATTTGGCGGTGGCAAAAGGAGAGAGGGCGGTGGCGGTGGCGAAAGGGGGGCGGCGGTGGCGGTGGCGCGGTGGCACCGCCCCCTCGCCGCCCCCTCTCTCCTTTTGCCAAGTTAAATATTTTGTTAAGTTTAAATTTTAAGTTAAATATTTTGTTAAATATTTTAAGTTAAATTTTAAGTTAAATATTTTGATTAACAAATTTTAAGTTAAATATTTTGTTAAATATTTTGATTAACAAATTTTAAGTTAAATTTTAAGTTAAATATTTTGATTAACAAATTTTAAGTTAAATATTTTGTTAAATATTTTGATTAACAAATTTTAAGTTTAAATTGTAACTTAAATATTTTGATTAACAAATTTTAAGTTAAATATTTTGATAATTTTAAATTTTTGTTAATATTATATATTCATGTTAAGTTTTTTTTTTGCTAAGTTATTTTGTTAAGTTAAAAAAAAAAAAAAAAAAAAAAATGAGAGAGGCAGGGGCGCCGTGTATGTGGCGCGCCCCGCCCTCTTTCTCCGCGCGCGCACGGGCGGCGGGCGGAGGCGCAGAGAGCGAGCGTGCAGCCGCGTGCGGAGGTTGCGCGTTTGGCGCGACGCGCGCAGCGGCGCGGGGCGCCGGCGCGGGGAGACGACGCGGCAGGGGCGGGCGAGGCGAGACGGGCGGCGCGGCGGCGCGGCGGCGCGGGGCGGCGGTCGGCGGGACGAGGGGCGCGGCGGCGAAGGGCGGCGGTCGACGATGCGGCGGCGTCTGGCGGTTTCGAGCGGGAAGACGAAGTGAAACGCGCGGGCGCCCGCGCGTATTTATAGCGACCTTTAGCGCGTTGATGTGCCCAACCGCGACTAGCGATTTTAGTCGCGGCCACATCAACCGCGACTAAAGGGTATTTTCGCCGGAATTTCGTTTCCCGCGGAAAAATACCCTTTAGTCGCGGTTGACGAGGCCAACCGCGACTAAAGGTATTTTTCAAAATACTTTTCATTTTTATAATGTTAAAAATAAAAATAATATATTAAAAAAATCAGAAAAATAAAACTAATTCATTTCAAAATGTTAAAAATACAAATAATATATCAAAAAATTCAGAAAAATAAAACTAATTCATTTAAAAATCTTCAAAATACAAATAATATACGAAAAAAATCAGAAAATAAAACTAATTCATTTCAAAATCTTAAAAATACAAATAATATATCAAAAAATTCAGAAAAATAAAACTAATTCATTCCTAAATCTGAAAAATACAAATAATATATCAAAAAATTCAGAAAAATCTTTCCGCCTCCCTCTCCCACCAGTTCTTCCCGGCCGTCTTTTCCGCCCTCTTCCCGCCTCTCCTCTGTCGCCCCCTCTTCCCGCCTCTATCTTTCCGGCCTCTTCCGAAGATGTCTTAGGGCGTGCACGACGACATCTTCGAGCGTGCGTCCACCCACGCGTCTTATCCGCCGACAGCTTTAGTCACGTGCACCCTCCAGCCGGGACTAAAGCTTACCCAAATATCCTTATCCCACCGACGCTTTCATAGATGACGAAAACCACCTTTAGTCCAGACCCACCAGACTAAAGATTAGATGACCACTGGATTCCTCTTCTTCCCGCCATTTCTTCCCCGTCTTCCCGCCTCTTTTTCCCGCATCTTTCTTCCCGCCAATTTCTTCCCGCCTCTTTCCCGCCACTTTCTTCCCGCCACTTTCTTCCCGCCTCTGTCTTCCCGCTCCCATTTTTCCCGATTTCTCACTACATATATGTTGCCCGGCTTGGCCAGCATTATCACATCTCTACAATCTCTCATCACTCTCTGGCTTCCATCGCAACTCTCCAACTACCCTTGCCCACCGGTCGCGGGACCAGCGCACCACGAACCACTCGACATCACGCCGGAATGATCCCGCGGCATCCCGATTGGGACGGAGCGCTTTGGCCTCCCAACTTCCACCCTGCACACTCAGAGCCATGGACTACATCACGGCGGCGATATCCCCTCTACAGCCACTAGCGCCGCCCGACGCCCCTCTCCGGCAGGCGGGAAGGAGTATGCGCGGCAGGAGTATCCCCGAATCAATCGAATCCACGGGCACATGATCGAACTCACGGAATGACATCACGCCGGGCTGCGGATGAATCCCTGGCATCCCGATAACCAGCATACTTGGGACGCCTTCTTCATCAATCGGCGTGAGAGGGCGCTCCAGGTATGAGGAGGACGGTCTGCCTCTGGGAACTTCCACGAGGCCGGCCGTCGGCTATGGTGGTACGGCGGGACTGCGGAGCGTCATGGACTACATCACGGCGGCGATATCCCCTTGCGCTACCCTCAGTTCGAGCCACTAGCGCCGCCCGACGACAGCGACGACAGCAGCGACGGACGGCGGCAACTTAGAAGCGACGACTACCAGTACAACGGCGGCGACTATGAAGACTACGAGTATGCATATTATACGCCTAGGCAGGAGTATGACTAAATCACTCCAAATTTCATGTATCATCAGTGCTATCTCGAATCAATCGAATCATTTGAAAATGGACACCAAACACATCACGGGCAATATAATTCACATGATCCATTCAACAAAGTTTGGTACAATAAATTATTACACATCATTTCTTCCCTTGTGTCCCTTTGCTTACGATTGGGCCGTATCCATGGAGCATCCTCATCATTTAACTTAATGCTTGGGTCGGTGTTCACTTTGAAGGGCGGAATTTCACCAAACATATTATAATCTTCTGACATGTCTGTCTTGTCCTCCACTCCCACGATGTTTCTTTTCCCTGAAAGAACAATGTGGCGCTTTGGATCATCGCATGATGTACTGATCGTTTTCTTATCTTTCCGTTTCCTCGGTTTGCTACTCATGTCCTTGACATAGAAAACCTGAGCGACATCTTTCGCTAGGACGAATGGTTCGTCAAGGTAACCAAGATTGTTGAAATCCACCATTGTCATTATTGCTGGTCCACCTTTACCCCACCTCCTGTTAGCTTGAACCATTTGCACCGGAACAAAGGGACCTTGAAGGAGGGTCCATAGTCAAGTTCCCATATCTCCTCTATGTAACCATAATAAGTGACCTTTTGCCCATTCTCGGTTGCTGCATCAAAGCGGACACCACTGTTTTGGTTGGTGCTCTTTTTATCTTGGGCGATCGTGTAAAATGTATTCCCATTTATCTCGTACCCTTAGAAAGTCATTATAGTCGAAGATGGTGTCTTGGCCAACATGTACAGCTGATCTACAACAACATTGTCACTCATTAAATGTTTTCTCAACCAACTGCGAAAGTCTCCATGTGGGCCTTCCTAATCCAGGATTCAGGCTTCCCCGGGTTGTCCGAGCGTAAAATATTCTTGTGTTTCTCAAAGTACGGAGCCACCAAGCTGGAATTGGTCAGAACTGTGTGGTGTGCTTCAGTCAGAGAATGGCCGTCCATACATATCGTTGATTTCCTTCCGATCGTGCCTTTTCCACTTAGTCTCCCCTCGTGCCGCGATCGAGGAAGACCAATCGGCTTAAGGTCAGGAACAAAGTCAACACAAAACTCAATTACCTCCTCATTTCCATAGCCCTTGGCGATGCTTCCTTCTGGCCTAGCACGGTTACGAACATATTTCTTTAATACTCCCATGAACCTCTCGAAGGGGAACATATTGTGTAGAAATACAGGACCGAGAATGGAAATCTCTTCGACTAGGTGAACCAGGAGGTGCGTCATAATATTGAAGAAGGATGGCGGGAACACCAACTCGAAACTGACAAGACATTGGACCACATCGTTCTGTAACCGTGGTAGAACTTCTGGATTGATTACCTTCTGAGAGATTGTGATGCGGGGTGGCCTTCGGACACCTCCTCACCAAGACCAACAAGTCCCCCAAGTGGACCAATGACACGGGCCCGGGCTAAAGCGATACATGACAAGGTGAACTCGCTCCTCACCACCCTTGACCTCGGTACCCCTTTGGATGGATTGCTACCTCATGTCGACGTGCTATGTGTCATTAGGTACAAGGCGCACCAAGACCCCGGAGAGGTTGAGACGCCATGGCCAAGGGAAGGAGAGGAGCAGCGGAACCTGGAGATGAACATGACGCTGAAGCCGACGTCGCCCGAAGAGCGCCAAGGAAGAGAAGGACGGGCCGGTCCAGGACCCGGTCAGACCGGCCCACGACCGGACGCCCGCCACAGCCCGGTCAGCCGGGCGCTGGCCCAGCTCCCTCGTGCCGGACGACGACGGACCGGACAGTTCTAGAATCCGGTTGGCGACCGGTCGCCGGACCCATGACCGGACAGCCCGGTCACAGCCCGGTCGACCGGACCGCCGGACAGCCCGGTCACGGGCCGTCGACCGACGCACAACCGGATCCGACGGAATACCCACCAAACTGCCTTAACTTATCCATTCGCGTACCTGTTCGCCCTTGCTGGCTGTGTGGCCCTATATAAGTAGCTGGAACCCCTCCTTTACTTTTCAGACTTGTTTAGAACTCAAACCTAACTTTGAGCTTAGTCTCCCTTGGGTATCATCCCTCTGTAATCAAGGCCACCCTTGTGGATGTATGGATTTGGTAGTGAGAGATTCTAGTGTTTGCACTCTCTCTCCCACTCCTTGATTCGTCCTTCCCACCGGTCTCTCCTCTCGGAATTCTACCTCGAGTCTCTTCCGGGCGGATTCTATTGGCACGGTCCATCGAGCCGTGAGGGTAAGCATCGATTGTATCGGGTTGGTGTGCGTGGTTCTTCGTGTGTTCTTCGCATTCTTCGTGTTCTTCCGCCTCTCCCTCTCTTTCCCCCTTGATTCCTTGGGTCATTCGCGAGATCGGGCCACAATCGGGGTCTCAGACCTCATCATATGGTATCAGCAGCCTTTGGTTTCCGCGGATTTGACCCTCCACCCACCCAATTTCGTTTCTAGAAAATTTTCCAAAAAATAGCCCTAAATTGCCTTTGGACGGATCTGTGATTTGGTTGAGTTTTGAGTGGTTTTGCTCCGTGGATCTGGTGTTGTTGTGCTTGATCTACTATTTCCCCACCTTTGAGCCTCCAATTCCATCGTTTCCCTTCGTTTTGGTCGATTTGGTTTTGGTTTGGGGAAGAAGAGGAGAAGCTCCAAATCGTGAAACCCGGTTTCGAACCCGGTCAACCGCCCCAGACCGGACCGTCCGCGCAGCACCACCAACGGACCACCGACGGACAACCGGCCAGACCGGTCCGACCGGCCGCCCAGACCCGGACACGCCGGCGCCTCGGTCAACCGGACCACCGACCGGGCCCCGTCTTCGACATCGAATAACACCACCGCCGACCACCACCACCACCATCATCTCCACCATCGCAGGTATAACTTGCGGTAACCCTTGTAGCCCTCTTCTTTTTGCGATCTATCCCACGAGCGAAGCTTTCGAGTGTTGCGAAACATCGCACGAGGTCCCGACCGTGAGGGTGTGCGTTGTGTGAGTAAAGCTCATAAGTGGAGCTCGTGAGTGGCACGCAAAAGAGTAAGAGCATAGTGTGCTAGTGAAAAAAAGAGAAAGCAAAGTGCAAAGTGCCACCGATACAAAAAGAGTGAAAAGCTTTTAAGCAAGCAAGAGAGATAGAGAAGAGAGACCTCGTGCGAATCTTGGTGTTTCTACTCTATGCAACCTAGCTTCGACCTCTTCTTGCGTTAGTGTGACATTGAGCACCCTTGCTTTGGGGTTTTTCCTTTTTCCGCTCGTTCCTTGGTTGCACTAACCCCGCTCATCCCGTGTGTGAGTTCCACATTTTTCCGTGTTCATAGTGATCTCCACTTTGACACTTGATTTTTGGACCTTACCCACTCTTAACAACATACTCAATTTTGGATTTCGTCTTTTGGCTTTCCACCATCCACTCCTAACACCATATTTGCTAGCTTTTGCGTGTGCCTTTGTGTGTGTCCCGATACAATTGGTCTTACTTTCGGCTTGGTTGATTGCCTCAATACTATCTTACCACGGTAAGAGTGCGAGGTAGTCTCCTTCCACTAACATCCACAACATAGTTCTTGTCTTGTGATCATGGATAGGCACGGAGACCAAGCAAAGGAGGATGAGGTCCTACGCACCTCCGAAAGGTTGGCCACTCAACACAACCTATGGGTGCAACGCCAAGAGTTCAAGGACCAACTCAACTTGTTCGAGACACGCATCGACGAGCAATATGAAGAAGTGGCTCACAACTTCGGCCAAGTGAACCAAGATATGAATCTTCTTCGTGAAGCTACGGACAACTTGCATCATCAAGTGACGGCCAATGATGCAAACATGGAGAGGCGCATGGATAGCCTCGAGCGCGCCATCAACAACTTGGGACGCCGACATCGACATCGCTCTACTTCCTCATCGTCATCGACTTCCTCACATGATGTCTACTCCCATGATCACCATTCGTCCTCAAGCTCCGACTCAAGGCATGGAGATCATCATCGCTCTCGTCGACCGCACGCTCGTCATGATGATTCTCGCTCAAACTCAAGGCGCGGAGAGTTCCATCGCCATGCTCGTCCTCATGAGCGTCCTCAACAAGAACAAGCTCTTCACCAAGATCATCATCAAGCGGCTCGCCATGCCCACCATGGGCATGACGACCAACCCCAAGACAACGTCCTCCACAACATGGACCCGACACCTCATCGTCAAGCCCATGTGGATGCTCAAGACCAAGGTCATCAAGATCCACCAAGGCGTGACCTCCGGAACCATCCTCGCCATGACCAAAGGGGCCGAGGACAACCTCAACATGATCAAGATGAGAGGGCCATCATTGGACAACGCCAACAACCTCGTCAAGATCCGCAACAACTTCATCAACGTGAGCCAAGTGAAGCTAGTGTTCACCTCCACCGCCAACCCAATGCTATGGTTGGTCGTGGAAGACCTCCTCTACCACCTCAAGTCGCAAGAGATGAAGGCATCCGTCCTCGCCGCCGAAACTTGGAAGATGAAGAGAACATGTATGGGAAACTCAAGTTCAACATGCCCAAGTTCAAGGGTGAAGACGACGCCGAGGCCTACCTCTCATGGGCACTCAAGGTTGACAAGATCTTCCGCATCCACAACTACTCCGGTGCCAAGAAAGTAGCCATGGCCTCCCTCGAGTTTGAAGATTATGCCAACACTTGGTGGGAACAAGTTGTCACTCTAAGGGAAGAAAAGGGTGATCCTCCAATTGATACTTGGGAAGACATGAAGGAGGAGATGCAAGCTCGCTTTGTTCCTAAACACTACAAGACCGATCTCTTCAACAAGCTACAAAAGTTGAAGCAAGGCACCAAGACCGTTGAGGAATTCTTCAAGGAAATGGAGTTAACCATGATGCGAGCAAACATCCAAGAGTCCGAGAACCAAACCATCGCTAGGTTCTTCAATGGCCTCAACTACCCCATCAAGAGGATTGTGGAGTTCCAACAATACTCCAACATGGTTGAGTTGGTTCACCAAGCTTCCAAGGCCGAGCGTCAAGTGAATGAGGACATCAAGTACTCGAAGTCCAAGCAATACTTCGCCTCCAAACTTGCTACAACAACTCCCACAACAAGTGTCAAGCCAACCGCATCCTCTACACCTTCCAAGCAACCTTCTATCCAAAGTCGCATGAAGCAAACGGTCTCCTCCACCGCCTCCTCCAAGGCCTCTACGGGACCCTCCAATGTCACTTGCTTCAAGTGTGGCACTCAAGGTCACAAGTCCTTCGAGTGCAAGAACACCAAGGTTATGATCACTATGGAGAATGGTGACATAGAGACGCTAAGTGAGGGCGAATATGAAGCCCTAGTGCAAGCCGCCGTTGCTAATGAGGAAGACTATGATGAAGAAAGTGGAGAAGACCCTCTCTTATGCACACACGATCCAAGCCCTTCACTTGTGGTCACTCGAGTGCTCACCACTCAACCCCAAGCTATGGAAGACCAAAGATGCAACATCTTCCAAATGTGTGCGGCATTGGTGGCAAGTCAATCAAGGTCATCATCGATGGTGGGAGTTGCCACAACTTGGCAAGCACCGAGCTATGTGAGAAGCTCAACCTCACGCTTCGCAAACATCCTCATCCATACCATGTCCAATGGTTGAGCGACAAGGGCAATGTCAAGATTCAACACACCGTCACCGTCAACTTCAAGATAGGACCCTATGAAGACACCGTTGAGTGTGACGTGGTACCTATGACCGTGTGCCACATGTTGCTTGGCCGCCCATGGCAATTTGACAAGAAGGCCATACATGATGGTTACTCCAATGCATACACCTTCAAGGTCAAGGACAAGAAATTCGAGCTTCGCCAATGACTCCTAGCCAAATCATCGCCGACAATGCGAAGGCTTTAGCGAGGGCACAACACCACACCCACCATAGTGAGTTGAGAGGAGAGGGAGCTACCCACCAAAAGAGAGTGAGCGCCACCACCCACATATGAGTGAGAGAAAGAGTGTCCTCCTCGCCACAAACCGCAAGTGGAGAGAAGTGAAAGACAACCCATCCACCACCATACACTACGTGCTCATTTGCAAGGGCCTCTCGTCGGAGACTAACGACTTAACCAACATTCCTTCGTCTTTGTTGTCTCTTTTGAAGGAGTTCCAAGACGTCTTCCCCGACGAGTTACCTCATGGACTACCACCGCTTCGGGGCATCGAGCATCGCATCGACCTCATACCCGGCGCTCCCCTACCAAACCGCGCCGCTTACCGCACCAACCCCGAAGATACCAAGGAGATCCAACGCCAAATACAAGACCTCCTCGCTAAAGGGTACGTCCGAGAAAGCCTTAGCCCTTGTGCCGTTCCCGTCATTCTTGTGCCTAAACCGGATGAGACGCAACGGATGTGTATGGATTGTCGACCCATCAATGCCATTACCGTCCGTTATCGCCATCCCATTCCGCGTTTAGACGACATGCTTGATGAATTGAGTGGTGCCACCATTTTCTCTAAGATTGATTTGCGTAGTGGCTACCACCAAATTCGCATGGCAATTGGTGATGAATGGAAGACGACATTCAAGACCAAGCTTGGTCTATATGAATGGCTTGTCATGCCATTTGGTCTTTCAAATGCTCCTTCGACTTTCATGCGTCTTATGAATCACATTTTGCGACCTCTCATTGGCAAGAGCGTGGTTGTTTACTTTGATGATATCCTCATCTATAGCAAAAATCTCGAGGACCATGTTCAACATGTGAGAGAAGTCTTATGCATCTTGCGCCACGAGAAGCTCTTTGCCAACCTACCAAAATGCCATTTCGCTCAAAACAAATTGGTTTTTCTTGGTTTTGTGGTTTCCGCCAACGGGATTGAAGTTGATTCTTCCAAGATTGAGGCCATCCACAATTGGCCCACTCCCACAAATGTTGGCCAAGTTCGGAGTTTTCATGGACTCGCCGGTTCTACCGCCGCTTTGTGAAAGATTTTAGCACCATCGCTTGCCCTTTAAATGAGCTTACTAAAAAGAATGTTCCGTTTGTTTGGGGCAAAGCACAACAAAACGCTTTTGATGAATTGAAAAAGAGACTCACCAAGGCACCATTACTTGTTCTTCCCGATTTCACTCAAACATTTGAGATAGAATGTGATGCGAGTGGCCTTGGGATTGGCGGTGTCCTCATGCAAAATGGAAAACCCGTGGCATACTATAGCGAGAAGTTGGATGGCGCACGCCTCAACTATCCTATATATGACAAGGAGCTTTATGCTTTGGTTCGTGTTCTTGAAGTTTGGCAACATTACCTTTGGCCAAAAGAGTTTGTTATCCACTCGGATCATGAGTCCTTGAAGTATTTGAAAAGTCAACACAATTTGAACAAGAGACATGCTAAGTGGGTTGAGTTCATAGAGTCCTTCCCTTATGTAATCAAATACAAAAAGGGCAAGGAAAATGTGGTTGCGGATGCACTTTCCCGCAAGATTACTCTTCTACTCACCCGCTTGGAGTTTCACATTTTGGGTCTTGAGGAGATCAAAGAGCTTTACCCTTCCGACGTTTTCTTTGGACCAATCTTTGCCAAGTGTTCCGTTGACCGAGGTTTTGATGATTTCTATTTGCATGATGGCTACTTGTTTAAAGCTAACAAGATTTGCATTCCCGAGTCTTCTCTTCGTAAGTTGCTTTTGCAAGAGTCACATGGAGGTGGTCTTATGGGTCACTTTGGACGAGAGAAGACATATGCCATGCTCTCAACCCACTACTATTGGCCAAGAATGTACCGCGACGTGGAACGCCTTTGCCGACGGTGTACAACATGCTTACAAGCTAAGTCTACTTCCAATCCCTATGGTCTTTACATGCCTTTACCCATTCCATATGCACCTTGGTCGGACATAAGCATGGACTTTGTACTTGGCTTACCACGCACAAAACATGGTCATGACTCAATCTTTGTGGTAGTGGATAGGTTCTCTAAAATGGCTCATTTCATACCATGTCATAAGAGCGATGATGCTTCACACATTGCTTCATTGTTTTTCAGGGAAGTGGTTCGCCTACATGGAATACCGGCAAGCATTGTGTCGGATCGAGACGTCAAGTTTATGAGTTACCTATGGAAGTCGCTCATGGCGAAGTTTGGAGTGAAGCTCTTGTTCTCATCGTCCTCGCACCCTCAAACCGATGGACAAACCGAAGTGGTCAATCGAAGCCTCTCCACACTCCTCCGCACACTTGTGAAGACAAATTTGAAGTCATGGGAAGATTGCCTACCCCATGCGGAGTTCGCCTACAATAGAGCCAAGCACTCCACAACTTCACGGAGTCCCTTCATGATCGTCTATGGATTCGAACCTCCAACGGCACTCGACATCCTCCCACTACCTCTTCATGAAAGGACGAACATGGACTTCGACAAACGCACCACCGCCATGAAGAAACTACATGAAGAGACAAGAGCAACCATACAAGAGCATGTACTTCGCCAAGCTAACCGCCTCAACGCCAAGAAAAAGGAACGCGTGTTTGAAGAAGGAGACCTCGTTTGGATCCACCTAAGGAAAGAAAGGTTCCCTCAAGAACGCAACTCCAAGCTCAAGCCAAGAGGAGATGGGCCTTTCAAGGTCCTCAAGCGCATCAACAACAACGCCTACGTCATCGACATACCAACATCAAAGTACTTGGTGAGCAACACTTTCAACATCTCGGATCTTTCACCCTACCACGGAGATGAGGAGGAGCAAGAGTCGAGGACGACTCTCTCCCAAGGGGGGGAGATGATGCGGGGTGGCCTTCGGACACCTCCTCACCAAGAACAACAAGTCCCCCAAGTGGACCAATGACACGGGCCCGGCTAAAGCGATACATGACAAGGTGAACTCGCTCCTCACCACCCTTGACCTCGGTACCCCTTTGGATGGATTGCTACCTCATGCCGACGTGCTATGTGTCATTAGGTACAAGGCGCACCAAGACCCCGGAGAGGTTGAGACGCCATGGCGAAGGGAAGGAGACGAGCAGCGGAACCTGGAGATGAACATGACGCTGAAGCCGACGTCGCCCGAAGAGCGCCAAGGAAGAGAAGGACGCTGGCCGGTCCAGGACCCGGTCAGACCGGCCCACGACCGGACGCCCCGGCCACAGGCCCGGTCAACCGGGGCAAGCAACAGCTCCCTCGTACCGGACGACGACCGGACCCAGGACCGGATTCTTCGCAGAATCCAGTTGGCGACCGGTCGACCGGACCCATGACCGGACAGCCCGGTCACAGCCCGGTCAGACCGGACCCCTGGCCGGACAGCCCGGTCACAGCCCGGTCTGACCGGACGCACAACCGGATCCGACGGGAATACCCCACCAAACTGCCTTAACTTATCCATTCGCGTACCTGTTCGCCCTTGCTGGCTGTGTGACCCTATATAAGTAGCTGGAACCCCTCCTTTACTTTTCAGACTTGTTTAGAACTCAAACCTAACTTTGAGCTTAGTCTCCCTTGGGTATCATCCCTCTGTAATCAAGGCCACCCTTGTGGATGTATGGATTTGGTAGTGAGAGATTCTAGTGTTTGCACTCTCTCTCCCACTCCTTGATTCGTCCTCCCCACCGGTCTCTCCTCTCGGAATTCTACCTCGAGTCTCTTCCGGGGGGATTCTATTGGCACGGTCCATCGAGCCGTGAGGGTAAGCATCGATTGTATCGGGTTGGTGTGCGTGGTTCTTCGTGTGTTCTTCGTGTTCTTCATGTTCTTCCGCCTCTCCCTCTCTTTCCCCCTTGATTCCTTGGGTCATTCGCGAGATCGGGCCACAATCGGGGTCTCAGACCTCATCAGATTGCATTGAGGAATGCACATAGCTTCACAATGGCTACTCGAACATTTTCCGGCAGGAGCCCCCTCAAAGCAATCGGAAGCAATTGCGTCATAATCACGTGGCAGTCGTGAGACTTCAGGTTTTGGAACTTTTTCTCCGCCATGTTTATTATTCCCTTTATATTGGACGAGAATCCAGACGGGACCTTCATACTGCTCAGGCACTCAAAAAGACCTTCTCTTCTTTGGTCAGAGCGTAGCTGGCACGACCTTGAAACCATTCCGGATGCCGGTCATCAGGGTCTTTCAAAAGTTGCTGGTCCTGCCGTGCTTCCTTTGTATCATTTGTCTTCCCATACACGCCCAAGAAGCTTAGCAGGTTCACGCAAATATTCTTCGTAACATGCATCACGTCGATTGCAGAGCGGACATCTAGGACTTTCCAATATTCTAGCTCCCAGAATATTGATTTCTTCTTCCACATGGGTGCGTGCCCGTCAGCTCCCTTCGGAATTGATTGTCCGCCAGGACCCTTTCCAAAGATGACTTTCAAATCCTTGACCATATCAAATACCTCAGCACCAGTGCGTTCCGCAGGCTTCGGCCGGTGATCTGCCTTGCCGTTGTAATGCTTGCCGCGCTTTCTTACTGGATGAATTTTCGGAAGAAATCGACGATGCCCCAGGTACACGTTCCTTACAATTTGGCAAATGTACACTTTCGGTCTCATGTAAGCAGTGCGTGCATGCATTGTATCCCTTATTTGACTGTCCCGAAAGGTTACTAAGAGCAGGCCAATCGTTGATGGTTACGAAAAGCAACGCTCGTAGGTCAAATTCCTCTTCTTTGTGCTCATCCCACACACGGACACCAGGTCTGCCCCACAACTGTAAAAGTTCATCAACTAATGGCCTTAGGTACACATCGATGACGTTGCCGGGTTGCTTCGGACCTTGGATGAGCACTGGCATCATAATGAACTTCCGCTTCATGCACAACCAAGGAGGAAGGTTGTAGATGCATAGAGTCACGGGCCAGGTGCTATGGCTGGAGCTCTGCTCGCCAAAAGGATTCATGCCATCTGTACTTAGACCAAATCTTATGTTCCTTGCGTCAGCTGCAAAATCTTTAAACTCTCTGTCGATCTTTCTCCATTGCGTTCCATCTGCGGGGTGTCTCTCCCCGTCCGACTTATGGTCCTCTTTGTGCCATCGCAACAACTTGGCATGCTCTTTGTTCCTGAACAGACGTTTCAACCGTGGTATTATAGGAGCATACCACATCACCTTGGCGTGAACCTTCTTCCTGGGTTTCTGGCCCTCGACATCGTCACCAGGGTCATCGCCTCTGATCTTATAACGCAATGCAGTGCATACCGGGCATTCATTCAAATTCTCGTATTCACCGCGGTAGAGGATGCAGTCGTTGATGCATGCATGTATCTTCAGAACCTCTAAACCTAGAGGGCAGACAACCTTCTTTGCTTCGTACGTACTGGAGGGCAACTCGTTATTCTTTGGAAACATATTCTTCAACATTTTCAGCAAGTTTTCAAATCCCGAGTCAGCTACACCTTCCTGTGCCTTCCATCTCAGCAAATCCAGTGTGCAGCCCAGCTTTTTCAGACCATTATCGCATCCTGGGTACAGCGACTTTTTGTGATCCTCTAACATGCGATCCAAATTCTCCCTCTCCTTTTCAGTTTCGCAGCGACTCCGTGCATCAGCAATGGTCCGACCAAGATCATCAGCGGGCTCATCACGTGCCTCTTCTTGATCACCTTCCCCTTCACCTTCCCCACCTTCAGCATCATCATGAAAGTATCACCGAAATGATCAAGATAGCTGTCATCGATGTCATCCCCTTCTTCATCTTCTTCCATTATAACCCCTCTTTCTACATGCTTGGTCCAACAATTATAGCTTGGCATGAAACCGTGCCGAAGCAGGTGCATGTGAACTTCTCTTGAGGAAGAGTAACCCTTCTGATTCTTACAGCCAACACATGGACAGATAACAAAACCCCCTGCTTGTTCGCATTAGCCACTACGAGGAAATCTTTCAAACCCGTAGTGAACTCGCCGGAGAGTCGGTTAGCGTACATCCATTGCCGATTCATCTGCATTATTATAATATAAAATATATAATTAACCATCATGCATTTGTTAAACTAAATAGAAATTAAACAATGAACTACACACATATGCATATTTTATCAATGACACATATATATGAAAGGTTCAAGTTGTTGCTAACCGCGATCGAGGAGGAAAAAATAAATGAGGAAGCTCGATCAAGTGTGGCTCCGACACTTCATATCATGTTTGTTTCATGCTCTTGGGACATTTCATCAAACACCTTGTATGCATAAGAGGAGCCAAAAGCAAACCCTACACCCCCCTTGTGAAGTTTGTGAAGAGAAGTGGCACCAAATGGCTAAGTGTTGTGGGCTGAATGGTATATATAGGGGAGGGGCCAACCGCGACTAAATGTCCTCAGGCCCATTTAGTAGCGGTTGGCCTGGCCAACCGCGACTAAAGCCTCTCCCGTCCACCAGCTGCCCACCGAGCGCGCTGGGCCCAGGCCTTTGGTCGCGGTTCGCCACCCGAGCCGCGACTAAAGGTCCCATTGGTCGCGGTTCTTGCATTTCCGCGATTAATGGGGCTGGACGGAAGGCATTTTTCTATGAGTGGAGAGCGTCCAAGCGAGTACGTCGCGAGTCCGTGGGACACTTCGCGCTCGTGGAAGGTTTACAGCCGTTGGGGGAGCGCTATCCGCGTCTCCCGCGAGCTAGGGAAGCTGGGCAATGGCGGGAGGCCACCGGATGACGTCGCTTTCACAGTAGAGAAACGGGGGCGCCGTGTCTCCCGGCTTGCAGGTGCGCGCCAATCCGCGGCTTGGGCGAGTCCCTGGTAGGTCTCTTGCGTCGGTGAGGCTCTCGCGCATGACGAGGGAGCGCTGCTCCCGCTCTATCTGCCCGGTGCGGTTGTTTGAGCATGCATGTGAAGTGTTCGTGAAAATGCCCGAGTGACTAAAGATTGTTGTTCTTGCGCTGTTCAGCTCGCGGGAGAAGGAAGGTGCGGTAGATGGCAAGGGAAGGGAGGTGACAGTGGTGGTTAGAACCGGCGAGGGCTTACTGTCTGAATATCTGCCATGTAAACTTTGACTACTTTTTTTAGATCAACTAAACTTTGACTACTCGATATTGATTCTGAAGGTGAAGGCAAATAGGCAATAGCCAAGCTGCTCCTGATGGAGCACGTACAAGGAAACTCCAAAATAGATGTATTAAGCAAGCTAAATCTCCTGCTCCTAAATGTAGGATCTAGACAAAATAGTAAGAGCGCCCGACACAAGGCTCACAAGCTAGCCTAGCTAGCCAAACTTTTTGCAACTGCCGATGGATGGACGTGACTGCAAAAGACTTTGCAACTCTAAACTCTATTAATGTATGAGTGTTTGGAAAAATAACGTGAAAATCATTTCGATGATACAACAGGGGTAACAAAAGACTCAGCTATATGCATTGCATTGTAAGTTGACTACGAGTGCAGCATCATTTGTTATTCTGCTAGGAGTCACAGAGATGTCGGCTTTTACACATCACTCTTTATTTAATCCAGGAAGTAGCAAAGTGGTGTGTTTTATACATATTTCTTCATGTCCCAGTCGCCTAATCCAATAGTCAAAAAGTGGTATGTTTTAAACATATTTCTCTAAAAATAGAAAACATGATCGATTTTTGGAAGCGATAGTGTCATTAAGTGGGCTCATAATTTGTATAAATACATAAATTTAAATGTAACATGTGCTAATTATGGCGCCGGAGCAACGCACTGGTTTTGTGCTAGTATATTGTAATTAATTTTCAGGTAATTAATCTATGGTTAGAAGTAATTTAGTATTTTTGAAATTTAATTTCTCAATCATTGAACAATTCCTTTTTCTAAGTCACCCAACATATATACTAGGACTAGAACTAAGTAGTACCATATACTTAGGCCCACATGCACAAATATTAAGTGTGGATTGAGGAAGTCGACAACTTGGGAAAAAACTTTCGCAACTGCACACCTATGTTACCACCCATGCGACGCTAATTGTCGTAGAGCTGACCTAGAACGAACTCTTGTCTCGATTAACATGAAAGAGATAAGGGATAAATACAATTGTGATACACTTTCCTAATATTTTGTTGAATGAGATAATCTTGTGTTTCCCTAATAGGGTTAATTAAGTACACATTTGGCAGCTCGTGTGTTGCATACGTTGGTGAACTTTAGACCCCAACTATATATTATTATTTGAACTCACCTCTAACACTTAATTATGTATAATAAGGTCCCTAACTGACCTCAAACACAATTAGGTATAACATCGGTCCATAACTAACCTCAAACACTTAATTAGGTCTAACATTGCCCCCTTAGACTACCCACAATGGGAGTATCATAGGTAGTACAGTATCATGCATCTCATGCTTGCAAAAAAGCTGATGTGGCACTGCAATTAAAGATGAGAGAGAGGATTATAATATCATAGGTAGATACCGTATCATAGCACGTAGTACTAGAAAATTTAATGTTAAATACATCTTGTACATAGATCTGCATTGAGATTCTACAAATCAATTAATATAAGAAGATTATGATACTAGTACATGATACCATGCATCGTTGACATAGTAACATGTAGTATTGTATCATACACACGATACTTTTATATATGATACTATGCATTGTGACTAGTATTACTGACCTCATATATACGCTTACTTAGGTCAAACAATGGTCTTTTAAGTAGTATCAGTTTAATGATGGTTGACCTATTTTTAACTTCATTTGTGCACTAGTAGATATGATTTGGCCCATTTTTATCCATAGGCTCATCTGATGTGATGTCTGCTATATATATTGTCTTCGATGAGTATCACGCGCATTACATACTCATACCATAGAACGAAGATGAAACCCCTTACCCTCAGCGACGTACGCAACATGGTGTTTGGGTTGGATGGCCCACCCTATTTAAAAATGTTTTAGTTAGTTATTTATGTAAAAAATTATCACATATAAAAGTGCAAAAAAGAAAATTAGTAAGGTGTGCCCACCTGGCCTACGGTTGTTTTGTGCGTCCTCCACTGCGTACTCCTCTTGATCTGTGACGATGAACATAGTTCTTTAGAACACATGCAACACTTACAGTTGATAGGCCGTTGCAAAGCTAATCAATGATAAAACCTGCTTTTATACATCCATTGTACTTTGATTTAATTAGTCCCTCTAATGGACCCCAACTATGTGTGCTTGAGATTTGGCAAAATGCTTTGCCGTCGTGCCACAGAACAAGTAATAAACAGACCAATCAAGTTTTAATCATTGCTAGACCTAACTAAGTGTTCAAGTGCTCAATTTTGACCACATTAGAGTTGAGGGGCCAAACATAATTCTTAAATACTTGAGGGACCGAACATAGACTTCTAAACACCCGAGGGACAAGAAAAAGTTGAGTACTATTGTTATTATTAGACTAGTCACAATGGGGAGTATCATATAATAGTATCATGCATATGATACTAATGTACGATATTATTTTCACAATCCATAGTATCATCATGTAGTAGTATAATATGTTACATGTATTTAGTGATTTGTAGAATCTCAATACAAAAGTGTGTACAAGATTTGTTTGGCAGTAATTTTTCTAGTTCTACATGCTATGATACGATATCTACCTATGATACCACTATCGTCTCTTTCATCATTAATTGATATGACACATCAACATTTTGCATGCATGTAGTGCATGATACTACTTATGATATTGCCATTGTGAGTAGTCTCCCTTTGTCCTAGAGTATAATGCCAATTTGTTTTCAGAGGCAAACTTAGACTAATACTTGGGCCCGCCAATTATGAGTTGCATGTCATTCAGAACTATATCATCGGATGCTTGTTTCGATGAACTTTCCAATGGTATATTTTGTGGATGTCATAAAATTAGGCTGGTCATACTATTTCTATAGTGGGTAGTATCATGGAGTAGTATCATAGTCATGCTACATTTATTATTTTTTAGACTCTCAATGCAAATTTGTGTACAAGATTTGTTTAGCATTAACTTTTCTCGTTGTTTGCGCTATGATACAATATTACACTAATCTCCTCTCTCCTACTTAATTAGCTGCCACATCAACATTTTTGTGGGACCAATGTGTATGATACTAGCACTATCATGTGGGTACCTAAATCTCGAGTCAAAGTTTGACACGAAACCGATGTGGACTTTATTCATGGTGGAAGGGAGTAACAATCATAAGCATATTATTATTATTGATTGAACAACATTTTATTTGATGTGCTATAAGAAGTTTAGAAACTCCTAGCCCCCGGAGGTGGCGTTTTGGCACACGCGTGCATATGCACCCATTATAGAAAATAATAAAAAACAATTATATAAATGTTAAAAAAATCTGATATAAAATTTTTGGTATATATTGTGACATCCTATGTTCGTTCACAAGTTTTCGTGGAAAAACGACATTTTGTGTGGTGTGTACAAAAAAGGCAAAAAATGTACTGTCGTGTTACAACATCAAAATTTGTCTTTTTACAGGAGCCACATATTGTTTTTTTGAAAACTTGTGTACCAACATAAAATGTCTAGATATACATGTAAAATTTTAGTTTAGAATTTTTTGACACTTTGAAATGTGGATTCACATAATGGGAGCATATGCTCCTATGAGCCAAAGTGCATTTCCCCTAGCCCCCGCCATTGCTTATATCTCTATATTGTCTATATATCTATACCTCTACCTCTACCCCCTTGGATTCCTGAACAGACATACAGTACTAGTAGGTCCTACTATTTTTTATTATTATTACCTACTGCAGCCAAAATTTAATCTCATGGAGCGGTAAAATTCCCCGCCAACGCCCAAATATCTCGCGCCGCAAAGTTTTAGATCTGCGAATATTTTTTCCTCAAAAGAAGGACTGCGAAATTCCCTTCTACTCCTCTATCGCCCAGCTTCGCCCTAGTTTCGCCCGCAAGCCCTCAGAGAAACCGCCCCTCTTACCTACCTCCAGACCTTCACGGCCGCCGCACCGGAAAATCACCGCCGCACTTCGCCGTTCAAGCTGCCACGGCTTCAAACCCCGAGGCTGCCCTATCCGCTTGATCCGCACCTACTCCGGCGTCCACCGCACCGTATCTCGTTCGCCGACTCTATCGACCACCGCACCTGACCAGCTTCGCCGACACCGACGCCCCCGTGCACTGCACATCATCTGCTTCACCGACCTTCTAGTTCGGCCGGCGCGCTGAACACTTCATCGACCGCCCAGCATGTCCTTCTCCGACCCCCAAGATCTGCTTCCCCGGCACCCACCGCAACAGCAGTCCCCTCGCCGACCTCCACGTCACCCGTAAGAACGCGGAACACGTCTAAACGCCGCCCAGAAATAGGTAACCAGACATCCCTGCGCGTTTTGTTCTGTTAGGACTATTGCAGCTGACTGTATTTCTGAATTCGTGCTATATTTCTAACTTACAAGTGCTTTCTTTGATAGCCACCACATCCTTTAGGTTTAAACACGACGCATAAGTATTTTTTTCCGTGACCTAACCCACCCATTCGCTGAAACTCTACATGGTATCAGAGCCTAGGTTTTCTTCCTGCTAGCCTCCACAAATAGTACCAAACAAGTTCTTCCTTTGACCACAAAAACCACCGTTGAGATGTAGAAATCCAGGCAGCGGGAGGCCGCATCAGGTGCTCTGTGTAACATCCCAACATTTCAAAGCAATGAATAACATGAGTTTCCAATATTCAAAAATGGGAACCAACAAAAAACTTTTATTGAAAGATGTGCTATGCATAGTGTTCATGCATGATTTATGTGACATTGCCATGATGATTGCTTGAGTGCTTATCAATGTGGCTGAAACCCTCAACCATGATCATTGGATCAAAGAGGGAGAAAGAAAAAGAAAGGAAAAATCAAAATAACCTCACATATGTACTTATGGCTATTTTTGCCAAACCTCAACCTAGGCCTTTGTACTTTGTTTCAATGGTTGTATAACATTACTAAACTCATAAGAACCACATTTGAATCAAGGAAAAGTCAAATCAAAAGAGAAAGCAAAACACACTCACATAAGATAATGGTCAAAATTGACATTTATATCAGGGTACCCACTTTGAGCCCCTGTATTAAGAAATTTCTAAACTAAACACTCCCAACTCTTTGCACCTCATCCAAGACCTCATCAAGATGAACAACTTTGGTAAAGACCAACCCTGCAAATTCTTCCTAAATTTCTTAATATCATCAAGCAAAGATGCAATATCAAATCAGATTTAAGATTATGTCATATTTGGATTTTAACAAATCATCTCCATTTTGCAAACCAACAATACCATTGTGTGCCAAACATTATTGGAATCATCTCCATAAAATATTTTTGCAAAATTCAAAAATTTGTTTCATGCGGCCATTGTGTCGAACACATGGCATGCACTAATCTGCCAACCATATAAATCCTATTTACCAGCAGATTTTTGCCTCAACCATCAAACCTAGGTCATCATTAGTCCTCTCTTGCACTCATTACACGATGCCAAGCGCCAAAGACAAACATTTTGCATGATCTCATCAAGGACAAGACCATGCCGTGGTGGTCATGCTCCTCTCCATGCCATCCTCTCCTCCTCTCGCATCTGGTGTGCATCACCATGTCCTTGGACCTCTACACACCCTGCTGATCACGTTGGACATCACCATTGACCAGGAGAGTCACCGCAACGACCAGAACACGACACGCCCACGACGCCCAGACGCGCAAGAGCGTGCATGATGACACCCTGGACGCGGCGAGCACGCACGCGCATAGTCACCCTCGTCCTACCCTTAACCTCTCCACCGTGCACCACCATGTCACCGTCTACCTCCCAGACACGCTCACCTGCGCCGGAGAGGACGGCAGCCGTCGTCACCATCGACGACTTCCGCCTCGGTACTGTGAGCTCGCGTCACGTTCCACGCCGCGTCACTGCATCATTTTCAGCGACGTCAAGCGCTCCGTGCTCGCCATGACGTCGCCAACGCCCCTGCGTCATTGCCCAACTCCCTCAGCCACTGTAACGCCGTCGCCATAGACGACCTCACCATGTCGTGCCGCCCTCCTCCTTCCGCTATAAAAGGAGCGTTCCCCCGCTCCAATTCTCCACACCATTCGCCTCCTCTCTTCTCCCTGATCCTCCTCGAGCACCGCCACTTCCCAATTCCATCTGTAGACCACCAATCGACCGACGAAGCTCTGCCAGTACTGCTGCAAGATCGGCGGAGCTAGGAGCCGCCCCAGGAGACGCCGCCGGTACCAGGAGCTTCACCACCCTCGAGAACGCCGCCCTGCATCAACGCCGACGATCGCCGGACACTGGTTAGCCCTCTGTCCCCTGGTGCTTGCTGCCAGTGAGCCTGTGCTCGTCGTCGACGACGATGCACATGAACCGTCCGATCTTGATCTAATCCCGTGGCCCTCATTCAAACATATCGTTTCGGCGTTTATAAGTCGCTAACAGGTGGAGCCCCCTGTCAGGCAGCCCACTCGCGCGAGATGCGCAGCTGGGCCGGCCCATTTTTCTTTTTCTCTTTGTCCCGTGTAATTTTCCCGCGCGAGCCCACCAGTTCAAATTCAAATAAATCAATTTAGTTCAAATTCAATACTGGTGCTATGTTCAAATCTACTGAGCCAAATTTGATGACTTTGATATTGTTGGAAAGCTTAGGAAATTATCTATCCAACTACACTGGTCTCAACCCCAGATTTAATGTAGAACTTATATAGCAAAAATAACAACGCATGGCCTTTTCAAACTTCAAACATTTATTAAAAATAAACCATAAATTATTTTGAGTTGATTCCAACTCTCATAAATCACATTTTAAATGCTCTACATGATTATGCAAAAATATAGCATTAGTGTTTACTATGATCATGGGATAGAATAAATAATGGCTATGTGGCTATTTCTAGTCCATTTAAATTACCCAAAATTATTAATTAAATAGTATGAGAGGTATCCTCTCATTTAAATCTTTGTCTCAAGTAATTCAACATGAGGTATTGACCCTGGTATATATAATCTCATATTGTATTACTTGGTGATATTAAATTATTACTATAGTAGTGTTAAATTGCATGAGGTGTAATACCTCATTTAAATCACTTTCCCCAAATGATAAATATGAAGGGTTGACCTTGGTCAACATGTGTTCATACTTTATTATTTGAGGAGATTAAATCTTAACAAGATTCAATGAGAGGAAATTATTTCTCAAAAGAAATAAATAGAAACCCAAATAAATATTTCAATGAGAGGAAATTATTTTTCTTAAAAAGAAAACAAAAGCCAACCACCATGTTAATAGGGATGTGATGCTAGATTAGCTTGTGTGAACCATTTGTATGTTTGGTCTAGTACTTAAGATTTGTTTGGTGATGGTATACCTCGTATCCGTTTATAGACGCTAGTACCGAAGACTACCAGGAGGAGGAGGTCTTCTACGAGGAAGAAGAAGAAAACTTTGATCACTGTACCACTCAAGGCAAGCTATACTCTTGCAAGCTACCTTAATGCAAAGCTCTACTAGAGCAAGGCAACATTACATATTACTTTGTGTTTAATGATCCCAACCCAAGTTTTTACCTTACAAGTTTTTGACTTTGGTTTATCAAAGTTTATTTTTGATTCATGATTCACTTTGGTCTAGATATGGAGTAGTACAAGAGCATCAAATTTAGCCTAGAGAAATACAAGCTAGTTAGCACCCCTCATGACTAGTTGCTAGTGCTAAAACTAAAATTGACTACTCTAGATGGGAACATGTGAATCAAATGACTTTGAAAACCTTGGAATGATGAGTCATTCTATTGAAAGATTTTGAAGGTGAATATGACTTGAATGACATGAGAATTTGACAAAAACTGATGATTGGGTTCGGATGCGATACCATTCCAATTTTATAAGTACCCCCACAATACCTGATTATGGGTAGGGCTTAACTGGAAGTTTATATATTTTAGTATGGATTCCCTCTAAACAAGCGTCATAGGGGTTATGCAGAGGCTGCCTCCGTTGAAAGTGAAATGACGTGAAATGAGGTGAATGTACTACCCAAGCCCTGTGTAGTTCCCAGGCTAGCAGATTGCTATCACTGGGAGGCCAAACTCATGGGGAGAGGTGCCTATACTAGGGTATGTAAGTGAAAGGTTATGGTTGATGATCCGCATACTGAGTATGATTATTCAGGGTTGTCCCTGACGGATGTAATCAAAACTTGTGGCACAAGTGTACAACCTCTGTAGAGTGTAAACCTATTCGAATAGCCGTGTCCACGGTTATGGACGGTTGGATGGCCATACGGTTCCGTTGTCAGAAGTTTTCTAAAAATGAATGGTGAATTGAAAGGTGAATTTGACTTGATCACAACAGAGTTGTGGGAATGACACTAATGTTCCCACTTGAGTTAGTTAGACAATGAAGATCCTTTTTTACGAAATGCTTATGAACTAAAATTGGCTTTATGCAAATAAACCTAGAGCTTAGCACCCCTTACTAAAATTGATAGTACTTACAGTAGTATTAGTTTGTGAGTACTTTAAAGTACTCATGGCTGTGTCCCTGGCTATTCAAATGGCCGACTATGAAGAGGAGCAACAAATCGGGATGAAGAGGGACGTCTACGATAATTAGGATCGTCTTCTAACGTCAAGCCTTGCCTGTGGACTAATGGACTACTACTACTTCGCTTCCGCTATGTGTTGTGTTTGTTGATCATTAGATCAACTATTATTGTAAGTTTGGATTAGGTGATCTATTGTTGTAAGACGACTATGGTTTTTAATGAATGATGACTCTATGATATCAACTGTTATATCTCGCAAAAACAATCTTCCTGGGATTGCGATGTATGGTATAATAGGCATCTGGACTTAAAAATCTGGGTGTTTACAAGTTGGTATCAGAGCCATTGTTTGACCTTAGGAGACCCTAGTTAGAATGGACGTTTGGAAAACTTAGTTTCAAAAACAAAGGAAGTGAATATTTATGAAAACTTATTCACACTCTTACCCTTGAGATCTTTTCAAAAATGAGAAATACATGCTCTACTTTTCCTTATAAATCTACATAAAATTTTGACACACTTGCTCACTTCTCTAACTTACTTATCCAATTTCAACCACACCAAGTTTTACCAGTTGGGCAATGGAGGAAACCTGATCTTCGAGAGGGTCTTAGACGCTTTGTCTGAGCATCTCGAGCGCCCACACCCGGAGTTCTTTGGAACTCAAGTCAATGACCAGCCCGGAGGAGAACTACAGTGGGTTGTAGTTGCAGATCTGAGAGGCAACATGGAGCCTCCTACGTCTGAGAGGATCCAGTTTTCCGTCAGGGAAACAATGGCTAGATGGACTAGCTAGAGCCCTGCAGGAAGCACTTGCCCGTCTGTGTGGGAAGAATGTGACTCAGATTCATGGGACTCGCTTTGCTCACCTTGCAAGGGATGACTCCACTGGAGGACCCATGGCACTGTCACCCCACCCGGAGCTGAAGTATCACGTGGAGCACCTGGACTTTATGGTGCACGAGACCCGCAAGGAGCTGGACAACTCTCGTGTCTACGCCAACCAGACCCACCTCCACATATCACAGCAGACCGATGCAATCAAGATGCTTGCGAAGGATCACAAGTCACTCCACCAGCAGCGTGCCAAGAAGGACGCTACCATTGCGCGCCTCCGCGCGAAGATAGTGTCCTTGGAGGCAACTGTCAAGGCACAAGAGGATCGGTTGAGGGATCGGAGGAAGAAGGTGAATACATTCAGGGAGGAGCAGCCTACCTGAGTGATGATGATGACTTTGAGGAAGATGAAGACACTGTGGAGGGTTACGAGTTCATGGACGCCGGAGAGGATGACTTCATCCCGATAGATGTGGATGATGAGTAGTAGTTTCACTTGAGCACTTGTGTAGGTGTGAGTTTGTATCAGGATCCCCTTGTATCGTAGCGCGAGTAAAATGGTTCTTAAAGACATTGATGTGTTAGTTTGTAATGTGTGCTGTTTGAATGAATGAAAGTGTTGTTTGAATTCAACATGACAAGAACTCAAGTTTTAAACTTTTGAACTTGCCCAAAACAAGCCATAGAAATTTCGCTCTCATCTCATGATCTATCTCAATGTTCAGATGGCCCCTCCAACTCGCAACAGCAATCAAGATGCAATGCTGCAGCTTTTGCAAACACTGAGGGCAGATAGAGAAGCCGAGAGAGCTGAACGACAAGCCAATATCGCAGCACTGCAACAGATTGCTCACAACAACCAAGGCCATGGAAACCATGATCATCCTGGATCCAAGTTGAAAAATTTCCAGAACACAAACCCTCCCATGTTCAGCAAGACTGAAGAGCCATTAGATGCTGATGATTGGCTACAAACCATGGAGAACAACTTGGAAGTTGCGGGAGTGGAAGCCAATGAGAAAGTACTGTTCGCCACCCACTACCTATCAGGACCTGCCAGAGCCTGGTGGACAAGTGCCCGTGCAATAAATGCGGGACAAATGATGACTTGGGAAGATTTCAAGCTCAAGTTTAGAAAGTACCATGTGCCCCCGGGTCTGATCAAGAAGATGAGGGATGAGTTCAGAGAACTCAAACAAGGAAGGATGTCCGTGGTGGAATACTGATGTCTACGGGTGCTTCTATTCTTGTAGACAGTGTTGGGCCTCCAAGAGCAGAGGTTTGTAGAATAGCAGCAAGTTTTCCCTTAAGTGGATCACCCAAGGTTTATCGAACTCAGGGAGGAAGAGGTCAAAGATATCCCTCTCAAGCAACCCTGCAACCACAAAGCAAGAAGTCTCTTGTGTCCCCAACACACCTAATAGGTGCACTAGTTCGGCGAAGAGATAGTGAAATACAAGTGGTATGAATGAATATGAGCAGTAGTACGGCGCCAGAAAATAGCTTGCTGGCGTGCAGTTGATGGTAGTAATATTGCAGAAAGTAAACATGCAGTAGAACAGTAAACAAGCGATAACAGTATTTAGGAACAAGGCCTAGGGATTATACTTTCACTAGTGGACACTCTCAACATTGATCACGTAAGAAATAAGTTCTCTTCCTTTTGTGCTACATATACTCTTGTTTGATAATGAACACCACTAATTGTGTAGGATTACACGAACCCTCAATGCCGGAGTTAACAAGCTCCACAACATTCGATATTCATGTTTAAGTAACCTTAGAGCATAATAGATCTTTCCAAAATAAACCAAGTACTAACATAGCATGCACACTGTCACCATCACACTACGAAGGAGGCATAGATCACATCAATACTATCATAGCGATAATCAACTCCATAACCTACAAGAGATTATGATCATAATCTACGACAAGAACTACACGATGCACACACTGTCACCATTACACCATGGGGAGGAATAGACTACTTTAATAACATCACATGAGTAGCACATAGATAAATAGTGATACAAAACATATTGCAATCATAAAGGGATATAAATAAGCACTTCACTACGCCATTCATAACAGTGAATAAGTATTCTGTGAAATATAGCCTAAGAGACCCACACGGTGCACACACTGTCACCTTTACACACGTGGGACAAGGAGTCTCCGGAGATCACATAAGTAAAACCCACTTGACTAGCATAATGACATCTAGATTACAAGCATCATCATATGAATCTCAATCATGTAAGGCAGCTCATGAGATTATCGTATTGAAGTACATAGAGAGAGATGAACCACATAGCTACCGGTACAGCCCCGAGCCTCAATGGAGAACTACTCCTCCTCATGGGAGCAGCAGCGTTGATGAAGATGGCGGTGGAGATGGCAGCGGTGTCGATGGAGAAGCCTTCCGGGGCACTTCCCCATCCCGGCGGCGTGCGGCAGAGACTCCTGTCCCCAGATCTTGGCTTCGCGATGGCGGCGGCTCTGGAAGGTTTCGCGTCCGTGGCTTATTCCTATCGGGGTTTAGGTCAGGGACCCTTAAATAGGCGAAGAGGCGGAGTCGAGGGTCGACGAGGCGACGACACACTAGGGGGCGCGGCCCCCCTGGCCGCGCCGCCCTATCATCTGGGCCCACCAGGGCTCCCCTCAGTGGCTCTCGTGTGTTCTGGAAGATTCGTGGAAAAATAGGATCTGGGCATTAATTTCCGAGAATATTTCCTTACTAGGATTCTGGAACCAAAAACAGCAGAAAACAGGAACTGGCCCTTCGGCATCTCGTCAATAGGTTAGTTCCGGAAAACGCATAATAATGACATATAATGTGTATAAAACATGCGGTATCATCAATAAAGTAGCATGGAACATAAGAAATTATAGATACGTTTGAGACGTATCAAGCATCCCAAGCTTAGTTCCTACTCCTCGAGTAGGTAAACGATAATAATGATAATTTCTTAAGTGACATGCCATCATAACCTTGATCATACTATTGTAAGCATATGTAATGAATGCAGCGATCAAAAACAATGGTAATGATATGAGTAAACAAATGAATCATAAAGCAAAGACTTTTCACGAATAGTACTTTCAAGACAAGCATCAATAAGTCTTGCATAAGAGTTAGCTTGTAAAGCAATAATTCAAAGTAGAGGTATTGAAGCAACACAAAGGAAGATTAAGTTTCAGCGGTTGCTTTCAACTTATAACATGTATATCTCATGGATATTATCAATGTAAAGTAATATAACAAGTGCAATATGCAAGTATGTAGGAATCAATGCATAGTTCACACAAGTGTTTGCTTCTGGAGAGAAATAGGTGAACTGACTCAACATAAAAGTAAAAGAAAGGTCCTTCAAAGAGGAAAGCATCGATTGCTATATTTGTGCTAGAGCTTTTATTTTGAAAACATGAAACAATTTTGTCAACGGTAGTAATAAAGCATATGTATTATGTAAATTATATCTTACAAGTTGCAAGCCTCATGCATAGTATACTAATAGTGCCCGCACTTGTCCTAATTAGCTTGGACTACCGGATCATCGCAATACACATGTTTTAACCAAGTGTCACAAAGGGGTACCTCCATGCCGCCTGTACAAAGGTCTAAGGAGAAAGCTCGCATTTTGGATTTCTCGCTTTTGATTATTCTCAACTTAGACATCCATACCGGGACAACATGGACAACAGATAATGGACTCCTCTTTAATGCATAAGCATGTGGCAACAATTAGTGTTCTCATATGAGATTGACACTACTAGGAAAAAGCTTATAGGTGGAGGCAAAACGTGCCGGCGCACCACCTAGGACGTGCGCCGGTGGAAGGTGTTGCCGGCGCACCAGGAAGTCGCCGCGCCGGCGATGCAGGCATACTGCCGGCGCACCTCCGGAGAAGACGCGCCGGGGAAAATTCCTGGCATGGGCTCGGCCGATTCGGGCCAGGCCCAGGAAACACTGCCGGCGCACCAGCCCAGGAGCGCGCCGGCGGTAATGTGCTGTTGCCGGCGCGCTCCTGGGCTGGTGCGCCGGCAGTGTTTCCTGGGCCTGGCCCGGAGCAACTATAGCCGGATGGGGTATATATTGCCGGCGCACCACGGCCCAGGTGCGCCGGCAATAACCTGGGAGTTATTTCAGCCACCAACCAGCACACTCACTCACACACTCACTACACTCCACTTATCCACACAACCCGAGCCTTCTCCCAACCCAGCTCATTTTTGCCTATTCCTATCCCCAATTTAGCTAATTTGACCAAACAAAATCATATTTTTTGAGCAAATCTTCCCTTCCTACATGCATCTCCCACATCCCCCTATGTAGATCTAGATCTACTATCCCGCGTTGACCGCTCAATCTAGATCTAGATCTAGAAAGTCGGCTTCCATACGCCATTGTCGCGGCGCGTCGTCTCGATCTCGTCGACAATTATATCAAACAAATAGGTGATTAATGAACAAATTGAGGAATGAAATCGACGTATGTTGGACATTTGAAGCAAAGCTCTCGTGTGTGGCATATATATATATGTTGTGCTTGTGCTTGTGTGTGTGTTGGCGTTGAAAATGAGTTGCCAACGTTGCGCCGAAATGTTGATTCTTCAAGTTTCCGTTTCGGCACATTTCTGGCGCTCCTATGTCCTACCGTGTAGGAAGGTCATGCCGAAATTTTCCGTGAAAACTACCGACGGATGCATGGTTCTAATCAATTATGTAATCTTACCATGCAGGCGAGAATGGTTATCGAGATGAGTGAAAGCATCGTGATGAGATATCTGAAACACGCGATCATCGACATGTATGAAAATAAACGCACGGAGGTATTGTGTCCGTGCCGGAGATGCAAACGAGGGAAATGGTTTGACCCGTATTCAGGAAAATTGCAGGGGCACCTGCTCACTAATGGTTTCATGCATGGACACACTCAATGGATGAGCGATGATGGCGCGGAGGTCAATGGGGCGACGGCAGCAGGTGGTAATAATGGCCGGCAAGAAGGAGGGCATCATGACATTGATGACGATGAAGAGTTTGTCGCAGAAGACGATAACCTTGACGACGATAATAACCTTGACGATGACAATAACCTTGACGACGAAGAGGTGCCGCTAGCTTCAGTCGTGCGGGACCCTCATCTTCAAGATCTGCTTCTCGAAAAGACGAAAGGCGCCAAGCGGAAATCAAAGCTTGAGCAACTGGAGATAGACTCGAATACTCCGTTGTACGACTCAGGTCGCGGGTTGGGGGAGTCCCGCTTGAGAGTAGCGCTCGATGTGCTGCAGATGAAGGTGAAACACGGATGGACGGACTCAAGCGTCGACGACATTCTGGAATACGTGAAAGATCTCCTTCCTGCCGGGAACACGTGTCCTGGTAGTCTAGCCGAGGCCAAGAGAATCACGTGCCCTCTCGACTTACCCCACGAAAAGTATCACGCCTGCATCAACGACTGTATCATGTATCGCAAGGAGCACGTGGACAAGACCAAATGTCCTGTGTGTGACGCTGAACGGTACAAGAAAGGGAAGAAGAAAGCTCCTCGGAAAGTTGTGTGGTACTTCCCGCTCGCCCCCCGGCTGCAACGGTTCTACGCGGACCGCAAGGAAGCAAAGCTCATGCGCTGGCACGCTGAAAGAAAGGAGGCAGTGTTGAATGATGAAGATCGGATTGAGCACCCAGTGCTGACACACCCTTCGGATGCAAGCCAGTGGAAAGCATTAGACAATGAATTCGGAAGTTTTGGGGCAGAACCCAGAAACATCAGGTTGGGTGCGAGCACGGACGGATTCAATCCGTTCGGAAACCAGAGCAGCACACATAGCACATGGCCCGTGTTTGTATGGATCTACAACCTCCCGCCCTGGCTGTGCATGAAGAGGAAGTACATACAGATGAGTATGCTAATTCAAGGGCCGACACAGCCAGGAAACGATATCAACATGTATCTCGAATTATTAAAAGAGGAGCTTGAAACGTTGTGGGCGGAGGAAGGGGTAGATACATGGGACGCCGTCGCGGAAGAATATTTCCCTTTGAGAGCCGCGTTGATCACGACGGTGCAGGACTACCTCGGATACGGTTATATTTCGTGCCAGGTGTGCCATGGACACAAGGCATGTGTCAGGTGCATGGAAGAGACGATGTTTTTGCAGCTTGGTAAGGATCCCGGCTCTTCGAAAACAGTTTACATGGGGCATCGAAGGTGGCTACAGAAGACTGACCCGTGGAGAAAGCGTGGAGATCTGTTCGATGGTACAAATGAACCCCGAGGACCTCCACGGAAGAAGAGCGGCGAAGAGATCGATACATTACTGAAAGGTTGGAAGGAGTGCCCTCCGCCGGGAAAGATACGTCAAAAGCCTGGAGAGAAGAAGAAGAAAAAGGCAACGGCGACGCCGCTCATTGGTGTATGGAAAAGGAGGTCCGTGTTTTGGGACTTGCCGTACTGGAAAATTCTCGATACACCTCACTGCCTTGATGTCATGCATATTACAAAGAACGTGTGCGAGAGCTTGCTTGGCACTCTTCTCAACATGCCGGACCGGACCAAAGATGGGCCGAAAGCAAGACACGACCTGAAAGTTTTGGGCATCAGGGAAGAGCTTCAGATCCCGGCGGCCCAAGAGGGACAGTCGGAGGAGGAGGCGGACGGCGGTCAGAAGCGCAAAAGGATTAAGCAGCCAGACTATTACTGTCCCCCCTCCTGCTTCACTTTTAGTCCGGCCGAGGTCGATCAATTTTTCAATTGCCTTCTAGGAGTCAGAGTGCCCTTCGGTTACTCCGGGCTAATAAGCAGATACATGGACCCCAAGAAACGAAACTTCAGCGGCATGAAGTCTCATGACTGTCACGTGATGATGACGCAGATTCTTCCGGTTGCAATCCGAGGTATAATGGATGACCATGTCCGTGCAACGCTGACTGGGCTCTGTAACTTCTTCGACGTCATAACTCGGAAGTCGATAAGCGTGAAGAAACTCGCAAGGCTCCAGGAAGAGATCGTGGTGATCCTATGTGAGCTTGAGATGTACTTCCCGCCTGCATTCTTTGACGTGATGGTCCATCTGTTGGTCCATATCATGGATGATATCGTCAGTCTAGGGCCGGCATTCTTACACAACATGATGCCGTTTGAAAGAATGAATGGGGTCATTAAAGGATACGTTCGTAACAGGTCACATCCGGATGGAAGCATCGTACAGGGCTGGCTCACCGAAGAGTGCATCTCTTTCTGCACGAATTATCTAGACATCGAGGACCCTGTTGGTTTGCCTCAAAACAAGCACCTCCGCAGGTTCGAGGGAGTAGGTCACAAAAATGGAAGGAAGGAACTGCACGTGCACATGTCTGGTCGGACTTCCGACTTTGACAGGGCCAACTTAGTAGCGCTACAACACATTGACTTGATCGATCCTTGGTTGAAAGAGCACAAAACCATGATAGAGAACAGTGGCAAGCCGATGATGACGGAAGCAGAAATATACAGAGAGCACAACTCCTCTTTCGCGCGCTGGTTCAAAGACCACATTGATGCTAATCCCCCACCAATGGATTCTGACAAGGATAAACTAGTATTGGCCTTGTCACATGGCCCCGCGCCCAACCTCATGACTTACCAAGCGTACGATATCAACGGGTACACATTCTACACGGAAGAAAAAGACAAGAACAGTGCTTACCAGAACTCAGGGGTAACGATGGATTCCTGGACGGGTGACGTAAAGACTAGATACTACGGAAGAATCGAGGAAATCTGGGAGCTTAGCTACGCTGGGGAGAAAGTGCCGATGTTCCGTATCAGATGGGCTAAGAACGTCACAAAAGAAGACCGGTATTTCACCACCATGTTTCTACCCGAAGCCAACAAATCAAAGTCCACGAACGCCACCGCGCAGAATGAGCCATGGGTACTGGCAGAACACGTGCACCAATGCTTCTTCATAACCGACCCATCCAGGCCTAGCCGTGTTATCGTGAGGAGAGGCAAGAGGACCATCGTCGGAATGGATGGAGTCGCCAACGAGGAAGACTTCGAAGGACAAGTCGGAGACCCAATGATGGAAGAATCCGAGGACGAAGACACAACATACACCACAAGAAGAAGCAGGACCACGCTACCGAGGTCAGGTCGACCCTTCAAAAGAAGAAGTCACGACACGGGGCTAAATTATTCAACGACGAGCAAGAAAAGCAAGAAGAAAGCGAAACACTCTTCTCAATCGATGATGTAAAACTTTATTTGCAATCTATAACTCATATTGCTTTTGTAATGCATAATTAACTCATATGGTCATGGCCAATATTTTATGTATGACTAATTAATATTGTGTTGGTCAATATTATGTGTATGTAATATATAACTCATATATATATATCTTCATGTTTTTACATAACTCATGCATATTGCTTTATTATTATCTTGAAAAGATAAGAAAAATAAAATAGTACAGTATTTGGGGTAAAAGAAAAGAAACATACAATAAAGAGAAAAGAAATAAATAAATAAATAAACATGTCCCACATCCTTATTGCATACACTGCTAAACACATGTTCAGGTTACAGCTGTGCCAGGCTTATTGCCGGCGCACCAGGCTTATTAATTCGCCGGGGGTATACTTGTCCCCGGCGAACCAGGTATGAGGTGCGCCGTAATTAGGACTTAAGCGTTTTCTCTCCCTTCCTTCTCCCCACAGCCACATCTCAACCACCACCGTCGAGCGCCGCCGGCCAGATCGAGTTCTCTGTCGCCACCCCAACTCCCCCTCTCGAGCGCCGCCGTTCTGCCCCGCCACCGTCCTCCACCATCCCCTCGACCATCCCCCACCACCTGCCCCGTACGCCGCAGCGGAAGACCCGTGGAGAAGGAGGAGCCGCGCGCCATTGGAGAAGAAGGTTGCCCGCGCGCGTACCAGGGGTCGTCGGCGCCGCCGTTGGAGAAGAAGTCGCCACCCATTCCCTGAGCTTCCCTCTCCCCTTCCCTCTCCCCTTCCCTCCCCCTTCCCTCTCTGTTTAGGGTTCTTCCTCATCTCCGGTGACCCAAGCCACCAACATGAATTGCTAGATGCTCTCTGGTTAGGATTGCAAGAAATGGTTCATGGATGATTACCCTGGTTCATGGATGATTACCTTTGGTTAACATTGCAAGAAATGCAAATTTTAGCAATTCTCTGGTTTAAAATGAATGATGAAATGATGCTTGCATTATGAAAATAAAATGGGGCATTTACCTACTGCTAAATTGGTTTTGCTATTGAATTTGATGCTTAGATGCTTGCAAATGGGGCATGTACCTAATGCAAATTTTAAAAAATGTTGTAGCTACTGGTTTAGTGTAGGTTTCATTCTCTGGTTCATTTAAAAAATGATGAAATGAGCACTTTAGTGTTTAATTCATTCTCTGGTTCATTTAAAACAAAATGAAAATGATGTACATGGTTCTCTGGAAATGAATTGGGGTTTTTTATTATAGTGCAAATGAAATGGAAATGCTACTGGTTCATTTAAAATAGTTCTCTGGTTTAGTTCACTATTGCTAGTTCACTATTTAAAATGGAAATGAAATGGAGATGGCTGTATCAAGTATGGTAAAAATTGGTTGTGAGATCATGCACTGTATCAAGTATGGTAATGAATTGGGTGAAGTGAAAATATATTGATGTACATGGTTCTCTGTAAATGAATTGGGTGAAGTGAAAATAAAAATGCTACTGGTTTAAAATGACAAATGAAAATTTAAAATGCAGTAGGTTTGTTTGCTAGTTGCTATTTGCTTTAAATGATGAAATGCAGTAGCAAATTCTTGGTTCATTTAACTTGTTGGTAAATGCTTGCAGTAGGTTACTGTTAGCAAATGAAATGAGTTAGTTCTCTGGCTATTACTAAAAAATGGTCATGCTACTGCTACTGGTTTAGATGAAAAATGGTTCATTTAACTTCTGGTTTGCTTCAATTTATAGTGGAAATGAAATGGAGATGCTACTGGTTCATTTAATTGGGGTTTTAATTTAATTTAATGCCTAATGAAATGGAAATGCTACTGCTATTCTGGATAATCTTGTTGGCAGAGCTCAACTTTTCACCCATGAACCAGAGATAGTTGTTGACTAGATTTCAAATGCTAGCAGTAATGTATTTGGTTTCTCTGTGGGGGTATATAATTGTGGTGCCCCTGTTTGCAAACTGCATTTATTCTCTGGTTAAAAAAACAAAAGAAAATGATTTTGTTCTCTGGTTTGAAATTTAGTTCATTTAGTTCAGATGCTTTTATGCTATGGTTCATCATGTGAAGTAGCAATATTGGGTATTCATTTGCTTCTGTAATAGAAGCCACAAGGTGAACTAGTATTTCTTAGAAAATGCAGTACTATGAGTTCCTATTTATTGTTTTGCACATGTTTATTTAAGTCTGCTATATAATCTGTGACCTATTTTTAAACTGGAGAGCATTGTACAATTTTGGGTGTTCTCATGTTGTACAATGTTGCTTAGTTCATGTTGCTTAGGTATTTAGTTCATTTGGTTAAGTTCATTGGTGCTATTCTCTGGTTTGAAAAAAGAACAAGTGCTATTCGCTGGTTTGAAAACATGTGCTATATCAATTGATGCTGTCAAGTGTTCACAAATGCTATATCAGTTGAAATTTTGCTATGTATCATATATGTGAATTGCATTTCTGTTACAGGGATTGAGTTGCTATTGAGTGCCGGAATGTCGATTCATTTCCGTTCCGGCAATTCTAGCACTCGGCATGACCAATTTTTAGCAAAGGTCATGCCGAATTTTTCCGTGAATTCTAACTCTTTTTCATCTTCTATTAGTGCAAGCCACCATGGCGTCTGAAGAACAATTAGAGGAGCACTACAATAGGCACTTCTTTAGGACGGAGGAGGATGCCGAGGCCGCTGGTGTTGGCGGCGACGAGGACCATGAGATGGAGGATGACGCTGGGGGTAGTGGCGACGAGCCAAGCGGCAACGAGGCAAGCGACGCCGCCGGGGGTAGTACCTACGCGCCAAGCGGCGACGAGGCAACCGGCGCCGCCGGGGGTGGCGGCGAGACAAGCGGCGACGATCCTAGCGGCGCCGCCGGGAGTAGTGGCACCGGGACAAGTGGTTCCAAGAGGCCGCGGAAGGCAAGGCGCCAAAACACGGTCGGCACCGGCAGAGACACAGTCAAAGAGGTGGACCCCGCCAGTGGATTGCCGGTGGAGCCTAAGGATGTTGCCAAGGGGTACGGCAACCAACTGGCATGTATCCTCCGAGAGGTCGTCAATCTCAACGAGACGGACCTCCGAGCTGAGAGCAAAGCGCCTCTGCGAGCCCAGCTCATTGCGAGGTTGCACTCACGATACAAGTTCCTAGGCGACTACGCCTCCACTGATCAAACCAAGAACATTGTGAACTCACAAGCCCTCCTGAAGTTCACCAAACACCTCAGCAGCTACAAGTACATGGTGCGGAAGCTGATTGCTGAGGGCAAAGGTTTCGAAGAGGTCCACTCCGCCTTTCCGCATGTCTCCCAGGCGGACTTTGATGCTTTTGTGGCCAATGAAGAGCTACAAGCAACCAAGAATCGCAAGTTGTGGGGGAAGGAAATGCGGGAGCTTAACATCGGCAACCACAACCTTGGGAGCCGTGGGTACGAGGGAAAGGAGCCCTATTGGGCGAAGGAGGACGAGGCGTATGTAAATGCCGGCATTGAGAACCCCTGGCTCAAGTACAAGGACCCGCTTGAAAGAAGATTCATCAGGTCCCGGTACCATAAGAAGAAACTAACCGGGGAACTTGTCACGGACCCGAAGGTCGTAACCGACATAATTTGGTTCACGAACGACAAGAAGGTCCTGGCGTTGGAGAAAAAACTGGTAAGCAATTTACCGGTTTAATTAGATCAAGTATCGTTCATATAATAGTAGCAACATTTCTAAATGGTTCGCGTTTCTTCCGCAGGAAGAAGAAAGACAAAAACTTTCTCAATGTGACGAAGGCTCCTCCTCCCAGGCGTCGACGGGCAGGGTAGCCTGGGACAAGCCTCTCGTACGGGCGCTAAACATCGTTAATGAGCATTCACCGACGAGAAGGCCGCATAGAGGCCGTGTGGCTGGCGCCGGTACAGGCTACAAGCATGGTCACTATGGCTTGTCGTCTGCGGCCGATAAAAATGCGCGCAGTGAGAGGAAGCAGCGGGAGGCGGAGGAAATGAGGGAGTCAATCCTAGCCCAAGTCCAAGCTGGTTTGGTACCGCAACTGGTACCGCAACTCAAAGCTACGCTCGTACCTGAAGTCAAAGCTGAAGTCGCCGCTTCAGTCCAAGCAGATTTCAACGCTCTACACGCGTGGTATGAGGGTGGCAAACAAGGCCCCCCCCCGAAAATGCAAGTGGTTAGCTTCGACGGCAGCAACTCGATGGCGCCGCCGTCCGCCGGCAATGACAATGTTATAATGGAGACTCCTCCGGCCGCCGGCAATGTCGCTGGTGCTAGGGATTCACCGTCCATGCCGGGTAGCAGCCCCTCCGTCACTTGCACGCCCGCCGCCGCATGTGCCGGCCCGTCGACATTAGCCGAGCTCAACGCCCTCACGGTAATTAACCCATGTGTACATCAAGTTAATATATTAGTTTCGTCATCCTTGCCCTCTCTCTAACGCCATACACATGTTCTCGCAGGCGCTCTCAACGCCATGCACCTTCCTGATGAGAGTAAACGGCGAACTCAAAGACGTCGCGAGGGGGTCCATCCTTCGGCCCCTGGATAAGAAGTGGCACACACGAGATATGGAGGATGACGTTTACCGGGTTGAAGTGGATCGGGCGTTACCGGGCTATGAGGATTTGTTTCCTCCTAATCAACCGCATGGTGCCGATGACGAAGACCCGTTGAATCTTGCCTCACTGAAGGGTTGGGTACTGCTATGGCCGAAGACCCTAATTAGGATCAACACCTACTCGGGGTCGACGGCAAGCAAAGACAAGCACCTTGCGGCGCCACAGGTCAGCGTCCCTCCACGACAGCCAGCGGCGCCGGTGGTCAGCGCCCCACCACAACAGCCAGCTGCGCCGGTGGTCAGCGCCCCACCACAACAGCCAGCGGCGCCGGTGGTCAGCGCCCCACCACAACAGCCAACGGCGCCAGAGGCCGAGGAATACGAACGTGAAGACTTCCAATGGGATATTCCTACGTCTTCACAAGTTGTCCATGAGGATGCGCCGGCCCCGAAATATGGGTGCTCCAAGAAGCTGTTCGATTCTCAAGAAACGGCTGAGGAGGAAAATCCTGAGGAGGTCGCCGCCGTCGCCGTCAAAAAGATGCTGAGCCCAAACACACTCCGTGCTACGGTTACGGCGGTGGGAGATGGTCCAGTACTACAACCCAAGAAGAGGAAGAGGGCAAACAAGAAGGACGCCAAAGACAAGGCGGCGGCCAAAGACAAGGACAAGGTGGCACTCCTTGACAAGTTGCCAAACAATTGGCGACCTCTGCATCACTTGGGTGAACCGATGCTGCCGGAGCATGTCCTCAACCTACTCACCGGGGATATGGCGAGCTTGCATAACCAAGTCCAGTATTTGGAGAGGCAGCTTCTCAAATCAAAAAATCCTAGTTACCCTCTCTTCGTGGCGAAGGTGCCAACTGGCATGAACTTCGTCGAGAAGTACCCCGCGGACTTGTGCTTCATCCGGTTCAATGACATCTTCAGCATCTATCGCATGCAAATGCTCCACTTTAGTGTGGTTCGCCTAGTTGCTCTTAGCTTGTCTTCCCAGATCGTTAAGGAGGGGACGCCGACCATCGCGATAATGGACCCCTTCTATATGCGGGAGAGCATCATCTGCAACGCTGGGGATCGGGCGATTGCCACACGGCAGGTCGAGGATTTCATGCTGGCGAACATTAAGAAGGGCGCCATTCTCATCCCTTACTTCCCCGAGTAAGTAATCACTCGCTAGTCCCCATCACCATTCTATCCTATATCTCCATTTGCATTTCCAAAGGTTAATCCGTGTGTTTTCCGCAGAGACATGTACTGCACCCTCATCGTCGTGCACCCGCAACACTCGCATGCAGTCTATCTCGACTCGGGTAGGGACAAGAAGAAAGACTACACCAACATCAGGGCCCTTCTCAATGATGCTCTCACCGGCTTCGCCAACAAGGCAGGCCCCCTCAAAGTAGAGAGGAAATCCCGAGGAGGCTTGGTCTTAACCCACACAACCAACTTCCCCTGCCTCAGGCAGTCGAAGCAAGACAATGGGATGGACGCGTGGTACGCCATCCTTCAGATGCAGGAGTACATAAAGTACGCAGATGACATGTTGCTGCCAGAGAGTCTCAGAGAGAGGTTTGTAAACATGGCGGATGCCCCTGATAGAGAGATTAGAAAGAACTGGAGTCGCATCCAGCAGTTCATTTGCACGGTAATCGTGCATGATGTCAACAAAAGGTCTGGCGAGTTCTTCTACGGCTACGGTCTACCACCTAATGACGAGATAGAACTCCGCTTGGAGATGTCGCGTGATGAGAGGCCGTTCAACACGCTTGAGGGCTGCCGTCCATTCCCCCCTAGGCGTACAACCTGATCCTACGACGGGAACACTATTGCTAAAGCTTGAACGATATGTCTTTGAACTTCCGTATTGTAATACTTGCTACATATTCCCATAGAATCGACTTGTTGCTTTTATTTAGTTGTATGGATGTGCATGTGAACATGTGTCTATAGTTTCATTTACTTTGCTATATATTTCAAGATTATGGCGTAGATACCTTAATAATTATTTGCATTTACTCGACCCCTACTTGCCTCGTATTTGGAGTTCGCCGATGATTAGAATGTTCGGTCACTAGTACACTCGGGGGTGGAGCCAGTGAGCCTTGGTGCGATGGCCACAAGTATCAATCTATTGTGCATCCTACCTAGCCTCACTGACTCCATCCCTGGATGTTAATATGTGTTTCGACCGACAAATTATGAGGCACGCTATTTAATTCGTACTACTTGTCTTTTATTTGAGTTCGCACTTCTTAATTGCATTGGCCGATGATTAAAATGTTTGGTCACTTGTACACTCCGGGGTGGGGCCAGTGAGGCTTGGTGTGATGGCCACAAATATCAATCTATTGTGCATCCTACCTAGCCTCGCTGACCCCATCCCTGTATGTTATTATTTATTTCGACCAACAAAGTATGAGGCACATGCTATTTAGTTCATACTACTTGTCTTTTATTTGAGTTCGCACTTGTTCATTGCGTTGGCCGATGATTAGAATGTTTGGTCACTTGTACACTCTGGGGTGGGGTGAGTGAACCTAGTGTGATGGCACAAATATCAATCTGTTGTGCATCCTACTTGGCTTCACTTACCCCATCCCTGAATGTTACTATTTGTTTCGACCGACAAAGTATGAGGCACATGCTATTTAGTTCATATTACTTGTCTCTTATTTGAGTTGGCACTTGTTAATTGCATTGGTACTAACGTTTTATTTGTCTTGTGCATGGAGATGCCGACGACATATGTCGTGTACAAGGGGAGGGTTCCTGGAGTCTACGACGACTGGGAGGACTGTCGGAGACAGGTGCACCGCTTCAGCGGCAACAGCTACAAGGGATACCCCACTAGGGTGGAGGCGGAAGGAAGATACGCCCGTTATCTAGCGGGAGAGATGAGGGACATGAGGAGGAACCGGATGAAGACCATGGCCTTCGTGATGATGGTCATCGTGACCATGTTGGTCATGTTCTATGTGATTGTAGTTTAGGTTAGTAGCTACATTGGGAGGTGTATGACGACACTTGTGACGACTATGTACCGAGACTTCTAACTTTGTGAAACTTCGTCCTTCGGTGTTGCATATGCACATGTGTTGTATGAATCAACATTCCGGAACGAGACTTGCGTATTTGTGTATTGATACCGAAATGAGACTTGGCTCTCTATGTGCTTCTCATATTGCATGTTCTGCTGTATAAATATGAACTGTGTTGTAAATATATACTGCTGTCAAATATGTATTCTAATATGCTGGGAAAAGCTGAAAAAAGAATTTTCGAATATTATTGCCGGCGCACCTAAATGACCTACTGCCGGCGCACGTGGTATGCGCCAGTGCTGCAAGCACTACTGCCGGCGCAGCTGCTGGTGCGCCGGTGGAACTTGCCCTTTGCCGGCGAATCTACCAAGGCGCGCCGGCAGTACATGACCTATCGCCGGCGCACCGCCTGGTGCGCCGGCAGTGGCCAGTTATCACCGGCCCGTTCGCAACGGCGGGCTCGCGGTGCGCCGGCAATGGGACTTTTAGGTGCGCCAGCAATAGGCCTTTCCCTTGTAGTGTGAGGATATATGTCAAAAACTGAAACTTCCACCATGATTCATGGCTTTAGTTAGCGGCCCAATGTTCTTCTCTAACAATATGCATGCTCTAACCATTAAGGTGGTAGATCTCTCTTACTTCAGACAAGACGGACATGCATAGCAACTCACATGATATTCAACAAAGAGTTGATGGCGTCCCCAGAAGCATGGTTATCGCACAACAAGCAACTTAATAAGAGATAAAGTGAATAAGTACATATTCAATACCACAATAGTTTTTAAGGCTATTTTGTCCCATGAGCTATATATTGCAAAGGCGAATGATGGAAATTTAAAGGTAGCACTCAAGCAATTTACTTTGGAATGGCGGAGAAATACCATGTAGTAGGTAGGTATGGTGGACACAAATGGCATAGTGGTTGGCTCAAGGATTTTGGATGCATGAGAAGTATTCCCTCTCGATACAAGGTTTAGGCTAGCAAGGTTATTTGAAACAAACACAAGGATGAACCGGTGCAGCAAAACTCACATAAAAGACATATTGTAAACATTATAAGACTTTACACCGTCTTCCTTGTTGTTCAACCCAATACTAGAAATAATCTAGACCTTAGAGAGACCAATTATGCAAACCAAATTTTAGCAAGCTCTATGTATTTCTTCATTAATAGGTGCAAAGTATATGATGCAAGAGATTAAACATGAGCACAACACTACTAGGAAAAAGCCTATAGTTGGAGGCAATAGGTGCCGGCGCACCACCAAGGACGTGCGCCGGTGGCATGTGTTGCCGGCGCACCTCTTCCCAGCCGCGCCGGGGATGCGTTCCTTCTGCCGGCGCACCAGAGGAGCAGACGCGCCGGCGCTATTTCCTGGCATGGCCTCGGCCGATTCGGGCCAGGCCCAAGAATCATTGCCGGCGCACCAGCCCAGGGGTGCGCCGGCGGAACTTGCGCTATTGCCGGCGCACCCCTGGGCTGGTGCGCCGGCAATGATTCTTGGGCCTGGCCCGGGGGTGATATAGCCGAAAGGGCTATGTGCTGCCGGCGCACCCATGCCCTGGTGCGCCGGCAGTAACCTGGGCAGTTATTTCTGCTCAACAACCACTCCCCCCACTACCATTACTCCACTCCTTCACACAAACCCGAGGCTTCTCCCAACCCAGCTCATTTTTGCCCATTTCTATCCCCAATTTCACCAATTTGACCAAACAAAATCATATTTTTTGAGCAAATCTTCCCTTCCTACATGCATCTCCCACATCCCCCTATGTAGATCTAGATCTACTATCCCGCATTGACCGCTCAATCTAGATCTAGATCTAGAAAGTCGGCTTCCATACGTCGTGGTAGCGGCGCGACGTCTCGATCTTGTTGACGAATATATCAAACAAATAGGTGATTAATGAACAAATTAAGGAATGTATCAATGTATGTTGGACATTTGAAGAAAAGCTCTCGTGTGTGGCATATATATATGTTGTGCTTGTGCTTGTGCTTGTGTGTGTGTTGGCGTTGAAAATGAGTTGCCAACGTTGCGCCGAAATGTTGATTCTTCAAGTTTCCGTTTCGGCACATTTCTGGCGCTCCTATGTCCTACCGTGTAGGAAGGTCATGCCGAAATTTTCCGTGAAAACTACCGACGGATGCATGGTTCTAATGAATTATGTAATCTTACCATGCAGGCGATAATGGTTATCGAGATGAGTGAAAGCATCGTGATGAGATATCTGAAACACGCGATCATCGACATGTATGAAAATAAACGCACGGAGGTATTGTGTCCGTGCCGGAGATGCAAACGAGGGAAATGGTTTGACCCGTATTCAGGAAAATTGCAGGGGCACCTGCTCACTAATGGTTTCATGCATGGACACACTCAATGGATGAGCGATGATGGCGCGGAGGTCAATGGGGCGACGGCAGCAGGTGGTAATAATGGCCGGCAAGAAGGAGGGCATCATGACATTGATGACGATGAAGAGTTTGTCGCAGAAGACGATAACCTTGACGACGATAATAACCTTGACGATGACAATAACCTTGACGACGATGAAGAGGTGCCGCTAGCTTCAGTCGTGCGGGACCCTCATCTTCAAGATCTGCTTCTCGAAAAGACGAAGGGCGCCAAGCGGAAATCAAAGCTTGAGCAACTGGAGATAGACTCGAATACTCCGTTGTACGACTCAGGTCGCGGGTTGGGGGAGTCTCGCTTGAGAGTAGCTCTCGATGTGCTGCAGATGAAGGCGAAACACGGATGGACGGACACAAGCGTCGACGACATCCTGGAATACGTGAAAGATCTCCTTCCTGCCGGGAACACGTGTCCTGGTAGTCTAGCCGAGGCCAAGAGAATCACGTGCCCTCTCGACTTACCCCACGAAAAGTATCACGCCTGCATCAACGACTGTATCATGTATCGCAAGGAGCACGTGGACAAGACCAAATGTCCTGTGTGTGACGCTGAACGGTACAAGAAAGGGAAGAAGAAAGCTCCTCGGAAAGTTGTGTGGTACTTCCCGCTCGCCCCCCGGCTGCAACGGTTCTACGCGGACCGCAAGGAAGCAAAGCTCATGCGCTGGCACGCTGAAAGAAAGGAGGCAGTGTTGAATGATGAAGATCGGATTGAGCACCCAGTGCTGACACACCCTTCGGATGCAAGCCAGTGGAAAGCATTAGACAATGAATTCGGAAGTTTTGGGGCAGAACCCAGAAACATCAGGTTGGGTGCGAGCACGGACGGATTCAATCCGTTCGGAAACCAGAGCAGCACACATAGCACATGGCCCGTGTTTGTATGGATCTACAACCTCCCGCCCTGGCTGTGCATGAAGAGGAAGTACATACAGATGAGTATGCTAATTCAAGGGCCGACACAGCCAGGAAACGATATCAACATGTATCTCGAACTATTAAAGGAGGAGCTTGAAACGTTGTGGGCGGAGGAAGGGGTAGATACATGGGACGCCGTCGCGGAAGAATATTTCCCTTTGAGAGCCGCGTTGATCACGACGGTGCAGGACTACCTCGGATACGGTTACATTTCGTGCCAGGTGTGCCATGGACACAAGGCATGTGTCAGGTGCATGGAAGAGACGATGTTTTTGCAGCTTGGTAAGGATCCCGGCTCTTCGAAAACAGTTTACATGGGGCATCGAAGGTGGCTACAGAAGACTGACCCGTGGAGAAAGCGTGGAGATCTGTTCGATGGTACAAATGAACCCCGAGGACCTCCACGGAAGAAGAGCGGCGAAGAGATCGATACATTACTGAAAGGTTGGAAGGAGTGCCCTCCGCCGGGAAAGATACGTCAAAAGCCTGGAGAGAAGAAGAAGAAAAAGGCAACGGTGACGACGCCGCTCATTGGTGTATGGAAAAGGAGGTCCGTGTTTTGGGACTTGCCGTACTGGAAAATTCTCGATACACCTCACTGCCTTGATGTCATGCATATTACAAAGAACGTGTGCGAGAGCTTGCTTGGCACTCTTCTCAACATGCCGGACCGGACCAAAGATGGGCCGAAAGCAAGACACGACCTGAAAGTTTTGGGCATCAGGGAAGAGCTTCAGATCCCGGCGGCCCAAGAGGGACAGTCGGAGGAGGAGGCGGACGGCGGTCAGAAGCGCAAAAGGATTAAGCAGCCAGACTATTACTGTCCCCCCTCCTGCTTCACTTTTAGTCCGGCCGAGGTCGATCAATTTTTCAATTGCCTTCTAGGAGTCAGAGTGCCCTTCGGTTACTCCGGGCTAATAAGCAGATACATGGACCCCAAGAAACGAAACTTCAGCGGCATGAAGTCTCATGACTGTCACGTGATGATGACGCAGATTCTTCCGGTTGCAATCCGAGGTATAATGGATGACCATGTCCGTGCAACGCTGACTGGGCTCTGTAACTTCTTCGACGTCATAACTCGGAAGTCGATAAGCGTGAAGAAACTCGCAAGGCTCCAGGAAGAGATCGTGGTGATCCTATGTGAGCTTGAGATGTACTTCCCGCCTGCATTCTTTGACGTGATGGTCCATCTGTTGGTCCATATCATGGATGATATCGTCAGTCTAGGGCCGGCATTCTTACACAACATGATGCCGTTTGAAAGAATGAATGGGGTCATTAAAGGATACGTTCGTAACAGGTCACATCCGGATGGAAGCATCGTACAGGGCTGGCTCACCGAAGAGTGCATCTCTTTCTGCACGAATTATCTAGACATCGAGGACCCTGTTGGTTTGCCTCAAAACAAGCACCTCCGCAGGTTCGAGGGAGTAGGCCACAAAAATGGAAGGAAGGAACTGCACGTGCACATGTCTGGTCGGACTTCCGACTTTGACAGGGCCAACTTAGTAGCGCTACAACACATTGACTTGATCGATCCTTGGTTGAAAGAGCACAAAACCATGATAGAGAACAGTGGCAAGCCGATGATGACGGAAGCAGAAATATACAGAGAGCACAACTCCTCTTTCGCGCGCTGGTTCAAAGACCACATTGATGCTAATCCCCCACCAATGGATTCTGACAAGGATAAACTAGTATTGGCCTTGTCACATGGCCCCGCGCCCAACCTCATGACTTACCAAGCGTACGATATCAACGGGTACACATTCTACACGGAAGAAAAAGACAAGAACAGTGCTTACCAGAACTCAGGGGTAACGATGGATTCCTGGACGGGTGACGTAAAGACTAGATACTACGGAAGAATCGAGGAAATCTGGGAGCTTAGCTACGCTGGGGAGAAAGTGCCGATGTTCCGTATCAGATGGGCTAAGAACGTCACAAAAGAAGACCGGTATTTCACCACCATGTTTCTACCCGAAGCCAACAAATCAAAGTCCACGAACGCCACCGCGCAGAATGAGCCATGGGTACTGGCAGAACACGTGCACCAATGCTTCTTCATAACCGACCCATCCAGGCCTAGCCGTGTTATCGTGAGGAGAGGCAAGAGGACCATCGTCGGAATGGATGGAGTCGCCAACGAGGAAGACTTCGAAGGACAAGTCGGAGACCCAATGATGGAAGAATCCGAGGATGAAGACACAACATACACCACAAGAAGAAGCAGGACCACGCTACCGAGGTCAGGTCGACCCTTCAAAAGAAGAAGTCACGACACGGGGCTAAATTATTCAACGACGAGCAAGAAAAGCAAGAAGAAAGCGAAACACTCTTCTCAATCGATGATGTAAAACTTTATTTGCAATCTATAACTCATATTGCTTTTGTAATGCATAATTAACTCATATGGTCATGGCCAATATTTTATGTATGACTAATTAATATTGTGTTGGTCAATATTATGTGTGTATGTAATTCACATATATCTTTTTGTTTTTGCATAATTAATAACACTCATGCATATTTGCTTTGTTTTCCTATAACTCAAATATTTTTTTGTAATGCCTAATTAACTCATATTGCTTGGTTATTATCTTGAAAAGAGAAGGAAATAAAATAGTATAGGATTTGTGGGAAAAGAAAAGAAACATAAAAGAAAGTGAAAAGAAATAAAGAAAAGAAGAAAAATAAAATAAAATAGAAAAGGAAATGGCCAGCCAGGGGCTGGGGGACAAGTCCCAGGTTATAGCCGGGCTCACCTTATTGCCGGCGCACCACCTGTTTGGTTCGCCGGGGTTAAGTTGTCCCCGGCGAACCAACCATGTGGTGCGCCGGCAATAATGTGGGTCCGGCTATAGCTGGGACTTAACCGCTGCGCGACCCTCTTCTCCCTCCCCATTCCCAATCGAGCGCCGCCGCCACTGTCGATCTCGAGCGCCGCCGCCACCGTCGATCTCGAGCGCCGCCGCGTGGAAGCCCTGGACCAAGAGACCTCGCTGCACGCCGGAGCTGCCGTGCAAGGAGGAGCAGGGCGTGGCCGCGGAGAGGAGGGGAGGGCGTCACGCGCCGGCCACCATCGCCACCGTCGCCGAGAGGAGGAGGAGGGCGTTGCGCGCCGGCCACCGTCGCGGAGAGGAGCAGCAGGGTGTCGCCACCATCGCCGTTGGTAAGAACCCCTCTCCCTTCCCCTATCCATCCCCCTCTTCCTTCCCTCTCTCTGCCTCCGAATTCTTGCAGTAGTTCTTGCAAGAATGCTTGATGTGCATTCGAATCCTTAGTGCTTGCAGTAGTTCTTGCAAGAATGCTTGATGTGCTCTGGTTGCAGTAAGAAAATCCTTAGTTCTTGTAGTAGTTTATAGTTCTTGATGTGCTCTGGTCGATTTAGGGTTTATAGTTTATGCTCTCTGGTTGCAGTAAGGAAAAATTGAGATGTAGGATGCTACTGAAATGCCTAATGCAGATGCTACTGAAATGCTATTGAAAATAAAAACTAGACACTAGGCAGTATGTTAGTTCTTCATTAAATGAAAATGAAAATGGTTTTGCTAGCTAAATTGGTTTAGTTCATTTAGGTTTTGGTCTCTGGTTTGCTAAAATGGTTTGCTAAAATGGATTTAAATTGGTGCTATGCATGGTTGATGCTAGTTCTCTGGTTTAGGATTTAGGACCAAGGCTGTATTTCTGTTGTAATTAAGCAGTAATGTTCTCTGGTTCATTTAGCTCATTTAGGTTTTGCTAGTAATTTGCTCTGAACTTTGCAATTTGCTCTCTGGTTTGCTAGTAATTTGTTCTCTGGTTCATTTAGCCTAAGGTAATGATTTATATTTTGCAATTTGCTCTGAACTTTGCAATTGCACTTACAATCAAACTGGCCCTTATGCAAATTTTGGGTCTTTTGCTCTGAACATAGACAGGAATTGCTTGGACAGGATTTGTAAGTAGAGGAATTAGTTAACAAGAAATTTCACAAAATTTGTTATCAACAAGGAGCTCAGGGAAAACTTTTGACTAACTATGAGAGTATGTCCCACAGGGGCAACAACAACATATTATCATTTCTTGCAAAAAAAAATGCTTGCAATATGACATGTTTTAGTGTGTAGATTCTCTCATTTTAGCAATTTTAATAAGCAGTAGTTAAAAAAGACAAGTACATCATAGCTAGTTTATCTGGTTTTCAAGAGAGGTTGTGCTAGCTAATTTTAATTAGCAAGAGAATATTAATTAGCTAGTTCACCATGGTTGAATGCTCATGTTGATGCTCACTGGTTGCAAATAAAGAAAATGAAAATAAAAATGCTTGCAGTACCTAGGTAGCTAGGCAGTAGGGTTTTTTTTATGCTTGCAGTACCTGGAGAATTTGATATATAAAATTCATTGGTTTGCTTCATGCTAAAGATGGGTTCATGCTAAAGATGGGTTCATTCTTACTACAGAGAACATAGTCAGTATTTCTAATGCACCTAGTTACTGTTATGTATTATATTTGCTTCTTATTTTTGAATACATACAAGTGTCCAGGGCTAGCATCAAACAACCACCAGTAGCAAGTGTCCAGGGCTAGCATCAAACAACCACCATGGTTGAATGCCTACTGCCAAGAACTGCCAAGCATCAAATGCCACCAGTAGCAAGTGTTAGGGTTAGGCATGCATCACATTTATTATCTGGTTTAATAATGCTTAATGAAAAAATGTGCTATTCTCTGGTTTGAAAAAAGAGCAAGTGCTATTCTCTGGTTTGAAAAAATGTGCTATATCAATGGATGCTGTCAAGTGTTCACTAGCAGTAGGTTTACTTAATTTAAAAGGAACAAGTGCTAGCAGTAGGTTTAGTTCATAAAAAGAACAAGTGCTATTCTCTGGTTTGAAAAAAAGAAAAGAAAATGAATTTGTTCTCTGGTTTGAAATTTAGTTCATTTAGTTCATTTTTCACATCAAGGAAATATAATTGGAGCTTTCTAATAATCCACAAATGAGAAATGACACTAAACCAATTTTAATTATGTAGCCATAGAGTAGCATGGTGTTGATGTAAAATGGTTAAGGTGTAAAATGCTAAAGATGGTTTGAATTCTGGTTTTTATTTTAGTGTTTGAATTCTGGTTTTTATTTTAGTGTTTGAATTCTGGTTTGAATCCAGGGCTAGCATGATGAAATTCTGTCACTGACTCACTGGAATATTTCTTTCTTAATACAGAGAACATAGTCAGTAGTTACTGTAAGTGCTATTACTGTAAGTGTCCAGGGCTCTAAAGCTGTTGTTGTCTGAGTGTGAGAATTTGATGGTTATGGTGTTCATGGCTATATATATGTGAATTGCATTTCTGTTACAGGGATTGAGTTGCTATTGAGTGCCGGAATGTCGATTCATTTCCGTTCCGGCAATTCTAGCACTCGGCATGACCAATTTTTAGCAAAGGTCATGCCGAATTTTTCCGTGAATTCTAACTCTTTTTCATCTTCTATTAGTGCAAGCCACCATGGCGTCTGAAGAACAATTAGAGGAGCACTACAATAGGCACTTCTTTAGGACGGAGGAGGATGCCGAGGCCGCTGGTGTTGGCGGCGACGAGGACCATGAGATGGAGGATGACGCTGGGGGTAGTGGCGACGAGCCAAGCGGCAACGAGGCAAGCGACGCCGCCGGGGGTAGTACCTACGCGCCAAGCGGCGACGAGGCAACCGGCGCCGCCGGGGGTGGCGGCGAGACAAGCGGCGACGATCCTAGCGGCGCCGCCGGGAGTAGTGGCACCGGGACAAGTGGTTCCAAGAGGCCGCGGAAGGCAAGGCGCCAAAACACGGTCGGCACCGGCAGAGACACAGTCAAAGAGGTGGACCCCGCCAGTGGATTGCCGAAGGAGCCTAAGGATGTTGCCAAGGGGTACGGCAACCAACTGGCATGTATCCTCCGAGAGGTCGTCAATCTCAACGAGACGGACCTCCGAGCTGAGAGCAAAGCGCCTCTGCGAGCCCAGCTCATTGCGAGGTTGCACTCACGATACAAGTTCCTAGGCGACTACGCCTCCACTGATCAAACCAATAACATTGTGAACTCACAAGCCCTCCTGAAGTTCACCAAACACCTCAGCAGCTACAAGTACATGGTGCGGAAGCTGATTGCTGAGGGCAAAGGTTTCGAAGAGGTCCACTCCGCCTTTCCGCATGTCTCCCAGGCGGACTTTGATGCTTTTGTGGCCAATGAAGAGCTACAAGCAACCAAGAATCGCAAGTTGTGGGGGAAGGAAATGCGGGAGCTTAACATCGGCAACCACAACCTTGGGAGCCGTGGGTACGAGGGAAAGGAGCCCTATTGGGCGAAGGAGGACGAGGCGTATGTAAATGCCGGCATTGAGAACCCCTGGCTCAAGTACAAGGACCCGCTTGAAAGAAGATTCATCAGGTCCCGGTACCATAAGAAGAAACTAACCGGGGAACTTGTCACGGACCCGAAGGTCGTAACCGACATAATTTGGTTCACGAACGACAAGAAGGTCCTGGCGTTGGAGAAAAAACTGGTAAGCAATTTACCGGTTTAATTAGATCAAGTATCGTTCATATAATAGTAGCAACATTTCTAAATGGTTCGCGTTTCTTCCGCAGGAAGAAGAAAGACAAAAACTTTCTCAATGTGACGAAGGCTCCTCCTCCCAGGCGTCGACGGGCAGGGTAGCCTGGGACAAGCCTCTCGTACGGGCGCTAAACATCGTTAATGAGCATTCACCGACGAGAAGGCCGCATAGAGGCCGTGTGGCTGGCGCCGGTACAGGCTACAAGCATGGTCACTATGGCTTGTCGTCTGCGGACGATAAAAATGCGCGCAGTGAGAGGAAGCAGCGGGAGGCGGAGGAAATGAGGGAGTCAATCCTAGCCCAAGTCCAAGCTGGTTTGGTACCGCAACTGGTACCACAACTCAAAGCTACGCTCGTACCTGAAGTCAAAGCTGAAGTCGCCGCTTCAGTCCAAGCAGATTTCAACGCTCTACACGCGTGGTATGAGGGTGGCAAACAAGGCCCCCCCCCGAAAATGCAAGTGGTTAGCTTCGACGGCAGCAACTCGATGGCGCCGCCGTCCGCCGGCAATGACAATGTTATAATGGAGACTCCTCCGGCCGCCGGCAATGTCGCTGGTGCTAGGGATTCACCGTCCATGCCGGGTAGCAGCCCCTCCGTCACTTGCACGCCCGCCGCCGCATGTGCCGGCCCGTCGACATTAGCCGAGCTCAACGCCCTCACGGTAATTAACCCATGTGTACATCAAGTTAATATATTAGTTTCGTCATCCTTGCCCTCTCTCTAACGCCATACACATGTTCTCGCAGGCGCTCTCAACGCCATGCACCTTCCTGATGAGAGTAAACGGCGAACTCAAAGACGTCGCGAGGGGGTCCATCCTTCGGCCCCTGGATAAGAAGTGGCACACACGAGATATGGAGGATGACGTTTACCGGGTTGAAGTGGATCGGGCGTTACCGGGCTATGAGGATTTGTTTCCTCCTAATCAACCGCATGGTGCCGATGACGAAGACCCGTTGAATCTTGCCTCACTGAAGGGTTGGGTACTGCTATGGCCGAAGACCCTAATTAGGATCAACACCTACTCGGGGTCGACGACAAGCAAAGACAAGCACCTTGCGGCGCCACAGGTCAGCGTCCCTCCACGACAGCCAGCGGCGCCGGTGGTCAGCGCCCCACCACAACAGCCAGCTGCGCCGGTGGTCAGCGCCCCACCACAACAGCCAGCGGCGCCGGTGGTCAGCGCCCCACCACAACAGCCAGCGGCGCCAGAGGCCGAGGAATACGAACGTGAAGACTTCCAATGGGATATTCCTACGTCTTCACAAGTTGTCCATGAGGATGCGCCGGCCCCGAAATTTGGGTGCTCCAAGAAGCTGTTCGATTCTCAAGAAACGGCTGAGGAGGAAAATCCCGAGGAGGTCGCCGCCGTCGCCGTCAAAAAGATGCTGAGCCCAAACACACTCCGTGCTACGGTTACGGCGGTGGGAGATGGTCCAGTACTACAACCCAAGAAGAGGAAGAGGGCAAACAAGAAGGACGCCAAAGACAAGGCGGCGGCCAAAGACAAGGACAAGGTGGCACTCCTTGACAAGTTGCCAAACAATTGGCGACCTCTGCATCACTTGGGTGAACCGATGCTGCCGGAGCATGTCCTCAACCTACTCACCGGGGATATGGCGAGCTTGCATAACCAAGTCCAGTATTTGGAGAGGCAGCTTCTCAAATCAAAAAATCCAAGTTACCCTCTCTTCGTGGCGAAGGTGCCAACTGGCATGAACTTCGTCGAGAAGTACCCCGCGGACTTGTGCTTCATCCGGTTCAATGACATCTTCAGCATCTATCGCATGCAAATGCTCCACTTTAGTGTGGTTCGCCTAGTTGCTCTTAGCTTGTCTTCCCAGATCGTTAAGGAGGGGACGCCGACCATCGCGATAATGGACCCCTTCTATATGCGGGAGAGCATCATCTGCAACGCTGGGGATCGGGCGATTGCCACACGGCAGGTCGAGGATTTCATGCTGGCGAACATTAAGAAGGGCGCCATTCTCATCCCTTACTTCCCCGAGTAAGTAATCACACACTAGTCCCCATCACCATTCTATCCTATATCTCCATTTGCATTTCCAAAGGTTAATCCGTGTGTTTTCCGCAGAGACATGTACTGCACCCTCATCGTCGTGCACCCGCAACACTCGCATGCAGTCTATCTCGACTCGGGTAGGGACAAGAAGAAAGACTACACCAACATCAGGGCCCTTCTCAATGATGCTCTCACCGGCTTCGCCAACAAGGCAGGCCCCCTCAAAGTAGAGAGGAAATCCCGAGGAGGCTTGGTCTTAACCCACACAACCAACTTCCCCTGCCTCAGGCAGTCGAAGCAAGACAATGGGATGGACGCGTGGTACGCCATCCTTCAGATGCAGGAGTACATAAAGTACGCAGATGACATGTTGCTGCCAGAGAGTCTCAGAGAGAGGTTTGTAAACATGGCGGATGCCCCTGATAGAGAGATTAGAAAGAACTGGAGTCGCATCCAGCAGTTCATTTGCACGGTAATCGTGCATGATGTCAACAAAAGGTCTGGCGAGTTCTTCTACGGCTACGGTCTACCACCTAATGACGAGATAGAACTCCGCTTGGAGATGTCGCGTGATGAGAGGCCGTTCAACACGCTTGAGGGCTGCCGTCCATTCCCCCCTAGGCGTACAACCTGATCCTACGACGGGAACAATATTGCTACAGCTTGAACGATATGTCTTTGAACTTCCGTATTGTAATACTTGCTACATATTCCCATAGAATCGACTTGTTGCTTTTATTTAGTTGTATGGATGTGCATGTGAACATGTGTCTATAGTTTCATTTACTTTGCTATATATTTCAAGATTATGGCGTAGATACCTTAATAATTATTTGCATTTACTCGACCCCTACTTGCCTCGTATTTGGAGTTCGCCGATGATTAGAATGTTCGGTCACTAGTACACTCGGGGGTGGAGCCAGTGAGCCTTGGTGCGATGGCCACAAGTATCAATCTATTGTGCATCCTACCTAGCCTCACTGACTCCATCCCTGGATGTTAATATGTGTTTCGACCGACAAATTATGAGGCACGCTATTTAATTCGTACTACTTGTCTTTTATTTGAGTTCGCACTTCTTAATTGCATTGGCCGATGATTAAAATGTTTGGTCACTTGTACACTCCGGGGTGGGGCCAGTGAGGCTTGGTGTGATGGCCACAAATATCAATCTATTGTGCATCCTACCTAGCCTCGCTGACCCCATCCCTGTATGTTATTATTTATTTCGACCAACAAAGTATGAGGCACATGCTATTTAGTTCATACTACTTGTCTTTTATTTGAGTTCGCACTTGTTCATTGCATTGGTACTAACGTTTTATTTGTCTTGTGCATGGAGATGCCGACGACATATGTCGTGTACAAGGGGAGGGTTCCTGGAGTCTACGACGACTGGGAGGACTGTCGGAGACAGGTGCACCGCTTCAGTGGCAACAGCTACAAGGGATACCCCACTAGGGTGGAGGCGGAAGGAAGATACGCCCGTTATCTAGCGGGAGAGATGAGGGACATGAGGAGGAACCGGATGAAGACCATGGCCTTCGTGATGATGGTCATCGTGACCATGTTGGTCATGTTCTATGTGATCGTAGTTTAGGTTAGTAGCTACATTGGGAGGTGTATGACGACACTTGTGACGACTATGTACCGAGACTTCTAACTTTGTGAAACTTCGTCCTTCGGTGTTGCATATGCACATGTGTTGTATGAATCAACGAGACTTGCGTATTTGTGTATTGATACCGAAATGAAACTTGGCTCTCTATGTGCTTCTCATATTGCATGTACTGCTGTCTAAATGTGAACTGTTATATACTGCTATATAAATATGCAAATATGAATTGTTATATGCTGGAAAAAGCGCGAAATTGAATTTTCGAATATTACTGCCGGCGCACCTCAATGCCCTTCTGCCGGCGCACATCGCACGCGCCAGTGCTGGAAGCTCTACTGCCGGCGCAGTGGCACGTGCGCCGGTGGAACAAGACCTTTGCCGGCGAAGCACCGCTGGTGCGCCGGCAGTAGATGAACTTCCGCCGGCGCACTGGTTGGTGCGCCGGCAGTAGCCACTTATCACCGGCCCGTTCGCACCGGCGGGCTCGTGGTGCGCCGGCAATGGGCCTTTTAGGTGCGCCGGCGGTAGGCCTTTCCCTGTAGTGCAACAATTGCCAAGTATCACATTATCCAAGACATTTTACCAATTACTACATGTAGCATTTTCTGTTTCCAACCATATAACAATTAACGAAGCAGTTTCAACCTTCGCCATGAACATTAAAAGCTAAGAACACATGTGTTCATATGAACCAGCGGAGCGTGTCTCTCTCCCATACAAGGATGAACATATTCAGAAAACTAAGATAACAGAACAAAAATAAAAGCACACAGACGCTCCAAGTAAAATACATAAGATGTGATGGAATAAAAATATAGTTTCACTAGAAGAAACCTGATAAGTTGTCGATGAAGAAGGGGATGCCTTGGGCATCCCCAAGCTTAGATGCTCGAGTCTTCTTAAAATATGCAGGGATGAACCACCGAGGCATCCCCAAGCTTAGACCTTTCACTCTTCTCGATCACATTATATCACCCTCTTCTATTGACCCTTGAAAAGTTCTGCCACACAAACTTCAAGCAAACTCATTAGAGGGTTAGTGCATAATCAAAATTCACATGTTCAGAGGTGACACAATCATTCTTAACACTTCTGGACATTGCACAAAGCTTCTAAAAGTTAATGGAACAAAGAAACTCATTCAACTTAACAAAAGCGAAATGCGAAATAAAAGGCAGAATCTGTCAAAAACAGAACAGTCCGTAAAGACGAACCTGAAAGGGGCACTTAACTTGCTCAAACGGAAAAACTCAAAACTAATGAAAGTTGCCTACATATCTGAGGATCACACACGTAAATTTGCAGATTTTTTTGTTTTTTTACGGAGACTTCTGCTCAAATTCGTGACAGACAGCAATGCTGTTTCTGCGCAGCAATCCAAATCTAGCATCAACTTTACCATAGAGACTTTACTTGGCACAAAAACATGATAAGGAGAGGTTGCTACAGTAGTAAACAACTTCCAAGACTCAACAAAACAAAAAGTGCTGTAGTAAAATAAACACATGGGTTATCTCCCAAGAAGTTCTTTCTTTATAGCCATTAAGATGGGCTCAGCAATTTTAATGATGATGCTCTCATGAAAATAGACAATGAAGCAAAAGAGAACATCAAGAAGCAAATTCAAAACAAATTTAAGCCTAACATGCTTCCTATGAAAAGGAATCTTGTAAATAAACAAGTTCAAGAAGCATAATGCAACAAGCATAGAAAGATAAAACAAGTGTAGCTTAAAAAAATTCAGCACATAGAGAGGCATTTTAGTAACATGAAAATTTCTATAACCATATTTTCCTCTCTCATAATAACTTTCAGTAGCATCATGAGCAAACTCAACAATATAACTATCACTTAAAGCATTCTTATCATGAGTCTCATGCATAAAATAATTACTACTCCCAACATAAGCATAGTCAATTTTATTAGTTGTAGTGGGAGCAAATTCAACAAAGTAGCTATCATTATTATTCTTATCATCAAATATAGGAGGCATAGTATCATCATAACAAGCTTTATCCTCCATAGTAGGTGGCAACAAAAGACCACTATCATTATAATCATCATATATGGGAGGCATATCATAATCAACATAAACTTTCTCCTCAATACCCGGAGGGCTAAAGAGATCATTTTCATCAAAACCGACCTCCCCAAGCTTAGAATTTTCCATAGCATTAGCAACAATGGTGTTCAAAGCATTCATAGTAATAACATTCCCATTAGCATGCATATAAAGTTCCATGGGTTTCTTAATTCTTTCTTCAAACACATCATGTCCTAATTCAAGATAAAGTTCATAAAGATCTCTCATATTTTTATTGTTTTCCATTATGCCTAACTAGTGTAAACAAGAAACCAAAAGATGCAATTGCAGGATCTAAAGGAAATAGCTTCGAGTACTTACAGTGGCGCCGGAAGATAGCTTAGTAGCCGAGATCCGGAGTGTGAGTACCTTTTACCTTTCCTCCCGGCAACGGCGCCAGAAAATAGCTTGATGTCTACGGGTGCTTCTATTCTTGTAGACAGTGTTGGGCCTCCAAGAGCAGAGGTTTGTAGAACAGCAGCAAGTTTTCCCTTAAGTGGATCACCCAAGGTTTATCGAACTCGGGGAGGAAGAGGTCAAAGATATCCCTCTCAAGCAACCCTGCAACCACAAAGCAAGAAGTCTCTTGTGTCCCCAACACACCTAATAGGTGCACTAGTTCGGCGAAGAGATAGTGAAATACAAGTGGTATGAATGAATATGAGCAGTAGTACGGCGCCAGAAAATAGCTTGCTGGCGTGCAGTTGATGGTAGTAATATTGCAGAAAGTAAACATGCAGTAGAACAGTAAACAAGCAGCGATAGCAGTATTTAGGAACAAGGCCTAGGGATTATACTTTCACTAGTGGACACTCTCAACATTTATCACATAATAAATAAGTTCTCTTCCTTTTGTGCTACATATACTCTTGTTTGATAATGAACACCACTAATTGTGTAGGATTACACGAACCCTCAATGCCGGAGTTAACAAGCTCCACAACATTCGATATTCATGTTTAAGTAACCTTAGAGCATAATAGATCTTTGCAAAATAAACCAAGTACTACCATAGCATGCACACTGTCACCATCACACTACAAAGGAGGCATAGATCACATCAATACTATCACAGCGATAATCAACTCCATAACCTACAAGAGATTATGATCATAATCTACGACAAGAACTACACGATGCACACACTGTCACCATTACACCATGAAGGAGGAATAGACTACTTTAATAACATCACATGAGTAGAACATAGATAAATAGTGATACAAAACACATTGCAATCATAAAGGGATAAAAATAAGCACTTCACTACGCCATTCATAACAGTGAATAAGTATTCTGTGAAATATAGCCTAAGAGACCCACACGGTGCACACACTGTCACCTTTACACACGTGGGACAAGGAGTCTCCGGAGATCACATAAGTAAAACCCACTTGACTAGCATAATGACATCTAGATTACAAGCATCATCATATGAATCTCAATCATGTAAGGCAGCTCATGAGATTATTGTATTGAAGTACATAGAGAGAGATGAACCACATAGCTACCGGTACAGCCCCGAGCCTCAATGGAGAACTACTCCCTCCTCATGGGAGCAGCAGCGGTGATGAAGATGGCGGTGGAGATGGCAGAGGTGTCGATGGAGAAGCCTTCCGGGGCACTTCCCCATCCCGGCGTGCGAACAGAGAGTCCTGTCCCCGATCTTGGCTTGCGATGGCGGCGGCTCTGGAAGGTTTCGCGTACCGTGGCTTATTCCTATCGGGGTTTTAGGTCAGGGACCCTTAAATAGGCGAAGAGGCGGAGTCGGAGGGTCGACGAGGCGACGACACACTAGGGGGGCGCGGGCCCAGCCCTGGCCGCGCCGCCCTATCATCTGGGCCCACCAGGGCTCCCCTCTGGTGGCTCTCGTGTGTTCTGGAAGCTTCGTGGAAAAATAGGATGCTGGGCATTGATTTCGTCCGATTCCGAGAATATTTCCTTACTAGGATTTCTGGAACCAAAAACAGCAAAAAAGCCCTTCGGCATCTCGTCAATAGGTTAGTTCCGGAAGCATAATAATGACATATAATGTGTATAAAACATGCAGGTATCATCAATAAAGTAGCATGGAACATAAGAAATTATAGATACGTTTGAGACGTATCAAATACGTGTGATTCCTCACTCAAAGGTACGCCCCGGATGAGACCGACACCACTGAAAAGAGGAAGGAAAGATTCCTGAACGGACTGCATGGTGAGATGCAGACTGTGCTTGTAAACATCCCCTTTGCTGACCTAGAGGCAGCCCTCCAGATGGAGGGAAGGCTCCATCAAGCTAATGAGAACCGCAAACGCCGCATGATGCACCAGAGTGGGCCCAGCAATACCCCAAGGTATCGCCCTAGCACAAGCGGGGTATTTTCCCAAAGAAACAACAAGCCCCCAATGCCAATGTCACGTCCGAGCTTCCAGAATCGGAGTGGAGGACACCCATGGCCAGGAGGCCACAACAACAACAACCACCATGCCAACAACAACAACTTCAACCGTGCCCCGATGAGAGCCCCCGGCAACCACAACAACACCAACACCGCTCCAAGGACTGGGAGCAACGCTGTCCCCGTCACCCCCAAGGACAAGTCAATAGTGACTTGTTATGAATGTGGAATTGTGGGTCACTACTCCAATGAGTACCCCAAGAAGCTTGCCAAGACTGCCCCCAACACCGCTGCACCTACTCAGCAGCAACGTCGTGTCTCCACCGGAAGGAAGTTTACCCCAGGCAACCCTAACAACCGCAGCGGCTGCCTCTTTCACATGAATGCCGAAGAAGCCCAGGAAGCGCCAGATGTCGTGCTGGGTATGTATTCTGTTAATTCAGTACCTACAAGAGTGTTGTTTGATTCTGGAGCATCGCATTCGTTTGTTACTGAAGATTTTGCATGCACTAGTAAGATTCAACCCATTAGTTTGAAGCATGTTATGATAGTTCAAATACCTGGTTCAACAACAAAAGCTAGAAAAATTTGCAAAGATGTGCCTATCAGAATACATGAAATAGATTTTTATGCAAATTTGATTGTTCTGGGAACAAAAGGTTTGGAAGTAGTACTGGGTATGGATTGGATGTCAAAACATCATGGATTGATTGATTGTGCCAAGAAGGCCATCACCATGACTAGTAGCACCGGTGTGTTAGTAGAACACGTGTCTGAAAGGCTGCCCAGAAAGTTTACCTGCAACCAGAGTTTAGCCAAGCCAACCTTGGATTAGATCAGGGTCGTCTGTAGATACCCCGATGTGTTTCTTGATGATCTACCCGGTATGCCCCAGATTGGGATATCGAGTTTATCATTGAGTTAATCCCTGGAACCGGACTCATAGCTCAGAGAGCCTATAGTATGAACCCGACAGAGCTAGTGGGCGAAGAAGCAACTGGATGATATGCTAGCCAAAAGGTTTGATCCAACCACGTGCATTACCCTGGAGATCCCCAGTTTTGTTTGTGGATAAGAAGGATGGTGCCACTCGTTTATGTACGGATTACCGTAAGCTTAACGATGTCACCATCAAGAATAAGTATCCCTTGCCAAAGATAGAAGACATGTTTGACCAGTTGACCGGTGCCAGAGTGTTCTCTAAGATTGATCTTAGGACTGGTTATCATCAGCTGAAGATTCGTGCAACGGATATCCCCAAAACTGCCTTCACCACCAGATATGGGTTGTATGAGTACAACATCATGTCATTTGGATTAACCAATGCCCTCGCTTATTTCATAAACCTCATGAATAAGATCTTTATGAACTTTTTGGATAAGTTTGTCATTGTCTTCATCGACGACATTCTAATATTCTCCAAATTAGAAGAAGAACATGACAACACCTGGAGATTATTCTAGAAACCCTTAGGGAGCATCAGTTGTATGCCAAGTTCAGCAAATGTGAGTTTTGGTTGAAGGAGGTAGGATTCCTGGGACATATTATGTCTGCAGGAGGAATTGCCGTTGATCCCGCAAAGATGAAGACCGTTGAAGAATGGAAAGCCCCAACCACTCAGACTAAAGTCCGTGCATTCCTTGGATTGGCGGGATATTACCGCAGGTTTGTTGAAGGATTTTCATGCATAGCCAGACCCATGACTCAACTGTTGAAGAAAGACAAGAAGTTTGAATGGACTGACAAATGTGAAGAGAGTTTTCAGAAACTCAAGGAAAGATTCACCACAGCCCCAATCCTGATCATGCCTGACATCACCAAGCCATTTGATGTCTATTGTGACGCATCCAAGATTGGTCTTGGATGTGTGTTGATGCAAGAGGGCAAAGTAATATCATATCTGTCTAGGCAACTGAAGCAACATGAGCAGAATTACCCAACCCATGACTTAGAACTAGCAGCAGTGGTTTTAGCCTTGAAAGTTTGGCATCATTACCTCATGGGTAATCGATGCGAGATCTATTCGGATCACAAGAGTCTGAAGTACATTTTCACTCAGAAGGAGCTGAATATGAGGCAGAGAAGATGGATAGAGTTGATTAAGGATTATGACCTAGAAATTCACTACCACCCCGGCAAGGCCAATGTGGTAGCGGATGCTTTGAGTAGACAGCCGTGTCAGAACTCCATGATCGCAGAAGAGCAACCTAGCTTGTATCAAGAATTTGAGCAGTTTAGACTAGTTAGTGAAGGATTCCTAGCAAGCATAGAGCTCCAGCCTACTTTGATTAGTCATATCAAAGAAGCACAAAAAGGAAATGCTAGTATTGATGGCATCAAGAGCCAAATAGCTGCAGGAAAGGCACCGAGATTTACCGAAGATGAAGAAGGAGTTCTTTGGTACAACGGATGCCTATGTGTGCCAGCAGATTCGGAGTTGAAGCAAGTCATTTTGAAGGAAGCCCATGATACCCTTTATTCCATTCACCCCGGTGGAACCAAGATGTACCAAGATTTGAAGGAACAATTTTGGTGGCATGGAATGAAGAGAGAGATTGGAAGTTACATAGCCAAATGTGATATCTATCAGAGTCAAGAGAACATCAGCGACCGCAGGATTGCCCATTATGATTCCCGAATGGAAGTGGGATTCGTAGGAATGGATTTCATAACTGGATTTCCCAAATCAAGTAAAGGAAATGATTCTATTTGGGTAGTGGTCGATAGATTAACCAAGGTAGCCCACTTCATCCCCGTCAAGTCCACCTACCAAGGCCCTAAGCTAGCTGAGTTATATATCTCTAGAATAGTCAGCCTGCATGGAACTCCTAAGTCAATTGTGTCAGATAGAGGATCCCAATTTACCTCAAGATTCTGGCAGAAGGTACACGAAGGATTAGGAACCCAGCTGAATTTCAGCACCGCCTATCACCCGCAGACTGATGGACAGACTGAAAGAGTTAACCAGATACTCGAAGATATGTTGAGAGCCTATGTGCTTGAATATGGATCTAAGTGGGAAGACTGCCTGCCTTGTGCAGAATTCTCATACAACAACATTTATCAAGCCAGTTTGCAAATGGCCCCATTTGAAGCATTGTACGGAAGGAAGTGTCGTACCCCTCTGAACTAGTTAGAAGTCGGAGATAGCCAAATCTTTGGACCAGATATTCTACGAGAAGCTGAAGAGAAGGTTCACAAGATCCGTGAATACCACAAGACTGCCCAATCAAGACAGAAGAGTTATGCGGACAAGAGACGCCGAGAGATGACCTTTAATATCGGAGACTTTGTGTATCTCAAAGTATCACCCCTTAAAGGAATGCAGAGATTCCAACTTAGAGGAAAGCTTGCACCTAGATATGTTGGACCCTTCAAAGTTCTGAGTCGCCGATGAGAAGTATCATATCAGGAAGGAGGAAATGTCAGCGGTGCATGATGTGTTTCACATCTCGTTACTTCGGAAAAGTTCCTGAGAAGACCGAGGTTTTCAAAAACATCGATCACAGATCCGTGGATATCAACAAGGACTTGACCTATTGCGAAGTACCTATTTGCATCCTGGAAGAAGCTTTCAGAACCACCCGCACTAGGAGTATCAAGTTCCTGAAGATTCAATGGAGCAACCATACCGAAGAAGAAGCCACTTGGGAGCGAGAAGATTACATGAGGACTGAATTCCCAGATGTCTTTAGTTCCTAGTTTTCTTTAAGATCTCGGGACGAGATCTTTTGTAAGGGAAGGGTTTGTAACATCCCAAAATTTCAAAGCAATGAATAACATGAATTTCCTTTTTCCAAAAATGGGAACCAACAAAAACTTTTATTGAAAGATGTGCTATGCATAGTGTTCATGCATGATTTATGTGACATTGCCATGATGATTTCTCTAGTGCTTATCAATGTGGATAAAACCCTCAACCATGATCATTGGATCAAAGAGGGAGAAAGAAAAAGAAAGGATAAATCAAAATAACCTCACATATGTACTTATGGCTATTTTTGCCAAACCTCAACCTAGGCCTTTGTACTTTGTTTCAATGGTTGTATAACATTACTAAACTCATAAGAACCACATTTGAATCAAGGAAAAGCAAATCAAATCAAAAGAGAAAGCAAAACACACTCACATAAGATAATGGTCAAAATTGACATTTATATCAGGTACCCACTTTGAGCCCCTGTATTAAGAAATTTCTAAACTAAACACTCCCAACTCTTTGCACCTCATCCAAGACCTCATCAAGATGAACAACTTTGGTAAAGACCAACCCTGCAAATTCTTCCTAAATTTCTTAATATCATCAAGCAAAGATGCAACATCAAATCAGATTTAAGATTATGTCATATTTGGATTTTCACAAATCACCTCCATTTTGCAAACCAACACTACCATTGTGTGCCAAACATTATTGGAATCATCTCCATAAAATATTTTTGCAAAATTGAAAATTTTGTTTCATGCGGCCATTGTGTCGAACACATGGCATGCACTAATCTGCCAACCCTATACATCCTATTAACCCAGATATTTGCCTCAACCATCAAACCTAGGTCATCATTAGTCCTCTCTTGCACTCATTACACGATGCCAGCGCCAAAGACAAACATTTTGCATGATCTCATCAAGGACAAGACCATGCCGTGGTGGTCATGCCCCTCTCCATGCCATCCTCTCCTCCTCTCGCATCTGGTGTGCATCACCATGTCCTTGGACCTCTACACACCCTGCTGATCACGTTGGACATCACCATTGGCCATGAGAGTCACCGCAACGACCAGAACACGACACGCCCACGACGCCCAGACGCGCCAGAGTGTACCCGATGACGTCCCTGGACACGCTAGAGCACGCAGGCGCCTCGTCACCCTCGTCCTCCCTTGACCTCTCCTCTCGCACCGTGCACCACCACGTCACCCTCTACCTCCCAACACGCTCACCTGCGCCGGAGAGGACGGTATCCATCGTCACCATCGATGACTTCCGCCTCGGTACTGTGAGCTCGCGTCACGTTCCTCGCCGCGTCACTGCATCATTTTCAGCGCCGTCAAGCGCTCCGTGCTCGCCATGACGTCGCCAACGCCCCTGCATCATCGCCCAACTCCCTCCGCCACTGTAACGTCGTCTCCATAGACGACCTCACCATGCCGTGCCGCCCTCCTCGTTCGGCTATAAAAGGAGTGTTCCCCCGCTCCAATTCTCCACACCATTCGCGTCCTCTCTTCTCCCTGATCCTCCTCGAGCACCGCCGCTTCCCAATTCCATCTGTAGACCACCAATCGACCGCCGGAGCACCGCCAGTACTGCTGCAAGATCGCCGGAGCTAGGAGCCGCCCCAGGAGACACCGCCGGTACCAGGAGCTTCGCCACCCTCGACAACGCCGCCCTGCATAAACGCCGACGATCTCCGGACCCTGGTTATCCATCCGACCCCCTGGTGCTCGCCGCCAGTGAGCCCGTGCTCGTCGTCGACGACGATGCACGTGAACCGTTTTCGATCTTGATCTAATCCTGTGGCCCTCATTCAAACATACCGTTTTGGCGTTTATAACTCGCTGACAGGTGGAGCACCCTGTCAGGCAGCCCACTCACGCGAGGCAGCCAGGCGGCCATTTTTCTTTTTCTCTTTGGCCCGTGTAATTTTCCCGCGAGCCCACCAATTCAAATTCAAATAAATCAATTTAGTTCAAATTCAATACTGGTGCTATGTTCAAAAATTAATAGAATCAAATCTACTGAGCCAAATTTCATGAATTTGATATTGTTGGAAAGCTTAGGAAATTATCTATCCAACTAAACTGGTCTCAACCCTAGATTTAATGTAGAAAATATATATTAAAAATAACAAGGCAGGGCCTTTTCAAATTTCAGATATTTATTAAAAATCAACCATAAATTATTTTGAGTTGATTCTAACTCTCACAAATCACATTTCAAATGCTCTACATGATTATGTAAAAATATAGCATTATTGTTTACTATGATCATGGGCTAGAATAAATAATGTCTATGTGGCTATTTCTAGTCCATTTTAATTACCCAACATTACTTATTAAATAGTATGAGAGGTATCCTCTCATTTAAATATTTGTCTCAAGTAATTCAACATGAGGTATTGACCTTGGTCTATATAATCTCATATTGTATTACTTGGTGATACTAAATTATTACTATAGTAGTGTTAAATTGCATGAGGTGTAATACCTCATTTAAATCACTTTCCCCAAATGATAAATATGAAGGGTTGACCTTGGTCAACATGTGTTCATACTTTATTATTTGAGGAGATTAAATCTTAACAAGATTCAATGAGAGGAAATTATTTCTCAAAAGAAATAAATAGAAACCCTAATAAATATTTCAATGAGAAGAAATTATTTTCTTAAAAAGAAAACAAAGCCAACCACCATGCTAATAGGGATGTCATGCTAGATTATCTTGTGTGAACCATTTGTATGTTTGGTCTAGTACTTAAGATTTGTTTGGTGATGGTATACCTCGTATCCGTTTATAGACGCTAGTATCGAGGACTACCAAGAGGAGGAGGTCTTCTATGAGGAAGAAGAAGAAAACTTTGATCACTGTACCACTCAAGGCAAGCTATACTCTTGCAAGCTACCCTAATGCAAAGCTCTACTAGAGCAAGGCACCATTACATATTACTTTGTGTTTAATGATCCCAACCCAAGTTTTTACCTTACAAGTTTTTGACTTTGGTTTATCAAAGTTTATTTTTGATTCATGATTCACTTTGGTCTAGATATGGAGTAGTACAAGAGCATCAAATTTAGCCTAGAGAAATACAAGCTAGTTAGCACCCCTCATGACTAGTTGCTAGTGCTAAAACTAAAAACTACTCTAGATGGGAACATGTGAATCAAATGACTTTGAAAACCTTGGAATGATGAGTCATTCTATTGAAAGATTTTGAAGGTGAATATGACTTGAATGACATGAGGAATTTGACAAAAACTGATGATTGGGTTCGGATGCGATACCATTCGAATTTTACAAGTACCCCCACAATACCTGATTATGGGTAGGGCTTAACTGGAAGTTTATGTATTTTAGTATCGGTTCCCTCTAAACAATCGTCATAGGGGTTATGCCGAGGCTGCCTCCGTTGAAAGTGAAATGACGTGAAATGAGGTGAATGTACTACACAAGCCCTATGCAGTTCCCAGGCTAGCAGATTGCTATCATTGGGAGGCCAAACTCATGGGGAGAGGTGCCTATACTAGGGTATGTAAGTGAAAGGTTATGGTTGATGATCCGCATACTGAGTATGATTATTCAGGGCTATCCCTGACGGATGTAATCAAAAGTTGTCACTAGAAGAAAAGTTCTGATAGACAACGTCCCAAAATTGTCCACTAAGGGCCATTTTTCGTCGCCTATGGGCCTAACCCGACGATATGGGTTCTGTTGTCGAAACTGCGTCAGGCAAAGTCCTACCACGTTTTTCGGTCCGTCGCGTTTGGGCGCCCTTCCGCCATGGAAAATCGGACCGTTGCAGAAGTGTTTCGGGAGCCCGTTGATCTGACGTCATGCAACCGACACGTGACGCCGTTAGCGCGCTTGGCGTTAACCGCCGAAACCCCGTGGTAGATGGTAGGCCCACACGAGGCCTGCCAAGTCTTAAGTGGGCCGGCCCATTTAGTTTGCGGGCCGGGCTAGCTGACTTAGTTTGACCGGTCAACCATATAGCTGGGCTGGTCCATTAGGTAGGTGGGCCGGGCCTAACCTCTAAGGTTGACTAGTCAACATTTAAATGGGCCGGACCGAATGCCCTCGTTTGACCGGTCAACAGGCAACAGGGCCGACCCACTAAGCAAGTAGGGCCCACTTTCCAGTTATCGGGCCGGCCATTTAACAAGTGGGGTCCACCATAAAGCAAGTGGGCCGGCCTAAAAGTTAGTGGGTCGGCCCGGTTGCACGTGGGTCCCACTTTGCTGCTATCGGGTGATACGTCTCCGACGTATCGATAATTTCTTATGTTCCATGCTACTTTATTGATGATACCTACATGTTTTATGCACATTATATGTCGTATGCATTTTCCGGAACTAACCTATTAACAAGATGCCGAAGAGCTTGCTGTTTTGCTGTTTGGTTTCAGAAATCCTAGTAAAAATATTCTCGAATTGGACGAAATCAATGCCCAAGGTCCTATTTTTGCACGGCTTCAAGAAGACCGAAGGAGAGTCGAAGTGGGGCCACGAGGTGGCCGGATGAAGACGGCGCGGCCGGCCTGGCGCGCGGCCTGTCACCCTCGCGTCGCCTCTGACCTACCCTTTCGCCTACTTAAAGCCTCCGTCGCGAAACCCCGTACCGAGAGCCACGATACGGAAACCTTCCGACGCCGCCGCGTCCCATATCGGGGGATTCGGAGATCGCCTCCGCACGGAGGGGATTCATCTCGGAGGACTCTTCATCGCCATGATCGCCTCCGGAGTGATGAGTGAGTAGTTCACCCTGGACTATGGGTCCATAGCAGTAGCTAGATGGTCGTCTTCTCCTTGTTGTGCTTCATTGTTGGATCTTGTGAGCTGCCTAACATGATCAAGATCATCTATCTGTAATACTATATGTTGTGTTTGTCGGGATCCGATGGATAGAGAATATTATGTTATGGTGATTATCAATCTATTGTTTATGTGTTGTTTATGATCTTGCATGCTCTCCGTTATTAGTAGAGGCTCTGGCCAAGGTTTTGCTCTTAACTCCAAGAGGAGTATTTATGCTCGATAGTGGGTTCATGCCTTCATTGACACCTGGGACAGTGACAGAAAGTTCTAAGGTTGTGATGTGCTGTTGCCACTAGGGATACAACATTGATTCTATGTCTAAGGATGTAGTTGTCGATTACATTACGCACCATACTTAATGCAATTGTCTGTTGCTTTGCAACTTAATACGAATGGGGTTCGGATGATAACCTGATGGTGGACTTTTTAGGCATAGATGCGTTGGATGGCGGTCTATGTTCTTTGTCGTAATGCCGGATTAAATCTCACTATATTTATCATATCATGTATGCTTTTATGCCCTTTTCTATTTGTCAATTGCCCGACCGTAATTTGTTCACCCAACATGCTTTTATCTTATGGGAGAGACACCTCTAGTGATGTGGACCCCGGTCCTATTCTTTACATCGCATACAATCTACTGCAATACTGTTTTACTGTTTTCTTGCAAACAATCATCTTCCACACAATACGTTTAATCCTTTGTTACAGCAAGCCGGTGAGATTGACAACCTCACTGTTCGTTGGGGCAAAGTACTTGGGTTGTGTTGTGCAGGTTCCACGTTGGCGCCGGAATCCCTGTTGTTGCGCCACATCATATTTCGCCACCATCAGCCTTCAACGTGCTTCTTGACTCCTACTGGTCCGATTAAACCTTGGTTTCTTACTTAGGAAAGTTGCCACTGTGCGCATCATACCTTCCTCTTGGGGTTTCCAACGGACGTGTACATCTACGCGCATCAAGCAAATTTCTGGCGCCGTTGCCGGGGAGATCAAGACACGCTGCAAGGAGAGTCTCCACTTCTCAATCTCTTTACTTTGTTTTTGTCTTGCTTTATTTTATTTACTACTTTGTTTGCTACACCTAAACAAACACAAAAAAATTAGTTGCTAGTTTTACTTTATTTACTGTATTGCTCTCTATATCAAAAACACAAAAAAATTAGTTACTTGCATTTACTTTAGCTAGTTTGTTTTATTTACCGTTGCTAAAATGAATACCCCTGAAAATACTAAGTTGTGTGACTTCACAAACGCAAATAATAATGATTTCCTATGCACACCTATTGCTCCACCTGCTACTACAGCAAAATTCTTTGAAATTAAACCTGCTTTACTGAACCTGGTTATGAGAGATCAATTTTCTGGTGTTAGTTCTGATGATGCTGCTGCCCATCTTAATAATTTTGTTGAACTTTGTGAAATGCAAAAGTATAAGGATGTAGATGGTGATATTATTAAATTGAAAGTGTTTCCTTTCTCATTAAGAGGAAGAGCTAAAGACTGGTTGCTATCTTTGCCTAAGAATAGTATTGATTCATGGACTAAATGTAAGGATGCTTTTATTGGTAGATATTATCCTCCCGCTAAAATTATATCTTTGAGAAGTAGCATAATGAATTTTAAGCAATTAGATACTGAACATGTTGCTCAAGCATGGGAGAGAATGAAAACTTTGGTAAAGAATTGCCCAACCCATGGACTGACTACTTGGATGATCATCCAAACCTTCTATGCAGGGACTAAATTTTTCTTCGCGGAATTTATTGGATTCAGCTGCTGGAGGTACCTTTATGTCCATCACTTTGGGGGCGGCTACAAAGCTTCTTGATGATATGATGATAAATTACTCTGAATGGCACACGGAAAGAGCTCCACAAGGTAAGAAGGTAAATTCTGTTGAAGAAACCTCTTCCTTGAGTGATAAGATTGATGTGATTATGTCTATGCTTGTGAATGGTAGATCTAATGTTGATCCTAATAATGTTCCTTTAGCTTCATTGGTTGCTCAAGAAGAAAATGTTGATGTGAATTTCATTAAAAATAATAATTTCAACAACAATGCTTATAGGAACAACTCTGGTAATAACTATAGGCCATATCCTGCTAGTGGTAATGATTATGGTAATACTTATGGTAGATATGAGGAAAAGATGCTAGAAATTGAAAGATCCACTAAAAACTTTATGCAATCACAATATGAGCAAAATCAATTGTTTACTAAAACTATGAATGAACAATCTACCTTGTTGAAAAATATAGGAAATCAACTTGAAAACTTGAATAGGGAGATTTCTGGTCTGCAAACTAAAATTTCAAATGCTGAAACCCGAATCTCATACATGTCCGCATCACAATCCTCTTTAATTAATAAAATGGCTGCTAAACCTGATGATATTGATAATAAGATTACTACTACAGCAAATGCCATCCAAGTTAGAATTAATGAGAATATAAGATTAATGGCTGAATTGCGTGCTAGGTGGGATAGAGAAGAAAATGAAAAACTAGCTAAAGAGAATAATGTAGCTAAAGTTTGGACTATTACCCCCACTAGTAATGTTAATCCTTCACATGTTGCTGCACCTCCTACTATCAATGGTAAAATAATTGGTGTTGGCAATGTTTCTACTCCTAGTGCAAAGCGTACAAAACTGCCTGAAATTGCTAAAACTGCTGAAACTGCTTGTGATAAAACTGCTGAAATTTTTCCAACCTTGGGAACAATGATCCCATTGCTGTAGCTCATAATGATTTAGATTTTGATGATTGCCACATCTCTGAAGTTATAAAGTTCTTACAAAAACTTGCTAAAAGTCCTAATGCTAGTGCTATAAATTTAGCCTTTACAAAACATATTACAAATGCTCTCATAAAAGCTAGAGAAGAGAAACTAAAACTTGAAACTTCTATTCCTAGAAAGTTAGAAGATGGTTGGGAGCCCATCATTAAAATGAAATTCAATGACTTTGAATGTAATGCTTTATGTGATCTTGGTGCAAGTATTTCTGTTATGCCTAAAAAGATTTATGATATGCTTGACTTGCCACCATTGAAGAATTGTTATTTGGATGTTAATCTTGCCGATAATGTTAAAAAGAAACCTTTGGGGAGGATTGATAATGTGCGCATTACGGTTAACAATAACCTTGTCCCCGTTGATTTTGTTGTCTTGGATATCGAATGCAATGCATCTTGTCCTATTGTGTTGGGAAGACCTTTTCTTCGAACCGTTGGTGCTGTTATTGATATGAGGGAAGGTAATATTAAATATCAATTTCCTCTCAAGAAAGGTATGGAACACTTCCCTAGAAAGAGAATGAAGTTGCCTTTTGATTCTATTATTAGAACAAGCTATGATGTTGATGCTTCTACTCTTGATGTTACTTGATTTGCACTTTCTGCGCCTAGGCGTTAAAGAAAAGCGCTTATGGGAGACAACCCATGTTTTTACTACAGTACTTTGTTTTATATTTGAGTCTTGGAAGTTGTTTACTACTGTAGCATCCTCTCCTTATCATTTTTGTTGTGCCAAGTAAAGTTTCTATGTCAAAGTTGATGTTATATTTGGGATCGCTGCGCAGAAACAGCATTGCTGTCTGTCACGAATCTGGGCACAAGTCTCTGTAGAAAATTCGAAAAAATCTGCCAATTTACGAGCGTGATCCTCAGATATGTACGCAACTTTCATTAGTTTTGAGTTTTTCCATTTGAGCAAGTCTGGTGCCATTTTAAAATTCGTCTTTACGAACTGTTCTGTTTTGACAGATTCTGCCTTTTATTTCGCATTGCCTCTTTTGCTATGATGGATGAATTTCTTTGATCCATTAATGTCCAGTAGCTTTATGCAATGTCCAGAAGTGTAAAGAATGATTGTGTCACCTCTGAATGTGTGAATTAACAATTGTGCACTAACCCTCTAATGAGTTTGCTTGAAGTTTGGTGTGAGGGAAGTTTTCAAGGGTCAAGAGAGTAGTATGATATACTATGATCAAGAGGAGTGAAAGCTCTAAGCTTGGGGATGCCCCGTGGTTCATCCCTGCATATTTTAAGAAGACTCAAGCGTCTAAGCTTGGGGATGCCCAAGGCATCCCCTTCTTCATCGACAACATCATCAGGTTCCTCCCCTGAAACTATATTTTTATTCAGTCACATCTTGTGTTCTTTACTTGGAGCGTCGGTTTGTTTGTTTTTGTTTTTGTTTGAATAAAATGGATCCTAGCATTCACTTTGTGGGAGAAGACACGCTCCGCTGTTGCATATGGACAAATATGTCCTTAGGCTTTACTCATAATGTTCATGGCGAAGTTTCTTCTTCGTTAAATTGTTATATGGTTGGAATTGGAAAATGCTACATGTAGTAATTCTAAAATTGTCTTGGATAATGTGATACTTGGCAATTGTTGTGCTCATGTTTAAGCTCTTGCATCATATACTTGGCACCCATTAATGAAGAAATACATAGAGCTTGCTAAAATTTGATTTGCATATTTGGTCTCTCTAAGGTCTAGATAATATCTAGTATTGAGTTTTGAACAACAAGGAAGACTCTTATAATGTTTACAATATGTCTTTTATGTGAGTTTTGCTGCACTTCATCCTTGAGTTTGCTTCAAATAACCTTGCTAGCCTAAACCTTGTATCGAGAGGAATACTTCTCATGCATCCAAAATCCTTGAGCCAACCACTATGCCATTTGTGTCCACCATACCTACCTACTACATGGTATTTCTCCCATTCCAAAGTAAATTGCTTGAGTGCTACCTTTAAAATTCCATCATTCACCTTTGCAATATATAGCTCATGGGACCAAATAGCCTTAAAAACTATCGTAGTATTGAATATGTACTTATGCACTTTATCTCTTATTAAGTTGCTTGTTGTGCGATAACCATGCTTCTGGGGAACGCCATCAACTATTCTTTGTTGAATATCATGTGAGTTGCTATGCATGTCCGTCTTGTCTGAAGGATCTACCACCTTAATGATTGGAGCATGCATATTGTTAGAGAAGAACATTGGGCCGCTAACTAAAGCCATGAATCATGGTTGAAGTTTCAGTTTTGGACATATATCCTCAATCTCATATGAGAATAATAATTATTGCTACATGCTTATGCATTTAAGAGGAGTCCATTATCTGTTGTCCATTTTGTCCCGGTGGATGTCTAAGTTGAGAATAATCAAAAGCGAGAAATCCAAAATGCGAGCTTTCTCCTTAGACCTTTGTACAGGCGGCATGGAGGTACCCCTTTGTGACACTTGGTTGAAACATGGCATTGCAAAGATCCGGTAGTCCAAGCTAAGTAGGACAAGGTGCGGGAACTATTAGTATACTATGCATGAGGCTTGCAACTTGTAAGATATAATTTACATAACTCATATGCTTTATTACTACCGTTGACAAAATTCTTTCATGTTTTCAAAATAAAAGCTCTAGCACAAATACAGCAATCGATGCTTTCCTCTTTGAAGGACCATTCTTTTACTTTTATTGTTGAGTCAGTTTACCTATCTCCTCCACCTTAAGAAGCAAACACTTGTGTGCATTGATTCCTACATACTTGCATATTGCACTTGTTATATTACTATATGTTGACAATATCCATGAGATATACATGTTATAAGTTGAAAGCAACCGCTGAAACTTAATCTTCCTTTGTGTTGCTTCAATACCTTTACTTTGATTTATTGCTTTATGAGTTAACTCTTATGCAAGACTTATTTATGCTTGTCTTGAAGTACTATTCATGAAAAGTCTTTGCTTTATGATTCAGTTGTTTACTCATGTCATTACCATTGTTTTGATCGCTGCATTCATTACATATGTTTACAAATAGTATGATCAAGATTATGATGGCATGTCACTTAAATTATCTTTGTTATCGTTTTACACTCGGGACGAGCAGAACTAAGCTTGGGGATGCTGATATGTCTCCAACGTATCGATAATTTCTTATGTTCCATGCTACTTTATTGATGATACCTACATGTTTTATGCACATTATATGTCGTATTTACGCATTTTCGGAACTAACCTATTAACAAGATGCCGAAGAGCCATTCTTGTTTTCTGCTGTTTTTGGTTTAGAAATCCTAGTAACGAAATATTCTCGGAATTGGACGAAATCAACGCCCGGGTCCTATTTTTGCAAGCTTCCAGAAGACCGAAGGAGAGTCGAAGTGGGGCCACGAGGTGGCTAGATGACAGGGCGGCGCGGCCCAGGCCCTGGCCGCGCGGCCCTGTCACCTGGGCCCCTCGCGTCGCCTCCTAACCTACCCTTTTGCCTACTTAAAGCCTCCGTCGCGAAACCCCCATACAGAGCCACGATACGGAAAACCTTCCGGAGACGCCGCCGCCGCGAATCCCATCTCGGGGGATTCAGGAGATCGCCTCCGGCACCCTGCCGGAGAGGGGATTCATCTCCGGAGGACTCTTCATCGCCATGATCGCCTCGGGTGATGAGTGAGTAGTTCACCCTTGGACTATGGGTCCATAGCAGTAGCTAGATGGTCGTCTTCTCCTTGTTGTGCTTCATTGTTGGATCTTGTGAGCTGCCTAACATGATCAAGATCATCTATCTGTAATACTATATGTTGTGTTTGTCGGATCCGATGGATAGAGAATATTATGTTATGGTGATTATCAATCTATTGTTTATGTGTTGTTTATGATCTTGCATGCTCTCCGTTATTACTAGAGGCTCTGGCCAAGTTTTTGCTCTTAACTCCAGAGGGAGTATTTATGCTCGATAGTGGGTTCATGCCTTCATTGACACCTGGGACAGTGACAGAAAGTTCTAAGGTTGTGATGTGTTGTTGCCACTAGGGATAAAACATTGATTCTATGTCTAAGGATGTAGTTGTCGATTACATTACGCACCATACTTAATGCAATTGTCTGTTGCTTTGCAACTTAATACTGAATGGGGTTCGGATGATAACCTGAAGGTGGACTTTTTAGGCATAGATGCAGTTGGATGGCGGTCTATGTACTTTGTCGTAATGCCCGGATTAAATCTCACTATATTTATCATATCATGTAAATGCTTTGTTATGCCCTTTTCTATTTGTCAATTGCCCGACTGTAATTTGTTCACCCAACATGCTTTTATCTTATGGGAGAGACACCTCTAGTGAACATGGACCCCGGTCCTATTCTTTACATCTCGCATACAATCTACTGCAATACTTGTTTTTGTTTTCTTGCAAACAATCATCTTCCACACAATACGTTTAATCCTTTGTTACAGCAAGCCGGTGAGATTGACAACCTCACTGTTCGTTGGGGCAAAGTACTTGGGTTGTGTTGTGCAGTTCCACGTTGGCGCCGGAATCCTGTTGTTGCGCCGCATCATATTTCGCCACCATCAACCTTCAACGTGCTTCTTGACTCCCTGGTCCGATTAAACCTTGGTTTCTTGCTGAGGAAACTTGCCACGTGCGCATCATACCTTCCTCTTGGGGTTCCCAACGGACGTGTACATCTACGCGCATCATCGGGCTGGCCCATTTTGTAAGTGGGGTCCACCGTATATCAAGTGGGCTGGCCCAACAAGCTAGTGGGCCGGCCCAAAAACACAGGTGGGTCCCACTTTCCTGTTAAAGGGCCGGCCCAGTGAATATGTGGGGTCCACCATATAGTAAGTGGGCTGGCCCAACAAGATAGTGGGCCGGCCCAATAAGCAGGTGGGGCCACTTTCCTGTTAAAGGCCCGGCCCAGTTAGTATGTGGAGTCCACCATAAAGCAAGTGGGCTGGCCCAACAGGTTGGCGGGCCGGCCCAATAAGCATGTGGGTCCCAATTTCCTGCTGACGGGCCGGCCCAGTTAGTAAGTGGGGTCCACCACACCTGCAATTGGGCTGGTCCAACAAGTTAGCGGGCCGGCCCAATAAACCTGCGGGGCCCAATTTCCAGCTGCCGGGCCGGCCCAGTTAGTAAGTGGGGTCCACCACAAAAGCAATTGGGCTGGCCCAACAAGTTAGTGGGCCGGCCCAATAAGTTTATGGGGGCCACCATCGTGCTAACGGGCCGGCCCAGTTAGTACGTGGGGTCCACCGTAAAGCAGGTGGGCTAGCCCAACAAGTTAGCGGGCCGGCCCAATAAGCTTGTGTTGCCCACTTTCCTCTAACGGGCCGGCCCGTTACCAGATGGGCGGCCCAATAATCAAGTGGGCCAACCCGTTTAGTTGTTGTTTATATGACGGCATGATAGGCGCTTTAGGATTTTGCGGGCCGACACATATGTGATTTCGCTTAATTGTGCCGTTTAAGGGATGGGAATTTGTGATTTAGATTGCGCAGAACATAGAAAGATACTGAGAATATTTACGCAACACATGATTTCTGTCGGATAGCCTCACTTACCATAAGCACCCTAGATAAAATGCGCGAAAGAACTATAAAAACAAACTAAATATTACATCAGCTGCAAGGCTTTGAAAAAATATTACAGAACCCAGAGAAATTGAATGGTAATTAAACCTAGCAATACAATGAAGCGATTCGGCAATCTTTTAAGTTGTCCATGCACCACCTATATCTGAAACAAAGACATTACAAGTTAAGACAGCAACAATGGAAAGGCAAAGACACTACAATATTGTTTGCCAAAGAATTTGGAACTCATCATTTCGTCGTTATAACAAGATCATTGTAATGCGCACAATAAGCAAACAAAGAGTGCATGCCGCATACCAACAGCCAATATAACAGAGCACGTTAAAATGAAACAGCATACTGATACGTCTCCAACGTACCGATAATTTCTTATGTTCCATGCTACTTTATTGATGATACCTACATGTTTTATGCACATTATATGTCATATTTATGCATTTTCTGGAACTAACCTATTAACAAGATGCCGAAGAGCCAGTTGCTGTTTTCTCTGTTTTTGGTTTCAGAAATCCTAGTAAGGAAATATTCTCGGAATTGGAAATCTTCGCCCCGGGTCCTATTTTTGCACGGAGCTTCCAGAAGACCGAGGAAGGAAGTGGGGCCACGAGGCGCCGTCACCATAGGTCGGCGCGGCCCAGGCCCTGGCCGCGCCGACCTATGGTGTGGGGCCCTCGTGTGGCCCCCGTTGCCCTTCCGCCTACTTAAAGCCTCCGTCGCGAAACCCCCAGTACCGAGAGCCACCTTCCGGAGAACGCCGCCGCCGCTAATCCCATCTCGGGGATTCGGAGATCGCCTCCGGCACCCGCCGGAGAGTTCATCTCCCGGAGGACTCTTCATCGCCATGATCGCCTCCGGAGTGATGAGTGAGTAGTTCACCCCTGGACCATGGGTCCATAGCAGTAGCTAGATGGTTGTCTTCTCCTTGTTGTGCTTCATTGTTGGATCTTGTGAGCTGCCTAACATGATCAAGATCATCTATCTGTAATACTATATGTTGTGTTTGTCGGGATCCGATGGATAGAGAATACTATGTTATGGTGATTATCAATCTATTGTTTATGTGTTGTTTATGATCTTGCATGCTCTCCGTTATTAGTAGAGGCTCTGGCCAAGTTTTTGCTCTTAACTCCAAGAGGGAGTATTTATGCTCGATAGTGGGTTCATGCCTTCATTGACACTGGGACAGTGACAGAAAGTTCTAAGGTTGTGATGTCCTGTTGCCACTAGGGATAAAACATTGATTCTATGTCTAAGGATGTAGTTGTTGATTACATTACGCACCATACTTAATGCAATTGTCTGTTGCTTAGCAACTTAATACTGAATGGGGTTCGGATGATAACCTGAAGGTGGACTTTTTAGGCATAGATGCAGTTGGATGGCGGTCTATGTACTTTGTCGTAATGCCCAATTAAATCTCACTATATTTATCATATCATGTATATGCATTGTTATGCCTTTCTCTATTTGTCAATTGCCCGACTGTAATTTGTTCACCCAACATGCTTTTATCTTATGGGAGAGACACCTCTAGTGAACGTGGACCCCGGTCCTATTCTTTACATAGCATACAATCTACTGCAATTGTGTTTTACTGTTTTCTTGCAAACATCTTCCACTCGATACGTTTAATCCTTTGTTACAACAATGAGATTGACAACCTCACTGTTTCGTTGGGGCAAAGTACTTTGGTTTTGTTGTGCAGATTCCACGTTGGCGCCGGAACATTTCGCGACCATCAACCTTCAACGTGCTTCTTGGCTCCTACTGGTTCGATTAAACCTTGGTTTCATACTGAGGGAAACTTGCTTCTATACGCATCATACCTTCCACTTGGGGTTCCCAACGGACGTGTGCATCTACGCGTATCAAGCTAAATTTCTGGCGCCGTTGCCGGGGAGATCAAGACACGCTGCAAGGGAGTCTCCACTTCTCAATCTCTTTACTTTGTTTTTGTCTTGCTTTATTTTATTTACTACTTTGTTTGCTGCACCTAAACAAAACACAAAAAAATTAGTTGCTAGTTTTACTTTATTTACTGTCTTGCTCTCTATATCAAAAACACACAAAAATTAGTTACTTGCATTTACTTTATCCAGTTTGCTTTATTTACTGTTGCTAAAATGAATACCCTGAAAATACTAAGTTGTGTGACTTCACAAATGCAAATAATAATGATTTCCTATGCACACCTATTGCTCCACCTGCTACTACAGCAGAATTCTTTGAAATTAAACCTGCTTTACTAAATCTTGTCATGAGAGATCAATTTTCTGGTGTTAGTTCTGATGATGCTGCTGCCCATCTCAATAATTTTGTTGAACTTTGTGAAATGCAAAAGTATAAGGATGTAGATGGTATATTATTAAATTGAAAGTGTTTCCTTTCTCATTAAGAGGAAGAGCTAAAGATTGGTTGCTATCTTTGCCTAAGAATAGTATTGATTCATGGATTAAATGTAAGGATGCTTTTATTGGTAGATATTATCCTCCCGCTAAAATTATATCTTTGAGAAGTAGCATAATGAATTTTAAGCAATTAGATACTGAACATGTTGCTCAAGCATGGGAGAGAATGAAAACTTTGGTAAAGAATTGCCCAACCCATGGACTGACTACTTGGATGATCATCCAAACCTTCTATGCAGGACTAAATTTTTCTTCGCGGAATTTATTGGATTCAGCTGCTGGAGGTACCTTTATGTCCATCACATTGGGGGCGGCTACAAAACTTCTTGATGACATGATGATAAATTACTCTGAATGGCACACGGAAAGAGCTCCACAAGGTAAGAAGGTAAATTCTGTTGAAGAAACCTCTTCCTTGAATGATAAGATTGATGTGATTATGTCTATGCTTGTGAATGGTAGATCTAATGTTGATCCAAATAATGTTCCTTTAGCTTCATTGGTTGCTCAAGAAGAAAATGTTGATGTGAATTTCATTAAAAATAATAATTTCAACAACAATGCTTATAGGAACAACTCTGGTAATAACTATAGGCCATATCCTTCTGCTAATGGTAATGGTTATGGTAATTCTTATGGGAATTCTTACAACAATAATAGGAGTGTACCCCTGGTCTTGAAGCCATGCTTAAAGAATTTATTAGTACACAAACTGCTTTTAACAAATCTGTTGAGGAAAAGCTTGATAAAATTGATACTATTGCTTCTAGAGTTGATAGACTTGCCTCTGATGTTAATCTTTTAAAATTGAAAGTTATGCCTAATAATGATATTGATAATAAGATTACTACTACAGCAAATGCCATCCAAGTTAGAATTAATGAGAATATAAGATTAATGGCTGAATTGCGTGCTAGGTGGGATAGAGAAGAAAATGAAAAACTAGCTAAAGAGAATAATGTAGCTAAAGTTTGGACTATTACCACCACTAGTAATGCTAATTCTTCACATGTTGCTGCACCTCCTACTATCAATGGTAAAATAATTGGTGTTGGCAATGTTTCTACTCCTAGTGCAAAGCGTACAAAACTGCCTGAAATTGCTAAAACTGCTGAAACTGCTTGTGATAAAACTGCTGAAATTTTTTCCAACCTTGGGAACAATGATCCAATTGCTGTAGCTCATAATGATTTAGATTTTTATGATTGCCACATCTCTGAAGTTATAAAGTTCTTACAAAAACTTGCTAAAAGTCCTAATGCTAGTGCTATAAATTTAGCATTTACAAAACATATTACAAATGCTCTCATAAAAGCTAGAGAAGAGAAACTAAAACTTGAAACTTCTATTCCTAGGAAGTTAGAAGATGGTTGGGAGCCCATCATTAAAATGAAATTCAATGACTTTGAATGTAATGCTTTATGTGATCTTGGTGCAAGTATTTCCGTTATGCCTAAAAAGATTTATGATATGCTTGACTTGCCACCATTGAAGAATTGTTATTTGGATGTTAATCTTGCCGATAATGTTAAAAAGAAACCTTTGGGGAGGATTGATAATGTGCGCATTACGGTTAACAATAACCTTGTCCCCGTTGATTTTGTTGTCTTGGATATCGAATGCAATGCATCTTGTCCTATTGTGTTGGGAAGACCTTTTCTTGAACCGTTGGTGCTTGTTATTGATATGAGGGAAGGTAATATTAAATATCAATTTCCTCTCAAGAAAGGTATGGAACACTTCCCTAGAAAGAGAATGAAGTTGCCTTTTGATTCTATTATTAGAACAAGTTATAATGTTGATGCTTCTACTCTCGATGTTACTTGATTTGCACTTTCTGCGCCTAGCTGAAAGGCGTTAAAGAAAAGCGCTTATGGGAGACAACATGTTTTTACTACAGCAATTTTTTGTTTTGTTGAGTCTTGGAAGTTGTTTACTACTGTAGCAACCTCTCCTTATCATGTTTTTGTACCAAGTAAAGTTTCTATGTCAAAGTTGATGTTATATTTGGGATCGCTGCGCAGAAACAGCATTGCTGACTGTCACGAATCTGGGCACAGGCCTTAGAAAATTCGAAAAAATCTGCCAATTTACGAGCGTGATCCTCAGATATGTACGCAACTTTCATTAGTTTTGAGTTTTTCCATTTGAGCAAGTCTGGTGCCAGCTTTAAATTCGTCTTTACGGACTGTTCTGTTTTTGACAGATTCTGCCTTTTATTTCGCATTGCCTCTTTTGCTATGTTGGATTCATTTCTTTGATCCATTAATGTCCAGTAGCTTTATGCAATGTCCAGAAGTGTAAAGAATGATTGTGCCACCTCTGAACATGTGAATTATTAATTGTGCACTAACCCTCTAATGAGTTTGCTTGAAGTTTGGTGTGAAGGAAGTTTTCAAGGGTCAAGAGAGGAGAATGATATACTATGATCAAGAGGAGTGAAAGCTCTAAGCTTGGGGATGCCCCGTGGTTCATCCCCGCATATTTTAAGAAGACTCAAGCATCTAAGCTTGGGGATGCCCAAGGCATCCCTTCTTCATCGACAACATCATCAGGTTCCTCCCTGAAACTATATTTTTATTCAATCACATCTTGTGTTTTTTACTTGGAGCGTCGGTTTGTTTTTGTTTTTGTTTTGTTTGAATAAATGGATCCTAGCATTCACTTTGTGGGAGAGAGACACGCTCTCTGTTTGCATATGGACAAATATGTCCTTAGGCTTTACTCATAATGTTCAAGGCGAAGTTTCTTCTTCGTTAAATTGTTATATGTTTGGAATTGGAAAATGCTACATGTAGTAATTCTAAAATGTCTTGGATAATGTGATACTTGGCAATTGTTGTGCTCATGTTTAAGCTCTTGCATCATATGCTTTGCACCCATTAATGAAGAAATACATAGAGCTTGCTAAAATTTGATTTGCATATTTGGTCTCTCTAAGGTCTAGATAATATCTAGTATTGAGTTTTGAACAACAAGGAAGACGGTGTAGAGTCTTATAATGTTTACAATATGTCTTTTATGTGAGTTTTGCTTGCACCGTTCATCCTTGAGTTTGCTTCAAATAACCTTGCTAGCCTAAACCTTGTATCGAGAGGAATACTTCTCATGCATCCAAAATCCTTGAGCCAACTACTATGCCATTTGTGTCCACCATACCTACATGGTATTTTCTCATGCCATTCCAAAGTAAATTGCTTGAGTGCTACCTTTAAATTCCATCATCCACCTTTGCAATATATAGCTCATGGGACAAATAGCCTTAAAAACTATCGTAGTATTGAATATGTACTTATGCACTTTATCTTTTATTAAGTTGCTTGTTGTGCGATAACCATGCTTCGGGGGAACGCCATCAACTATTGTTGAATATCATGTGAGTTGCTATGCATGTCCGTCTTGTTGTCTGAAGGATCTATCATTTTAGTGGTTGGAGCATGCAAAATTGTTAGAGAAGAACATTGGGCCGCTAACTAAAGCCATGAATCATGGTTGAAGTTTCAGTTTTGGACATATATCCTCAATCTCATATGAGAATAATAATCATTGCTACATGCTTATGCATTTAAGAGGAGTCCATTATCTGTTGTCCATGTTGTCCCGGTATGAATGTCTAAGTTGAGAATAATCAAAAGCGAAAATCCAAAATGCGAGCTTTTTCCTTAGACCTTTGTACAGGCGGCATGGAAGTACCCCTTTGTGACACTTGGTTGAAACATGGCATGCAAAGATCCGGTAGTCCAAGCTAAGTAGGACGAGGTGCGGACACTATTAGTATACTATGCATGAGGCTTGCAACTTGTAAGATATAATTTACATAACTCATATGCTTTATTACTACCGTTGACAAAATTGTTTCATGTTTTCAAAATAAAAGCTCTAGCACAAATACAGCAATCGATGCTTCCCTCTTTGAAGGACCATTCTTTTACTTTATTGTTGAGTCAGTTTACCTATCTCCTTCCACCTTAAGAAGCAAACACTTGTGTGAACTGTGCATTGATTCCAACATACTTGCATATTGCACTTGTTATACTACTTTATGTTGACAATATCCATGAGATATACATGTTATAAGTTGAAAGCAACCGCTGAAACTTAATCTTCCTTTGTGTTGCTTCAATACCTTTATTTGATTTATTGCTTTATGAGTTAACTCTTATGCAAGACTTATTATTCTTGTCTTGAAGTACTATTCATGAAAAGTCTTTGCTATATGATTCACTTGTTTACTCATGTCATTACCTTTGTTTTTATCGCTGCATTCATTACATATGTTTACAAATAGTATGATCAAGATTATGATGGCATGTCACTTCAGAAATTATCTTTGTTATCGTTTACCTGCTCGGGACGAGCAGAACTAAGCTTGGGGATGCTGATACGTCTCCAACGTATCGATAATTTCTTATGTTCCATGCTACTTTATTGATGATACCTACATGTTTTATGCACATTATATGTCATATTTATGCATTTTCTGGAACTAACCTATTAACAAGATGCCGAAGAGCCAGTTGCTGTTTTCTGCTGTTGGTTTCAGAAATCCTAGTAAGGAAATATTCTCGGAATTGGACGAAATCTTCGCCCAGGGTCCTATTTTTGCACTTCCAGAAGACCGAAGGGAAGGAAGTGGGGCCACGAGGCGCCGTCACCATAGGGCGGCGCGGCCCGGCCCCTGGCCGCGCCGACCTATGGTGTGGGGCCCTCGTGTGGCCCCCCGTTGCCCTTCCGCCTACTTAAAGCCTCAGTCGCGAAACCCCAGTACCGAGAGCCACGATACGGAAAACCTTCCAGAGACGCCGCCGCCGCCCGCCGTCCCCATCTCGGGGATTCAGGAGATCGCCTCCGGCACCCCGCCGGAGAGGATTCATCTCCGGAGGACTCTTCATCGCCATGATCGCCTCCGGAGTGATGAGTGAGTAGTTCACCCCTGGACCATGGGTCCATAGTAGTAGCTAGATGGTTGTCTTCTCCTTGTTGTGCTTCATTGTTGGATCTTGTGAGCTGCCTAACATGATCAAGATCATCTATCTGTAATACTATATGTTGTGTTTGTCGGGATCCGATGGATAGAGAATACTATGTTATGGTGATTATCAATCTATTGTTTATGTGTTGTTTATGATCTTGCATGCTCTCCGTTATTAGTAGAGGCTCTGGCCAAGATTTTGCTCTTAACTCCAAGAGGGGTATTTATGCTCGATAGTGGGTTCATGCCTTCATTGACACCTGGGACAGTGACAGAAAGTTCTAAGGTTGTGATGTGCTGTTGTTGCCACTAGGGATAAAACATTGATTCTATGTCTAAGGATGTAGTTGTCGATTACATTACGCACCATACTTAATGCAATTGTCTATTGCTTAGCAACTTAATACTGAATGGGGTTCGGATGATAACCTGAAGGTGGACTTTTTAGGCATAGATGCAGTTGGATGGCTGTCTATGTACTTTGTCGTAATGCCCAATTAAATCTCACTATATTTATCATATCATGTATATGCATTGTTATGCCTTTCTCTATTTTCAATTGCCCGACTGTAATTTGTTCACCCAACATGCTTTTATCTTATGGGAGAGACACCTCTAGTGAACTGTGGACCCCGGTCCTATTCTTTACATAGCATACAATCTACTGCAATTGTGTTTTACTATTTTCTTGCAAACATCTTCCACTCGATACGTTTAATCCTTTGTTACAGCAAGCCGGTGAGATTGACAACCTCACTGCTTCGTTAGGGCAAAAGTACTTTGGTTTTGTTGTGCGATTCCACGTTGGCGCCGGAATCCCTGGTGTTGCGCCGCATCACATTTATGACCATCAACCTTCAACGTGCTTCTTGGCTCCTACTGGTTCGATTAAACCTTGGTTTCATACTGAGAAACGCTTCTATACATCATACCTTCCACTTGGGGTTCCCAACGGACGTGTGCATCTACGCGTATCACATACTTACTACTGTCGAGTCCCATGCAAACCAACATGTTCAGGGAGTACAAAATTGGCATGAACAACATAGTAGCAGGCTATAAATTTTGTAACAACGACTAAGCAAAGATGAAGTTATGATGGCTACATCTACAGAGCAGGGAATGTAAACCAAAAATAGAAGTTACAATGGCAAAAGCTAAAGAGGAGGGAATGTGAACCAACATGTGCCAAGTGCAATTACTTCAAATTGGCCATGAACTAAATCTCCTGAACTTATAGTGAAAGGGATGCAAATCAAGATGTTTCGGGATATAAACTTGTAATGAGCAACACATAGAGAATAGTTAATGCTGGAGCTTACGATGGACCAGATACATAATATAGTGGGATCACCTGTGAACTTGTATAAGAGGGAATGCAAACCAATATGTTCAGCATTCCATATGTGAGCGTCATGCCAAGTCAGAGAAACAAGTCAATAATGCAACTTTTGAAGAACAAGATGGCACACAAAATTATTATCTAGTAGTATGACAAGTTTATTTGTACTACAGGCTAGATAGCAGAGTGATAGCATGCCAAACTAAGTCCTTACTTTGTTAGCTTACAATGAACTAAATAAAAACAATGGCATCACCCGTAGTACAGGGAATGCAAGCCAACATGTTCATGGAGTAAAAAATTGGCACAAACAACATAGTAGCAGGCCATAATTTTTGTAACAACGACTGAGTAAAGTTATGATGGCTAGATCTACAGAGCAGGGAATGTAAACCAAATATAGAAGTTACGATGCCAAAAGCTATAGAGCAGGAATGGAACCAACATGTGAAATTACTTAAAATTGGCCATGAACTAAATAATAGCAGGATGTTACTATAATAGCTAGGAAAACAGATAGAGTTATAATGTCATCACTCATAAACTTGTAGATGAGGGAAACAAATCAATTTGTTTCGGGATATAAAGTTGTAATGAGCAACACATAGAGGATAGTTAATGCTACGGCTTAGGATGGACCAGAAACGGAATATAGTGGGATCACCTGTGAACTTGTAGAAGAGGGAATGCACACCAATATGTTCACCATTCTATATGCGAGCGCCATGCCAATTAAGAGAAACAAGTTAATATTGCAGCTTTTGAAGAATCAGATGGCAGACAAAATTATGATGGAAGTAGCTATTGTGACGAGTTCAAATAAATTTGTACTGCAGGATGGCAGAGCGATAGCATGCAGGAACTAATAGCAGGCAGTTAATTGTTAGCTTACGACGAAGTAGATAGAAATAACAATGGCATCACCTGTAGTACAGGGAATGCAAACCAACATGTTCAGGGAGAACAAGATTGGCATGAACAAAATAGTAGCAGCCTATAATTTTTGTAACAACGACTGAGCAAGATAGAAGTTATGATGGCTACATCTACAGAGCAGGGAATGCAAACCAAAATGTTCAATCGCTTAAAGTTAGCAATGAACTAGAAAATAGCAAGGTGTTACGGTCATAGCTAGGAATGAACTAAACAAGCATCTGAACCCAGAACATGGCGCTAAAACAAGGGACTTACATTAGGAGAAGCACTCTGTGGGAGTCACATCAGATCTTCCTGGGGTTGATAGATCCGGTGATGAAGTACGCTACATGTGCTACTTGGGGTTGGAGAGACGGCCATTACACTTCATGGTTACTCATCTCATCTGCAAAAACGTAACGGCGCGTCGTTAGCACAAATAGGTTCCCCCAAGATTAAACAAGAACTTGCAGAAGCAATAAGCGACAGTGAAGAGTTTAGATCATACACGGCGCCGGTGAAGCAGTCCAGTTCATGCACAGCGGTGTTGGTGAGCAAGATCCGATGCGGGAGGGACGATCCGCGGGCGGCTCCGGCGGGGTGGACGATACCGCAGTTGGCGATCGCGATAGACCCGGATGAGCATATGGTTTCGAGGTTCGGTGGGGATGATTTGGTCCGTTGATGACGGCGTGATGAAGCTCCCGACAACAGCCGGATGACGAGGATCGCGAGGCCTCGGGTAGGCCAGGAAATCCGGCGGGGATGTTCCTGCGGTGGTCGTGGATGTGGGAGAGAGGGACTTGAGAAGTTCCGGTGGGTGGTCTCGAAGGAAAAGAAAATTTTTTTTGGGAGGGTTTCCCGGAGCTAGGGAGGTGGTGATCGAAAAATGACGGGCAGACCACCCCCACCAACCGACTTTTCTGTCATCTCCACAGGGGTAGAATGGGAATTTGGAAGCGTGTGAAATTTTTGTATTTTGTGGGAGTGAAGTTTTGCCGCTATGAGATTTTGAATTTGGCTAAGGTCCAAGTATAATGATAAAAAATTGTGAGACCGTACTAGTACCTCTGTTCAAGGCCGAGTGCAAAATCAAATCATCATCACCTTGAATATAGGTCACTACCATGATCATGATCTATCTCTGAAATTAGCGTATCCGCTATATCTTGCAAAGTATAATGATAAAAAGAATTGTGAGACCGTACTAGTACTTCTCTTCTAGGCCGAGTGCAACATCAAATCATCATCACGTTGAAATTTGTTACCATGATCATGATCTATCTCTAAAATTGGCCATCCGCTAAATCTTGCAAAGTATAATCTAAAGATTTGTGAGACAATTAGTAGTATCTGTTCAGGCCGAGTGCAACATCAAATCATCATCACGTTGAAAATTTGTTTACCATGATCATGATCTACCTCTGAAATTGGCGCATCCGCTAAATCTTGCAAAGTATAATGATAAAGAATTTGTGAGACAGTAGTAGTACTTCTGTTCAAGCCCGAGTGCAACATCAAATCATCATCACGTTGAAAATTTGTTACCATGATCATGATCTATCTCTAATTTGCGCATCCGCTAAATCTTGCAAAGTATAATGATAAAGAATTTGTGAGACAGTAGTAGTACTTCTGTTCAAGCCCGAGTGCAACATCAAATCATCATCACGTTGAAAATTTGTTACCATGATCATGATCTATCTCTGAATTTGGCGCATCCGCTAAACTACAAAGTATAATGATAAAAAGTTGCAGGCAGTAGTACTTCTGTTCAAGCCCGAGTGCAACATCAAATCATCATCACGTTGAAAATTTGTTACCATGATCATGATCTATCTCTGAATTTGGCGCATCCGCTAAATCTTGCAAAGTATAATGATAAAAGAATTGTAAGACTGTAGTAGTACTTATGTTCAAGGTCGAGTGCAACATCAAATCATCATCACGTTGAAAATTTGTTACCATGATCCTCTGAAAATGGGCGCATCCGCTAAAACTTGCAAAGTATAATGATACAAAATTGTGAGACCGTACTAGTACTTATGTTCAAGGTCGAGTGCAACATCAAATCATCATTACATTGAAAATTGTGTTACCATGATCATGATCTATCTCTGAATTTGGCGCATCCGCTAAATCTTGCAAAGTATAATGATAAAAATTGTGAGACTTTACTAGTACTTATGTTCAAGGCCGAGTGCAGGATCAAATCATCATCACGTTGAAATTTGTTACAACGATCATGACATATCTCTAAAATTGGCGCATCCGCTAAATCTTGCACGTGGCGCATCTCGGTGCGGAGCAACAAGCGGTGCTATCAAGGTTGAGGCGTCAGTAGCGTCATCGGGCTCTCCTCTTTTGATAGATCTTCTACATGGCGTGGCGCACTGCCGCTGAAGCAGTCACATGTGAGATCGAGGTGGAGACGTCGCCGCATCCTCAGGCGCGGCCTCCCTTCTACGAGCCAGAGTCGACTCAAGGTATGAATCCATGCGTTCTCCTTTCTCATTATGAAGTGGGGTGCCTTAGATTTATTGTTCTTCTCTTACGATTATTTCTAGCCGAAAATGAGTGCTCTTTCTCTGAATATATTGCTTGAAAAGCTAACCAAGTTAATTAAATTCACTTCGTTCTTAATCTTGCGTGCTAATTTTGTTATTTTTGCTGACAGTGGTGCGCGCAAGGAAATTTATTTGTGGGTGTGCTGAGCTGTTAGGCCTAAGTCGAAATCCTCAGCTAAACGAGGCCTCAGCTTAACACATAAAGGTGTTCAATCTCGCCCACAATGTCCTCTTCTTTCCTCTTCCTTTATTGGAACTTGTTTTGCAGACAAGGAAAGTGGCACGTGTAATGTGAGTAAAACCCTCTTAGCCAAAATCAGCTACGAGCAAGATTTTATGTATTGTAGATGCCCCAATTGACTCTCATCCCCAATGTAGTCTTTTTTATGTCAGTATAGACTTCTTTACTAGATGTATACTATCGTACATGGCATGCATTTGCCTAATGAGGAGCATTGTATTGCCATTCTAGCCAACCTGATCGATATGTCAAGCTTCATGCACGAGATGCCATGTTTAATTTACTCCCTCGCTCCGTCCATATTTCTTGGTGTAAAATGAATGTGAATCGGATATCTTCTTAGATAGTACTATACCAGTTCAAAAAAAGTACTACTACATCACAAATGCATCAAAAGAGTACAACATCACAAGACCACCACAGTTGTACTAGTAGAGTTTAATGCTTAACTTCCAAAGGGAATAAGATTACACATATGAACTTTAAACAGGCGTTGTCCGTTTGCTTGTTTTGAGGCAACATAAATAATACTACCCCCGTCCATACATAAGTGACTAAACTTTGTCTAGAGATGGTTTCATCTATATATGTTTTTAGTGTGTAGATACATCCGTATCTTGAAGGAAAAAGGTGAGCCGCTAACTTTTTGAATAGAGTGAGTAATACAATTCGGATAAACAATGGTGTAGTAAAACAAATACTCCTGCCCATCATAAAACAAAACACAGACTGACTCAAATATATGTACAGATCACAAAAAAGGTTTCATCAGAACCCGAACATATACATGCAGAGATGACCGTTTGATCACATAAAACAAAGGTTTCGTGGCATATTTATGCCCCCAAAACAAGCAGACGTCGGACAGCGCCAACGTACTAGCAGCTACCACTATGGAGCTGCAGTACAAACAAATGGTGCAGCGACATTTCCACCAGAACGAAAACTAAAAGACATCAGACCAAACAAAAGTTGGGCTATCACTTCTTGCCCAAACAAGCCTTGCTCCTTCATATGCGACTTCCTTTTCTCTTATGGATGTTGAACTTTGAATTAGATGGGTTCCTGACAGCGCGTTCTTTTTCGTGTCCTTGATGTTGCACTCTGGATCAGGTCGGTTACTGTCAGGAAATGAACAAATTGATCAGCAAAAGTCATATGTAAATGAATGCAAAGGTTACATATGAATGACTAACCCTACCTCCACTACCTCCGTCGTACAAGCTGAAGATGACCTCTGTGAAGCTCAAGTCAATGAAGTCAGGATTGGACCAATGACACGAGCTCGTGCGAAGCTACTTAAACAACAGGTGAACTTGTTCCTAAACGATACCTTGATTGATGAGAACTTTATACTACCTAAGTCCTATTACTTATGTATCATCAGGTATGAAGAGGAGACAAGCATCGCACGAGGAGTGAAGGCAGCTGGACGTGAAGATGGACGTGAAGCTGGACAAGAGCTGGACATGAAGATATCTCATGGACGCGCGAGGGAGGAGCGGGAGGAATGCGCGAGAGGAGAAGAAGAAGTCCAGGCCGGTCCAGCGCCCGGTCAGACCGCCCCACGCCGGGCCGCAGGTCCCTGGCCCGGTCGACCGGCCGCCAACCGGAAGAGCGTGAGGGCGTGCCGGAAATTAACGCACCCCTCGGTTGCCGCCCGTTGACCGGACCACAGACCGGTTCAGCGGTCTGGCGGTCGACCGGATTCCAGACGGACTAGTCCGAGTCTTCTGACGATCTATTAGATTGGGTTTTACTTGTATCTTTCGACCATAACTCGTCTGGACTATATAAGTGCCTTGGACGACCCCTAGCTGCTTTAGACCACGTTTAAGATAAACCCTAGTTCTTAGTTGTTTGCTCTGCAAAACTATTGAATTCCCTACACCATATTGCTTGGATATTGTGTAGATCCTGTTTAAGTCTTGTGTGATCTGTTGTTCCATTGGGAATTAGACGGTTGCAACTTACCGCTTCGTGGTGGCGGCTACGTGCGCAAGTGTGTGGAGTTGCGAATTTCTTGCAGGGTTGAGAGCTGTGCATTGGCGACAGGGACCAATCGAGAGATCTCACGTCATACAAGTTATCATCCACTACATCGTTGTGTTTCTCCGCTGCTAACACCCCGTGTTCATCATCACCACCGTTGCTTACTGAGAACATCGGGCCACCCCTTATCATCTTGGTATCAGATTTCCAGTTTTCCTCGGTAAGCCATCCACAATCCACCCCATAGTTGAGTTGTGAGTGTTTTCCTATCAGAAAAAGCCAAAAAATTAGGGTTAGGGTTTGCCATAGCCTTAGATTGCACTAATTTCGAGTTTTAGTTGCTTTTCGTAGTTGTTTTTGCGTAACTTTGTCTTTCATCTAGTATTTTAGGGTTTGAGTTTACTCTATCATCTTGTGTTACTTTGTCGTCTAGTGTCAGTTTTTGTTACTCCGAGTCCACATAGCGTACAGTGTGCTTGTTCCCAACCATAGACACAACCTTTCGATATACGTGACTAGGAACTTCCCCAGAAGAGACTAGTTTTACGCTCGACAGGCTGCTCATTAGGGTTTTGGTGCTTTGCATATCTTGTTGGCCGTGTTATCAAGGAGTTGAGTCATAAAATCAAAAAAAAAGAGAGAAAAAAAAGAAGCAAAAAGAGCTACATAGCTGCGTGATACGGGGCGACCTTCGGTCTTCACTGCATCATGTGCTTCATCGCCAAGACGGCACGCAAAGGTGAATCTTCTCCTTTACGCGTGCCTCGAATCTCCTATTTGGGACGATATACTACTTCATACTCCGACATATCTTGATGATAGGAACTCGACGACAAGTACGGAGAGAAGAGAGGATGCCATGGAGACCCGAGGACGCAAGGCCGATGTCACGGAAGCTTGGAAGAGAAGGAGGAAGAGGAGCTGGAAGCTCCAGGGCCGGCACTGCCGCCCTACACAGGCCGGCACTGCCGCCTGGGCCGGCACTGCCGCCCTCCCCACGCCGGCACTGCCGCCGATGTCGTGACCACTCACAATCTAAACCCTAATCTGCCACATGTATGGCTGTGCTTGTATCTTAGTTTCCCCAAACTACCCCTCCTTAGTGGTTCCCTATAAATAGACCTCCACCCCCACCTTCATGAGGGAGAGATGATGTTTAGATGAATTGGCTTATGCCTCTACTATCCCTTGTGGATTTGGGTAACCCCCACCTTAGGTTAATTCCTATTGTACCACCCGGGCTCCTTATCGAATCCTATTGTATCTCTTTGGTGACTTCTACCAATCTTAGTCTTTTGCTTGCACTTCTACCTATTTGGTCTTTTGCTTGCACTTCTATTGAGTTTGGTCTTTTCACCCTTCTAGATTCATAGGATCTTCGATTTGTCGATCTTTCGGGACTTCTACCGGAAGGTCTTTTCCTGCAACTTCTATCGAGTTGGTGTTTCGGGCCAACGAGGATAACCGATTGTGTTGTGTGCGTGTGTTTGTATCGAGTTCTTCGCGTTCATCCACTTCCCCGCGAATCCCCTCCGCAATCACACTCACCCGGGTCAAACCGTGAAGATTGGGCACCCCCTCGGGCTTAGCCCGCATCATATGGTATCTGAGCAAAGGTTGCCACGGATTTGACCCTCCGATTCCACCAATTTCGCCCAAAAATTTTTTTTCCCCAAAAAATAGCTCGAATTTGATCTCTGGATTTGTTGAGTTTTTTGTGGTTTTGATCCACAGATCTGTTGTCTTAGTGGCTGATCTACATCCCTGCAAAATTTCGTGGTCAAATTCCTTGTATATCTTCGTGAATCGACGATTTCTTCGTATTTCCGCTCGGTTATTGCGTCCTGTTCATCTGTTCGTGCTCACGGCAGTGCCGGCCCGTTCATACGGCGAGTGCGCGGCCTCCATCTTCCTCCACAAGTCAAGCGCCGCTAGCCACCCCATGCGCGCTGCGCCGGCCCGGCCGGCTCCACCGCCTTCCCGCCCGCGCCCGCTTCACGCTTCAACCATCGCCACCACGCCGCGCCTTCCAGCGCCTCCGCCCGACCGCGCCACCAAGCACCAAGCGCCGCGCCATACCACAACAAGCCGCGCCCAGCCGTGCCCAAGCCACCACGCCCGCCGCCGCCTCCAGCGCCCCACTCGCCGACTCTGTGCGCCTCGCTCCACGTGCAGCTCGCGCGCAAGCCTCAGCCGTACACGTGACAAGACACCGGCAATTGCCGCAAGCGCACCACCAGTGCGCCACGCCACCGAACTGCCGGCCCCAGACAAACGCTGTTCCGATTTCAGCTAGATCGGACTCCACTTTTGCTCCAAATTTTGACAACTTTCCGGCGCCCGTTTGACTCCAAACTTTAACAACACCCTCCAACGACTCTACATAGTCTACGTCTAATTTTTGACGATTTTTGGACACCAACTTTTGACCGCTCGTTTTGACCCTACTTTTCGGGCATTGACTTAATTTGCTCGGTTTCCGATTTGGAGTGCATCGGTTGTCTATCCTTCGCCTACATGCAACCCCCGCGACGACACCGTTGGCACCCCGGATTCCGGCGCAACTTCGCCATCGTCATCGACACCACCACTTCGCCATCGCAAGTTCGTGTGCTTGACACCGCCTAACATCAATAGGTATAACTTGCCTCCCCTTGTAGCCCCGTTTCTTTCTTTGTGTACCTATCCCATTGAGAGTGGCTTTTCGAGTGTTGCGAAGCATTGCACAAGTGTCACGACCGTGAGAGGGTGTGTGTGCGTTGTGTTGAGCAAAGCTCCGAAGCAAGCTCGGTGAGAAAGATACACAAAGAGAAAAAGTGTGACATAGAGAAAAATAAAGCTTCTAAGCATACAAAAAGAGAAAAGAAAGGAAATACAAAAAGAGTGTGTGTCCACCGATACAAAGGAGTGCAAAGCTTGTGAGCACTAAGAGAGATAAGAGAAGAGTGGCATTTGTGCAAATCTAGTTGCTTCTCTCATATGCAACCAAGCTACGGTCTCTCTTGTGTTGGCGCGACACCGAGCTAATAGTCTTCGTTAGGACCATCTTGTTACTTGCTCACTTCCTTGGTCGCGCTAACCCCATTATTCTTCCTTGTGTGTGTTTCCGTGTTTCCTTGACATAGATCACCGCTTTTGACATTTGACTTTGGATCTTACCCACATTTGACAATAGACATTTTCTTTGGTTCTTTTCGTTTGCTATCCACTTCCTCACCTACCACCATATAGAGTTCTTAGCCTTTTGCGTGTGCTTTGAGTGTGTGTGTGAGTACATATCGGTTATTCTCTAACTTGAAACATTTTCTCGATTTTGGTTTGCGAGTTTTGACCTTTTGGTAGTTTTCCTTCCACCATATATACACCAATCCTAGAGACTAACATGTATAGTGAGGATGAGCCTACGGAGGACGACATGGAGTACTATGAGGGTGATAGCTCCGCAAGCACCGAGGATATGGAGGACCATGTGGAGCTCGACACCGACAATGGCTCCGCATGCATTGGCGACATGACCGACATCGAGCTTGTCTACACCGACCATGACTCGCCAAGCATGGACAACATGGTGGACCACCACTCCGAGCTCGACCACGACTACGACTACGACGACATGGTGGAGCACTACCTCGACTACGACTACGACACCATGATAGAGCATCGCACCGAGCACTACCTCGAGCACGACATCGACACCATGATGGAGCCTAGCTTCGACCCCACCTTGAACAAGACCGGTGCCTACAAGTTCCCCACCTTGGCCAATGGAACTACTTATGACGGTTGCGGACCTTCAAGACGGCGCCACCATGAGAGTGCACATGATCATCTACATCGAGCTCATCCTTTGGAACAACAAGAGCGTCCCCGCCATGATCGCCATCGACACTCTCCTCCGAGCTCAAGAAGGCGCCACAAGCAAAGCGCCAAGCTACATGAACCATCATCTAGGCATGTTGAGGATCGTCATCGACACTCGTCACCTCAAGATCGTCGTCAACCATCACCACCTCATGATCACCATCGACATGCGTCACCACATGATCATCGCCGACACAAGTCACCTCATGTTCGCCATCGACCAACACATCCCAAGGATCTTAGACGACACCCCCCAAGACATGGTGATGATACAAGAAGACGAGAACCTCGACATGAAGCGGCCAAGGCTACCAAGGTCAACAACACCAAACATATGGTGTCCACAAAGCCTAGCGCCACCACCAAAATGGCATCTCCAAGACCGCCTACACATGAGAAGATCTCCAATGGTGCGAGACAAGAAGCTACATCAACAAGGAAGATGGTGGCAAGTGCACATAAAGAGGAACCACCTATCATGGTGCCTCCCCCTCCTACCGCCACCACCACAATGGCACCTACAAGAAGCTCAAGCCCCAAGATGAAGACCGTGGAGTCTACACTACAAGATGAAGGACGATCTACCCATCTTTATGCCAACATGACAATGATTTGTCCACCAAGACCACGTAGCTCCCAATGCTTTCGTTGCACACAAGACGGTCATCATCTTTGGGAATGCCCCAATCTCCATTGTGATGTGTGCACATCCAACAAGCACATGACATGGGAGTGCAACACACCTCAAGCCCACAAGCTCTACTTCGCCCAATTGGATGCCCAATTCGCCAACAAGACACTTCAAGATACCATCATCTTCAAAGAATGGTGCAAGGAAAGGGACAAGATGACGACTATGAAGCCCACACTTCAAGATGGAGTTGAGAAGGTTGAGCATGGGATGATCCCTTCACCAATGGAGGCACATGGAGATGAGAAAATCGAGCCTACTCCTATATGCTTGAATGATGAGATGGTACCAATCCCATGTGAGCATGAGGGCCACTTAGCCCACTTGAGTGAGAGTGATAGTGAGTTGAGTGACTCCCACCCCATATGTGAGTATGAGTGCTTCCATTTGGAGGACATGAGTGATACACCGAGTGAGTTGAGAGAGGTAGTTGATAGGTCCATGGAGGCCATTTCACATTCTAACAACTTAACCTCTACCTCTAGTGTGTTTTCTCATGTTGCAATAGGTTCCATGGACGAGTTCCCGATCATGGAGAAGATGTACATGGTGCATGAAGATGATGATATCACACCATGCTTACAAGAAGTCAAAGATGTCGACCACATGGATCCTACCACTTCCACAACACCTACCTCAAATGAGTCGGACTACAAAGGTACCTATATGGGTGTTGATGATGCCATGATCCCACTAGTGGACATGATGACTTATGAGGGCATGCATGATCTTGATGATACAATTGCTATGTCATATGCTTCATTCATTCCTCCATGTGATGCTTTGCTTGATAACATTGTTGTCAAGAGCCCTATGAATAGCACAAGAAAAGCAAAGCAACACTCAAAGCGTAGCCAATGTTCAATGGGTTTAGCAATATGTCCCAAGTATAAGGAGGTCACCTTAGCATAATGTCGGTGTGCTCTCATGGAGAGGTCTTGTGTAGTAGATGTGTGTGGTCGAAACCAATCCTTGAAGCTCATCCACAAGTATGTATTTGTACCTTCACACAACAAAGACCAAGCAAAGTATGTGTGTGCGTGATAGAGGAGCATATCATCAACGACATGTCCATTCATGTTCACAACACCATTAGCACAACACAAATTTATCAAGAATAATGCATGTGCAAGGTCAATGTGTAAGAACTCCGTATGAACATCTTTCAAATGTGGAAACACAAAAACTCCAAATTGTGAGACGACTATGATGTCCATCTCATGTACAAACTCATGTGCATTATTGCACTCAAGGCATCGGAAAGAGAAATTGTTCAACATCCTTGAAGCAACAAGTGGAGAATTTGGCCAAAATGCATAAGAGGAAGTGTCCAAAATAGCATCAACATGTGTGCACACAAACCATTGGAAAGAGAAATTGGTCCTCATATTTGGTGCAACACACAACATATCATCCAAAAAGTTCATCAAGAAGACATTTGTACAACCGTGTGTGCCAACAAACCAAATGAAAGAGAAATTGGTCAACTTGTTTGAGGCAACACCAACGGTAAGAATCACATCATCATGCTTGCAAAAGAACCATAAGAAAGAGAAATTGTTTGGCATGTTCAATGCAAAGCATGGGAAAGGTATTAGAGCCGGGTTCGATCTTGTACTCACTTGTATTATGCTCTCAAGAGCTCTTTTTGTCAACTCGTGCTCAATCGAGGTTGACATTGGATTCTTGTACCTACACACACATTAGGCAAAGCAAAGAACGTGTGTGCATGGTATATGAACACATCATCCATCATGATGGTCCATCTCTTTGCACATCACCATTAGCGTTGAGCAAAGCATCATAATAGATCAGGTAAATATGCGGAGGTAAACACATGAACATGCTCATCATGGATATAGGCAAAGTCTCCAAAATTTGAGAGAGCTATGGGGCAATCTCATTCACAAGCATATTAACATTGTTGCAAACCAAGCATTGGAAAGAGCAAGTGTTCAACATTTTGGTTGCATTAATGGGAGAGTATTGCAAGCATTTTTCACAAAACATGTTCAAAGTTTTATCATTGTTGTCAACACACCTAGGGAAAGAGCAATTGTTCATCAAGGGTGTCACAACACAAGCATTATCATCATCCACATTGCAAGCAACACATAGGAAAGAGCAATTGTTCGACATATTGCAAGCAAGAGGAAGTAACTCGAAAGACTCATAGCATGGCATGGAAATATTATCATAAGCAACTAATTCCACATGATCAACAATAGATGTATCACAAGTATCACATGGGAATGTGAAAGAAGCATATGTCATAGCAATCGCATCATCCAACTCATGCAAGCACTCACAAATCATCATGTCCACTAGTGGGATCATGGCATCATCAACACCCCATATAGGTACCTTTGTAGTCTCGCTCATATGAGGTAGGTGTTGTGGAAAAGGTAGGCTCCATGTGGTCGACATCTTTTACTTCTTGTAAGCATGGTGTGATATCATCATCTTCATGCACCATGTACATTTTCTCCATGATCGGGAACTCGTCCTCCATGGAACCTAGTGCAACATAAGAAGACACAAACGAGGGAGAGGTTAATGTGTTAGCAAATGTGATGTCCTCCATGGACCTATCATCTACCTCTCTCAACTCACTTTGTGTATCCTCATGTCCTCCAAATGGAAGCACTCAATCTCACATATGGGGTGGGAGTCACTCAACTCACTATCACTCTCACTCAAGTAGGCTAAGTGGCTCTCATGCTCACATGGGATTGGTACCATCTCATCATTCAAGCATATAGGAGTAGGTTCGACTTGCTCATCTCCATGCGCCTCCGTGGTTGAAGGGAACTTCCCATGCTCAACCATCTCAACTCCATGCGCCTCCGTGGGTGAAGGGAGAATCCCATGCTCACCATTCTCAACTCCATTCGCCACCTTGGTTGAAGGGATCATCCCATTCTCAACCTTCTCAACTCCATCTTGAAGTGTGGGCTTCATAGTCGTCATCTTGTCCCTTTCCTTGCACCATTCTTTGAAGATGATGGTATCTTGAAGTGTCTTGTTGGCGAATTGGGCATCCAATTGGGCGAAGTAGAGCTTGTGGGCTTGAGGTGTGTTGCACTCCCATGTCATGTGCTTGTTGGATGTGCACACATCACAATGGAGATTGGGGCATTCCCAAAGATGATGACCGTCTTGTGTACAACGAAAGCATTGGGAGCTACGTGGTCTTGGTGGACAAATCATTGTCATGTTGGCATAAAGATGGGTAGATCGTCCTTCATCTTGTAGTGTAGACTCCACGGTCTTCATCTTGGGGCTTGAGCTTCTTGTAGGTGCCATTGTGGTGGTGGCGGTAGGAGGGGGAGGCACCATGAGATGTGGTTCCTCTTTCTTGTCCATTGGCACCATCTTGCTTGTTGGTGTAGCGCCTTGTCTCGCACCATTGGAGATCTTCTCATGTGTAGGCGGTCTTGGAGATGCCATTTTGGTGGTGGCGCTAGGCTTTGTGGACACCATATGGTTGGTGTTGTTGTTCTTTGTAGCCTTGGCCGCTTCATGTCGAGGCTCTCGTCTTCTTGCATCATCGCCATGTCTTGGGGGGTGTCGTCGAAGATCCTTGGGAGGTGATGGTCGATGGCGAACATGAGGTGACTTGTGTTGGCGACGGTCATGTGGTGATGCATGTCGATGGTGGTCATGGGGTGGTGATAGGCGACGACGATCATGAGGCGACGTGTGTTGATGACGATCCTCGGCATGCCTAGATGATGGTTCATGTGGCTTGGCACTTTGCTTGTGGTGCCTTCTTGAGCTCGGAGGAGAGTGTCGATGGCGATCATGGCGGGGCCGCTCTTGTTGTTCTAGCAGACTGAGCTCGATGTAGATGATCATGTGCGTAAGCACTCTCATGGTGGCGCCGTCTTGAAGGTCCACAACCGTCATAAGTAGTTCCATTGGCCAAGGTGGGGAACTTGTAGGCACCGGTCTTGTTCAAGGTGGGGTCGAAGCTAGGCTCCATCATGGTGTCGATGTCGTGCTCGAGGTAGTGCTCGGTGCGATGCTCCATCATGGTGTCGTAGTCGTGGTCGAGGTGGTGCTCCACCATGTTGTCATAGTCGTAGTCGTGGTCGAGGTGGTGCTCCACCATGTCGTCGTTCGTAATTAGGTGGTCCGAGCTCAGGGTGGTGGTCCACCATGTTGTCCATGCTTGGCGAGTCATGGTCGGTGTAGACAAGCTCGATGTCGGTCATGTCGCCAATGCATGCGGAGCCATTGTCGGTGTCGAGCTCCCATGGTCCTCCATATCCGCGGTGCTTGCGGAGCTATCACCCTCATAGTACTCCATGTCGTCCTCCGTAGGCTCATCCTCACTATACATGTTAGTCTCTAGGATTGGTGTATATATGGTGGAAGGAAAACTACCAAAAGGTCAAAACTCGCAAACCAAAATCGAGAAAATGTTTCAAGTTAGAGAATAACCGATATGTACTCACACACACACTCAAAGCACACGCAAAAGGCTAAGAACTCTATATGGTGGTAGGTGAGGAAGTGGATAGCAAACGAAAAGAACCAAAGAAAATGTCTATTGTCAAATGTGGGTAAGATCCAAAGTCAAATGTCAAAAGCGGTGATCTATGTCAAGGAAACACGGAAACACACACAAGGAAGAATAATGGGGTTAGCGCGACCAAGGAAGTGAGCAAGTAACAAGGATGGTCCTAACGAAGACTATAAGCTCGGTGTCGCACAAGAGAGACCGTGGCTTGGTTGCATATGAGAGAAGCAACTAGATTTGCACAAATGCCACTCTTCTCTTATCTCTCTTAGTGCTTACAAGCTTTGCACTCCTTTGTATCGGTGGACACACACTCTTTTTGTATTTCCTTTTTCTCTTTTCTCTTTTTTTTTGTATGCTTAGAAGCTTTATTTTTCTCTATGTCACACTTTTTCTTCTTTTGTGTATCTTTCTCACCGAGCTTGCTTCGGAGCTTTGCTCAACACAACGCACACACACACCCTCTCACGGTCGTGACACTTGTGCAATGCTTCGCAACACCC